>CM039679.1:54939107-55539107 GCA_022537955.1 Schmidtea mediterranea | reverse complement strand
ACGTATTCTCTTAATTTGTAATCAGTTTGGTCGTTTTTCATCGTTTATTGCTGTCTCCACCCATTTTCATCTCTCAAGGGTTCGACAAAATGTCGTCCCGACATTTTATTTAATAATTAAACATTTGTTTTATTTCCTTGGGTTCTTTGTGAAAATAATCATGTTGAATCCCGACTGAGCCCTCAAATTTATATGGTGGGTTACAGGGTCTTGATGATTGTTTAAATTTTCTTACAGTTACCCTAGTAACGCCATATAAATGTTTCTAGATACCACTCGGAACCCGTTTCTAGGCAACGTTGGAAATGTGTTCGAGTGGGTGGATTGTCCGCAAAAAGTGAGCGCTATTACTAATGCTGTAATTGCTCGGACAATCCCTGGGTCCAACGAGCTGTCGTTAGAAGACGTATGCTCGATTTTTTGATGATGGGTCCCCTTATGTCGTGAATTTTAATATTGGAGTTTAATATGAAATAACAGGGATTCTACCATGATTTCGGACCAAAGTACTCATAAAACTGATGTAATTACACAACAAAACATGTATTATTTACAAACTACAACACATTTGAACATTATTTAGGCTTATTTAACAATCGAGCTGCACGGCGTTTGGCTCGTTCTTTGCGTCCTGGACGATAGCTAGCAGCTATGGTTGTAGCTGGGGTTGAGGCCAATGTTGGAGTGGCCATCGACTCACGGTAAGCTAACTGAGCCGGTGCAAAAACGAGAGGGTAAGTCACGGCCGCCACTTCCTGACTGGCGGACAGGGCAACCTCCAATTCTCGTATCTGCTTTCGGAGATTTTGATTTATCTGCTTTTCATCTGCCCATCTTTTTTGAGCAGCGGTGAACCTCTGGCGCAGCGGTTTTATCTTAGCCGGATCCACCCAGGTGGCTGTTATTTGGTGTATTTCTCGAGTCAGCTGAATGATTTGGTCATATAGAGTTTTGTTAGCTTGCTGTGCACGGGCCAGTTCCGTCCGTAATATTTGTAGGGAGTCCATTGCTAGAATTAGTGACATTAAATGGTTGGTTATTATTACAGAATTATTAAGTATAAATGTAATTAAACATAAGTTTCTTTGAAAAAATGCTATACCACCAAGCAAAACAAAAGTGATTTCTAACGCAACAAGTTGTTTATTTTAGACAAAGGTAATTAAAATAAGTCCACTCAAGGCAGCGGAATCAGAGGTCCGTGAAACCTCTCTCCACCCATTCTTCCGGGGAGCAGTTTGAAATTATCATTACGGGTTGTTTCGTGTTACGAACCGGGTTAACCTTGGGTATCTGGGGCTCCTCCTGGTGCTCACCCATTTTTCCATCAGTGCAGCCATGCGTCGGTTTGCGCGGTAGTGGGTGGCTGTAGACGACGGCGATCCGGCCAGTTTCAATATCTTCTTGAATGTTCGCCAGACATTGACGGGCTCGGGCCACCTGTAGATCTATTTGTCTTTGATGGCTCACGAGGCGATCAAGAAGGTGGCGGGCATGCTCATGGATCTCCTGAGCCGGACTCCATTCCTCCCATAGTTGTTCCGATAACTCGGGATTTCGGTTATTTCTCTCCGATCGTCCGCTGGTCTGTCGGGGCTCGAGTTGGGGAAACTCGGGACATCTTTCCTGTCGGAATCGCCTCCACGCTTGCCTCCATCGATCGGCAACAGGAGTGGGAACATAAATCAGTCCTGATCGTTCTGAATAAGGTTGTGATTAGAAGAATTCCTTTAGTAGTAGGAAAAATAAGGAAAAATTTTAATACATGTATATAGATATCCCTTGTTTTATATGACTCAGCGTATTTAGCTATTTTGATATTACAATCATTTACTGTTGAATTTCAAAATTAGTTTTTAAAATTGCAAGTCGTAATACAATTTAATGAACCTAGTTTGATAAAGTTTAATAAAGAATAAGAATACTTCATACAATATTTCTGATATTTATTTAATAAAAAATTGTAAAACTAATTTTTCTAGTTATGCTGCTTGTTGTGGTTTTTGCAAAATAATAATCTCCTATGAATTATTCGGACTCACGAGGTACAAGATACCGGGTTTGATTTTATTTTGATAATATTGGTTCATTCACACCATTTCAGATACCGAATGTACTAAAAGAAAAAAATTAAACAGGTTACTGGATTTCCATCTCTAATCACAATTTTTTAGTGCCCAAATTATTAGACGTTTGTAATAATAAAGGTTTTCCCCTTTATATTATTGTTATTGCGTGATTTTAATTACAATTATGATTATAATTTTTGGTCAATAAAAAATAACTTGTTAGATTGATCATCCAACATCCCATCGCACTGATTAACGTTGGTGAAATAAACCTCACGCTGTGATAACTCCTACTTTTTGCATTTAATATAACTCTTTATAAGGCATTGTATTTGAAGTTTTTAAGAAGCCTATAATTTAATTCAGTTTGTAGAGTTGAGACAAAAATATTTTAGTCTACAATGGGTGGTCAATTATAATTCCGCCTAAGGTTTTAGGAAAACGTGTTAATTAACGATGAAAAGGATTTAAATTTTTGGTGTCGTAAATATTTGCTAAATTCTTTACAGGGTTAGTAGGAAAATCAAAAATTTTAATTAGAAATTTGCACTTAAAGTTAAATGTAAATGCTCATACCTTTTCAAAATGTAACCATGTATTAAACTTATGAATGATTAAATTGATAAAAATAGATTATAAATCTGCGAAATTACTAATATCTTAAAGAAAATCATATGAATTGTTACCTGCAACCTGTGAATCGGAATCCAGTACCATTCCCTCGCTAGATGTTCTGGTCGAAGCATTTTCATTATGCGAAACTTGTTGTGGAATCATATTTAATGCACTATTCCAAGAATGCCGATCGATATGTTTATATTCAAATCAACTGTGGGTGGGTGTGTCCCGTGCTTGTTCACTAGTGTAATCACACTTTGCCTGAAGGTGTGTGCGATATCGGCCACTTCTATGAGAAATTTCAATGCCGTGATGGCGTGCAGGTAATTGATTTTTCTTAATCTCTTAGTCATGAAATTGTCTAGCAGGAAATGAAAATCGCTATGGGGTGTGACAGCTTATTTGGAGATCTACCTGGTGTGCCAAAGCCTAATATTGATTTGCTTCTGTCAGATTTTTCTGGGCAGTGGTGCGATCGGGTGGTTACTAATCAGGTTTGTTTATCTTTGTTATGTTCAATTTATTGATTCATTAAGTTAATAGTTCATGGTTTAGCCATTAATAGGTTTTTACCTGTATTGTCTCCAATTTAATTTTCTATTATTTCATTTTTAGATTCACACTCGCTCAGCTGAAGTCAGTTACTTATTTTGGAAGAAAATATTATGGGTATTGTTGAAAAGTTTTTGGGTAATTTTATAAAATTTCTCTTTCAGATTAGACTCGTAGCGGGCATCGATTAGACTGAAGACTATATTGGAAATCCCCTTCTATTTCTCCATCCATGAGCGATCATATGTTAAGGGGTGGTTGGTTAGTCTCTTTGAAATTGGTGTTAGTAGGTTAATTTATTTTTTTATTCAGGTGGTTACTATTAACTGGTGTTATTATGATTCCGATATTGGGTTTTTTCGAATTAATCATTACAGTTTAGGTGAATCAGGAGTCTAGAACAAAAGTGGGCAGGGTTGAGGTCTTGTCATCTTCGAACGTATGGATTTCTATTCATTTGAGGGAACTGGAAATTAAGTTTTTATGACTCTCCGGATCTCTGGGTTTACAATTTGATTTTTGGTATTTTATTATTTTTGGATTTACAATTTTATTTTTGATGTTTTATTTTTTGGGTTTACAATTTGATTTTTTTTTTATGTTTCAATTTTGGGTTTACAATTTTATTTTTTATGTTTTATTTTTTTGGGTATTTTGATAATTTGTATGTTACGATTTTGGGTACTTTAATATGGGGTTTTTCCTTTCCTTATACTTATTTAAATTATGGGAATTTTTATTTAGAACGTTCATAAATATTCCCAATATATCAGTCTTTCAGTGGGATTGAAAGTTGTGTTGGGGTCGGAATTCAGTAAGTTGATTAAGGAACTTTGGGTGAGTCTGAATTTTTACTCCTGAATTTTCCTGGCTTGAGTTTTTATTGCATTAATTCACTTATGCCAATCTATTTTGCCTTTGACTGATACCCCTTGAATGTTACTAGGGTATTCGCTGGTTCAATTAATTATCTTTGCTAAGGATTAATGTTGCTCCCAGATGTGTCGTTAAGAATTTATAATGGTTTAAAAAATTTCGGTTACCTCAAACGATTTGAACTATTCGGGCGGCATTATAAACTTAGGGATTAATAAAGGTTCGTAAACGAATATTGTATTGATGTGAGTATAAGGCAACAAAAAATTTCACTTCATTTTCCTAAAAGCACCCTTATCGAATTTCCAATGACTACGGGCATTTATCGCAAACCGGTTTAGTATGGTTTAATTACCATAAGTTCGTGGCTATCGCGTGATAATTTAGGGTCACTTTAGTCCATATTAATATATCGAAATTTATAATTGTTAATTCACATTTAGAATTAAGTTTTAGTTTATAACAACGATTCCATTTTTCGATTACCCGTCACCTTTCCCTTAGTTGACCTTAGGCGCGTTGTGTTCATATTACAATTAATGAGTGCCCACTGGACTACTCGGTGTGGTGATTTTGAGCCATGTGTAGAACAATTTAGGTCGATTTTAAAGAAATCGAGAAACGCGGAAGTAACCAAAAGACCACTTCCATATTTCTCCTTTCTTCTATACGGAATAATATTGACGTTCCGATCCCTGCGTTCCGCACGCCGGGTCTTCACGGGCACAGATCATCGGCGATATTCCACGCACTTACACGAATCTGAATAATATGTTGATTTTACTATCTTGTGATGTGTCTTTGGCTGTGGGCCGGAAAAATTTCGACAAATAACGAATAATTAATGAAAAACAAATGATTTTATGCATTATAAATATTTTATTAATATTAAAAACAATATAACAATTACTTGTCCATAACGAAAATCATACAAAATACTACTCTCCCCACGCCAACATCCAAGCAGAGCTCTATCGAGATTGCGAGGATGCGACGTGGAGAGAGCTTCCAAATAAAAACTCTTACTAACTTAGTAAAATAGATTTTTAAGAACTGTTTTATCAGAAATACGATGATTAAAATTGTGTAAAAATGAATCGGTATATATAACTATTTTTTGGCCCTAACCTTGCATGTTCTTTTTGATTTAGTAAAACAAAATTCGACCTTGGTATTTTCTAGTGTATTCTAATCTTAATTTTTATTATTTTTTAATTTCATTTGATAATTTTTTATTTGAAATTTTTATTGAATTATTTCTAATTCAAATTCTTTGATTTTAATTTCATTTTCATGAAATTTTCATTTTTTGTTAAATTATCAAATTTGTTGGGTTTTCGTGTTATGTTTATATTTATATCGTGCGGATCTTGTTGCTTTTTTGTTATTATTTTAATTTATTTTTATGTTTATTATTTTATATGTAATTGTTTTTCTCTCATATTTTGATAGGGTTTAATTGATGTTTGTATAGGTTTGAATTTAAATTTGCATGTTATATCTGCGTGTGTGTTACCGATTCATTTAAACATTTACAAGGCTGTTTGTGTTCTGGCCCAACAACTTTAATAATAATAATAATAATAATCATTTTGATATTGTTAACTATACAATACTAATTTGGAAAATAATAATGTTACATATAATAATAACTTCGATAGTAATAATAGCGTATAAAATAACAATCATGAATTATAATAATAATACTCAGTTGATAGTAGTAATAATGAAAATTGGAATAGTCAGCAATAATAGGGCTCGTAATAGTTAAATTGATAGCAATAACAATATTAAAAAGGAGGATATTAAAAATCAAGAGGAGTTCAATGATGATATTAGAATCGGTCATGTGAGCAGCGGTGACGAGGATTTTGGAAGCGGATACAATGACAAATGATAGAAAAGTATAGATTAACATTTCGATGATATAAGAGAAGGATCAAAAACCTTAAAATCAAAATCGAGCACAGGCATTCTATCGGCAGCTCGTAGAACCTATTGATCGTTCGGCCAATTATAGCATTAGTAATTGCGCTAACTTTTTGCGGACAATCCACCCACTCGAAAACAGTTCCAACGTTGCTTAGCAATGGGTGCCAAGTGGTAAGTGAAAAATATTTGTATAACGTTGTCTGGATAACAACCGTAAAGTTTCTCAAATCTCAACACCCAGAAACCCACCAATATGAAAATTTTGTTCAGTGGAAAAGTTGATCGCCAATTTTCAAGAAGATATCAATAGACTGATCAAGGAGAAGGAAGAGGAGCAACAGTGAATTGAAAAGTGTCGGACAATAGAAAACAAGTGACACAGGACCAGCTGAAATTCCATGCCCTCAAAGTGAGACTAAACCAGTTTAAGGCCAAACAGTCGTAGCGAGACGTGAACTGCGAATTTGTTCATGAGCTTGTCCCCAAGACAATCTCCATGAAAATGTTTCAACTGGAATGCGAACATGTATCTGTCAATACATCGAACTCCAACAACCCGCGATGGCAGTCTAAGAGATGTAAACCAGGGAAAATAGAACTTACTCGAAGACCCACCGAAAAGAGACCAGAATACTTGGTCATTTGAAGAAACAATTAGAAAAACTGAACCAAAAAATTGATTTATTCAAAGTATAGTCATAAATATACATAATTTTAATGTATCGTAATGAAAATTATTTTTTATTTTTTTGAGGATATATTAATCATAGTAATCATAATCTCAAATATCTCAAATATTGATATTGACATTTATCTTATTGTTGGGCCAGAACACAAACGGCCTTGAGATTGTTTAAATGAATCAGTAATACACACGCAAATACAACATGCAAATTTAAAATCGGACCTATAAAACACCAACTAACCCTGCTAAAATATGAGAAAGAGAACAATTAAATATAAAATCAAGAAACATAAAAATAAATTAAAATAATAACAAAGTGCAACAAGATCCGCACGAAATAAACATAAACATAAAATGAGAACATTAAAATTTGACCAAAATTTGACAATTTATCAAAAAATGCAAAAATTCATAAAAATGGAACAAAAATTAAATAATTTGAGTTGGAAACAATTCAAATTAAAAGTTAAAAAGAAAATTGTTAAATTAAATTATAAAAATAATAAAAATAAGATTAGAAATACCAGAAAATAACAAGGCCAAATTTTGTTATACTAAATCAAAATTAACACGCAAGGTTAGGGTCGTACAATAGGTATATATACTGATTCATTTTCACATAATTTTAATCGTAAAATCTCGGTTTTTTAGCCAAAACTAGTTTAAAGCAGTTTTTCGAAGTCTTGAATCAGTAGAATAATTTCGATGTGAGTGAAGAAATGTTCAATGACTTCCTCCACGTCGCACCCAGACAACCTCGTATGAGCTCTGTTTAAGGTGTCGGCGTGGGGAAAGGTTTTATATGCGATGAATGCAGTTATGTATGCCAAATGAATATGTATTATGACAATTATATGACAATCAATGATTAATTCAGAACCTTTTTGTCGAAATTTTTCCGTCTCACAGCTACTCACACACCGCAAGTCAATAGAATCTACACACAATTCAGGCTGTGTAAGTGCAGTTTATCTGCCAATAGCCTGTGTCCGTGAAAGTTCCGGCGTGAATAACGCAGGGCCCAAACATCAAATCACAACCGTCATATGGGAAATTGGGAGGAGGAGAAGTAGTCTTTTGGCTGCTCCTCCACCGCCCATTTTCCTATAATTTCGACCAAAAATTTAATTCATATACCGGCTAAAAATCTTAAACATTGAGTAGCTCGATGAGCACTCTTAAAATTATAATATGAACACAATCATCCTAAGATCAAATTGAAATGGAGGAAGTGGGGAAGTGAAATCGGAAATCGTTATTATGTTCTAAATATTTTGAATTAAAAATAAAATTATGATAATGTATAATTAGAACTAACTACCCTAATATTTAACTGGCATAAGCTTAAACCGCGGCTAAAGAAAATAATACAAGGATAAGCTATGAACAAAACGATCAGGACGTAATCGGTTTTTCAATTTGTAAATTCACTACCAGCCAGTTGTACCGGATAAAGGACGTAATAAATAGCACTAATATCAGCGATATTTTTATTATTATTAGTTAACTAGTATACTTGTAAATTGAGACTTCTACAAAACACCCAAAAATTTTTTATAATTAACCTAATCAAACAATAGAAGAATAATATAATAGACATATTGACATTCAAAATATTTTCTCCAAGAGTGACCCAACCACCATTCAGAATAATAAGGTAACATGAAATAATATAACCCCAGAAAATTTGTGTCAAATTAAATAAAAATCGTGTTAAATAATCTCTAATCTTACATCTAGACGTACCACGAAACCGTGAAACTGGACATAAGCTTGCATAATTTTCATCCACCATAGAGAGGTCGAATTAACTCCGAAGTAAACAAACTAAGGAGCAAATGAAAGACATGCACTAGGAATTTGTAGGCAACTAGTCGATTGAGAATCCCGTAAAACATTCTAAACAAAAATCGAAGAGAACAATAATATAGAGATATGCATGCGTTTGAATCACAGGAGAAGCATCCGAAATTAATTACATCCAGTGAGGAATAGTAAATTAACATTGTGGTGAGGCGATGGAGGCTTGCGAGCTCAGCTGGATGGTAAATTAAATCTCTAAGACGAATGAGGTTTTAACCCATTAAAATAATACAGAAACTAACCAAAAATTTTAGTCGTAAAACACAAGTCTGAAAACCAATAGCAAATAAGTAATGAATCGTCCGATAAATTAAAACTAGAAAAATAAAATCCACATGATCCCGAACAAACGGTAGACGTGGCGAGACGTGCATAATCCCACAAGGATCAACTGGGGGAGTAGAAAATGACCACGTGGAGAAAAGCCACCTGATATAAATCGATCACCAGTGTAGAAATTGTGGAGAGAAGAAATTTTAACACACACACTCCCAGAACATAGACTATATATAGGTCGACTGACGGCGATCAGTCAGAAATTCTACAATCATGGATTTAACGAATGACAATAGACAGTACGATTGACGAGGCAGAAATCGTCCCTCACGCCATCCAGACGAGATCACAATGGAACGAAGAACGGACGCACAAGAAAGTAAGGATTACATTTAATGATATAAAATTTGCTTTGATTTTAATGCTGGCGTTTCGGTGAATAAATTACATATGACTCGCATCTCTGGTCACAATCATGCTTTTCAGAATCTAGGGTCAATTCACTGATATACGCCTCACGATTTAATGAACTGTCACGTACCCATGACCGAAATCATGTTGATACTGTACGCAACAGCCGAATGCCATCCGACCATGTGAGCGTTGTTTCCAGTGCTACTCCTCGAACGACCTTCGTTTTCCCTGTTCATAGCTGCCGTTAGAAGGACTTACGCTCACTACCCAAACTCTGGACCTTTCACTATGAACCCATATTTACTATGTGATCGAACAAGAGAAAAACTATGAGAACATCATACGTTTGGTCATAAGCATTCGCCTCGTTTTACTGTGAATTATCACGAACCTATTTCTTACAGTTGCGCAGTGGCGGTCACTCTTTTCCACTCTAAACTTCTACATGGTTTATTTTCCGCCAGCCCTAAGTTCTAATTAGAGAGCTATATTACCGGATCACGTTCGAATGTTACAATTAAGATTAATGGTTCATGTATTTAATACGTTAGATGAAGACTTAGTACAAATCAGACATGTATTTAATCACAAGATTTCAACTCAGAGAGGATTTCACCACACTTATAAAGTTCGACAGAGAAACTACACTGAAATTAAGGCAGAGTAGCGATATCCTGTGATTGGTATTGTCGTGGGAAAGATACATTCATTCCAATTTATGACTCTGCTTCGTCGTCGATGTCGACCGGAAGTCGTCAACGTTTCGGAGCCCGACGCATTGTATTCGCGGGTGACGCAGATGAACACGGTTCCTCCTGGTTCGATGTGGTCGGTAGATTGACTGTATTATGAGTAGTTGAAGATACTCGCCCGGTCAAGACGGCTGACTCGGCTGGGGTTAGGCCCAGATCTTCCAAAAGATGGTCTAGATTTGGCAATTCTAATTCGTCAGTTACCAAGTCGATATATATGGGAGTAGACGACGGTTGAATTATTACAGAAAGTGCATATATTATTTCTGGGTCCATCTCCGGGAATTCGAATTCCGAGTAAGGCGGAGGTGGCCCGCGTACGTCGACTGCGTCTACGGTTCCTTCGGCTGTTCTTAACAGGTTCGCCTCCGTCCGGCGGCTCTCTCGACGTCGGCGGTTTCTATTTGGTCGTCTCCGTTGTACTCCATTTCTAGGACCTGTAGTCTCGTTCATGACGGAGTCGTTCGCAATTTGGGGAGTTTGATTCGACGGTAGATGATGGGCTGGTATTATGTTCAGTTCCTGTGCCCAAGCCTGACTCGATAGGCGAGTCCGGAGTTCACTCTCAGTGAAGATCCTCCGCAGAGCGGCACTTTGTTCCGCGATAGTGACGCGTTGGCTTCGTGTTTCTATGATCAGGTCATCTCGGGCGCGCGACAGGCGAGATTCCTTTTGATATAGATTTCGCGTGGCTTCTGAGGAACTCCAAGTCCCTTTTAATTTCTCATATTTCGTTCGTAAGGCGGCATGATCACGTTCTAACTGCTCGAGCCTCTGTCTCATGGTTATCGTAGATTCAGAAAGACGGGGGATCCGTGGTATCATCTTAAACGGATAGAGTTATTTCCTACGTTGGCGACATTATACAAATTTCTGTTCATTATGGTGGAGTCGTTAATGTTAGATTTTTCTCCTTTTACAGTATAACTTTATGCTTGTTATATTTAATCGTCCTCTGACTTCTGATCATTTACGGATTCTCCGATAATCATTTTGTTTATGAATTTTTGCTTATTTAACCCAAAATCTCGAGAAAATTGCGAATATTAGCCCCATTATATTAAAATTCAACGGTCTCGACACTGGGTGACATTAATATATGCTATTAACTCACTCATTCTAGATACAGATATTCAATGCTAATTTACGAATTAAGCGTATTGATTATTTGTTCACTGTGTTCAGTAGAGCGGAACGATGTCGTGTGGTAATCTCGTTATTCAACTTAATGTATATTTTACATATACTGCTTTAGCGGCGTGGCTACGATTTGATAAACTTTTAGCATTGTAATTAGAGTCGGAAAATTTGAATTATTTTTGGATTTTTGGTATGGTCTTAGCTCTATTCAGACACGTCTTATAGTTAGGATATATTTCACATAATTTAATCAGGAGTCTGACATTCTCCAAAAAATGATTCTGCAACACGATTATCGATGATCGTCAGTTAAACCTTTTATCACTCGTCCTTTCCTTATTAGCCCGGTTTTTCTACTTGAACGTCGAGGTTTTCAAAAATTCCATTCGTACGATCGCTCTTACTACGTTTAGTCGAACGCGCTCTTCCCGTGATTTTATAGATTTTCACTGCTCGCTCCGACCGACGTTTCCATCAGTCGCTGCGAGTTGTTTAACGGTGCCCTACGGAGAGGTTCCTGTGCCATTTTGCCAGGCCCCGTCGTGGACAGACCGGGATTGCAGATAGGCTCGACCCACGATCACAACTAGGGAACTTAATCCTCCAGCTGGATCGCCGAGCTGCCTAGCCGCGAGCTATTACTATACCAATAAATATATATAACAATTTAAGCGGGACCTCGAATATAATTAACGTATACCATTCAGAATCATTAAAAAATCATAAACAAAACATTACGAACATTGAAAATATCATATTGATTCAAAATTTACATTAACTTAAAAACTAAAATCATACAACAAAAATTCCTTACTCAATAAAAATAAGTTGCAATTGACAATTTCAAGTCTTGTAAAGTTTGTTGTAAATTTTGTTGATGATGATAAAAAAGTTATTTTATGAATTTGGTCGCTACTTATATACTAATTTCGTGCTTGTGTGAGACCAATAGGCGATTTTTCGCGAATTTTAGGGTTTTTAAATTGTTTTGATTATTTTAAATTATTTTTATAATTTTTTATATAATTTTCTTTATTTTTAGATATATTAATATTTCAATATTGGTTTTTCGTTTTTATTATTATTTTCTTGCAATATTATTTTTAAACCCCAAAATTTTGCTCTCTGGTCGCCTCTTCTGCCTATGTTTTTTCTAAACCTTATTTTGCAAGGTTTTGGCAGTTTATCTTATTTTTTATATGTTTCATTCTGCAGCTGTAGGCTTTTTCGAGACTTTTAACTAATTATTTGTTTTATTTAATTTTTGTTATGTTTTTAATTTGTTTTAATTAATATGTTTTTTATTAATTTTTTTTCTCTTCTTGTGGGGCATGGGTATGTGTAACGACCAAATTTCATTACTCTTTTACTTTTGTCTCTTTATTTTCTAATAATTTGGTTTTACTTTTGGCTCTAAGCCTAACAGTAAAATGTTTTATGTACTCTGGTTGTCCTACTCTACAAGGAAGAATACTAATTATGGCTAAGAATAATCTACGCAAGATAATAAAGATTAAATCAGAGAGAGAGAGAGAGACGACGGATTGTACTTGCAAGTGAAAGGGACCGGAAATATAAATCGCACACATACCTTCTATCGGTAGTGCGTTGAACCCGCTATGGGATCGGGCCTTAGCAGTTCCTATATGGCGCTCACCTTTGGAGATTCCATAACCAGTGGTTGCATTACCAACGTTGCTTGGCAACGGGTAACCATTGGGGAAAGACAACAATTTTTCATATGGGGTCAAGGTCACTGACGTCATACCCAAAAACCCACACATTATTAAAAACCAGATACCAATTACAGAAAGCAATTTTTTCCAAAACTGCTTTACATATGTCTACTTTGGTTACATTTGATCTACGGTTTTAATTTAATTACATTTTGAATGATATAACAAAACCAGATTTTCACTTTATTTCACAGGAATCGAATAATTAATAGTTTAAAATAATGTTGGGCCAGAACACATACGGCCTTGAAAAATGTTTAAATGAATCGGTAACACACATGCAAACATAACATGCAAATTTAAACTCAAACCTATTAAAACACCAACTAAACCCTATCAAATATGAGAAAAAAGAGAATTACACATAAAATAATAAACATAAAAATAAATTAAAATAATAACAAAATGCAACAAGATCCGCACGATACAAACACAAACATAACATGAAAACCCAACAAATTCGACCGAAATTTGATAAATCAATAAAATTTCATGAAAATGAAATTTAAATCAAAGAATTGAATTAGAAATAATTCAATAAAAATTTCAAATAAAAATTATCAAAATAAATTGAAAAAATGATAAAAATAAAGATTAGAATACACTAGAAAATAACAAGGTCGAATTTTGTTTTACTACATCAAAAATAACACGCGAAGTTAGGGACAGAAAATAGGTTTAAATACCGATACATTTTCACATAAAATTTAACCATTTTTCGAACTAAAAAATTGTTTTTAAAATTTTTTCAAATGTTTTAAATCTAATTTTAGGTGAGCAGTAGTTTTATTTGGAAACACTCTCTCCACGTCACATTCTCGCAACCTCGGTAGAGCTCTGCTTGGATGTCGGCGTGGGGGGATATGTATTTTATGTTATTTTATCGAATGATTTGTGGTCAAGTAATTTGTATATTGTTTTAATATATTAATACATATTTATAATGTTTAAAATTAACTCGTTTTTTTCATAAAACTTAATTTGTTTTTCATAATTAATTTATTTGTCAAAATTTTTCCGGCCCACAGCCAAGACATATCACAAGCCAGTAAAATCAACATACTATTCAGATTCGTGTAAAAGCGTGGAATATCGCCGATGATCTGTGCCCGTGAAGACCCGGCGTGCGGAACGCAGGGATTGGAACGTCAATATTATTCCGTATAGAAGAAAGGAGAAATAATAAAGGGGTCTTTTGGCTACTTCCTCGTTTCTAGTTTTTCTTTAAATTTGACCTAAATTATTTTATACACGGCTCAAAATTACCACATCGAGTAGTCCAGTGGGCACTCATTAAATATATATGAACATAATATGCGCCTAAGGCTTATTAAAGGGAAAGGCTGCGGGGAATAAAAATTAATATGAAATTATTGCTACGAAATAAATTAATAAATTCAATTTTTACAAAACTTGGAATAAAAACTTCTAAATTATTATTTATTAAATCACCTACCCTAATGAAATAGAGAATTTATTCCGACCTAAACCCACACGACTATTAGAGACATCTTCCTTTGTAATTTAATTAAAAATGTCAGCCACAAATTAATTTAGATCCCGTTTAAACCGAATCCGCCTAAATTAATAACTAAATCAAAAATATAGAATAAATTGTATTACAACGCAGAGTCCTAACCCACTTGAATAATCAAATTAGCCGACCCATCTGTATTACCTACCATCGTCATCAACGAATACATCCACGATTGACGTTTATTTTCTTGAAATGTGACAGTTAGTTTTGATTTGAATACCCAACAAGTCCCTGATTTGTAACTGATTCCCAATCACCAACCCATATACGATATTCAGTGAATTAAGGAACACATTATTCCATTACTAATCGAATTAGAAACTCCAAAATTGAGGGACGAGAAGAATCTCACGACTTTTCTAACGCGATGGTTAAATATATTAAATAGTAAAATGAATGAGTTAAAATATTCCTGAAAAGGTAAATGTGTTGAATGTTAATAAAAATATAAAAATATTAAATAAATTAAAGTCCAATAGATGAGAAGTAGATTGGAGTTAACGTGGGAACACCCACCGTGACATCGTGCAGTTGACGATGAGACGAGTGAGTTTTCCGCCGTTACTACCCAAAGAGATAAAATAAAAACTCACCAAATTAACAACATCGAATTTGACATCCAAATTTTGAAAATTTCGTGATCGAACAAGTTGTTTATTTAAATGAATAACAACCAGCATCAGATTGGACAAAAGTCCATTACCACACGATCGAATCTAACCGTAACACAGCGGATGCACACTCATCTAGGCCAGTTCTTTATATGATGGATTATCGATCCATCATCTTATTATTTTAATATGCAATTTGGAAATACGAATTCTACGACTACGGTGTCGGGAGAAGAAACGACAAGGGAATTTGTTAACTAGCGATTTTTAGGGACAGTAAACGATTTATTAAAATCTGTGATATGTGGACTGGTATTAACCCGAACCAAATAAATATTACAATATATATGCACAAGAGTAGAAGAAATAAGATAAATTAAATAACCATAATAATTTATAACTGTTTCTGTTGTCAAAACACTCATAGTAATATTGTTCATTTCAGTCATCAATTCAACAGATCAAGTATCAATTTCCCTCGCAGACCCCAATATAGACAGGAGAAATGTCCCGAATTCCCCCCGTCGAAGTTTCTCGACAGAAACCATCTGGGGCAGGAATGACCGACCAATGGAACCCGACCGAGGAGATCTACCGGCAGGCTCGACAGCTGCTAGCAAATCTGGAAATACATCAGCGCGACGTGGATCTACAGGTGATCCAAGCTCGTCAGTATTTGGCGAATGTTGAAGAAGATTTACTCCCCGATCCAGACCCCGCAAACCACTGCGACCCGAGCCCGCAACACAAAGAGACCGACCATGTCGATCTCGGGCTATACTCCTGAGGAATGGGTAGCGAAAGGCTTCCCCTGAATGGACATAGACACAATTTCAATTAGAACAAATTGTTTTTTTTTTTGATTTGGTTGAATTAATAATAATTAGCGCTAAAATTTTGTTTTGTTTTGTTTTGATTAGTTGAAATTGTCATTATCATTAAATAATTTTCATTAGTTTGTTTGAAATAAATCTAACATTGTACGATTCTGCCCTCATTGTAAACCACCCATTTTAATTAATTTTATTTTTATTAGTCATGGAACCTGCCCAACTGTTACAAAAGGAATTATCCCGAGCCCAGCAATCCAACAAATCTCTATACGAGCAGATAATTCAGCTCACCAAGGAGGTGCAGCAAGTGAAATCTACCTGGGTGGACCCGGCAAAACTCAAGTCCATCCACCAACGCCTCACAGCCGCTCAGAAGGGTTGGGCTGAGGAACGCCAACTTAATCAGAATCTCCGGACGCAAATAAGGGAATTGGAAGTCACCCTGGCAGCCAGTCGTGAAGGGGAAGCGGTAACTTACCCTCTCATCTTCGCCCCATCTTAGTTGGCATACCGGGATTCAGTCAGTAATCCCACACTAGTAGCGACTCCATCGGCAGTGCCGCCAAGCAATCACCGACCGGGACGCAAAGAACGCGCCCGACGCAGAGCTGCACGTCTGACAAGCCAATTGAACTAAAGTATCCAATGCCGTTTTAGCACTAAACTAACTTACAGATATTGTCTATTTTAATTAGTTTTTGTTTTATTGAATAAAATCGTAAATATTGTTAAACCAAATCAAAGTAGTATGTTGCGAGATGTAACTAATATCGAATTATCGCCGAAAAGTCGTGAGTATTCACACCGCGTCACCTGAACATCGTTCTATTTCTGCCGGTCAACAAGATTCTGATCTCGAACTTTCTTACACAGGGGACATTGTAAAGCGAGCATAGGTCTTCCATCGACGGCTCGTTGAACCCGAGGGTTGTCCGGGCAATTATAGTATTAGTAATAGTGCTCACTTTTTGCGGACAATCCACCCACTCGAACACATTTCCAACGTTGCCTAGCAACGGGTGCCGAGTGGTAGCTAGAAAATATTTATATGGCATTACCGGGATAACAACAAGATGGTTTTAAACAAATAGCAAAACCCAGTAACCCACCAATAATAAATGTTAACTTAATTTTTCGGGGGTAAATTATTGTAGCGTTGGAAGTGACTGTAGAACATATGAGTTGACTAATAAAAATTGTGCTAATTCAGCTAGCTTGTGGTGGGTCAGGCCCGTTGGTCTCCCTTTGGCTGTGCCCCTAGTCATGTTTATTCTTCTAAATTCTAAAATTAATTTTAATTAACATAAAATTTGCAATGAATATTTCAATTAATTTTAAAAATTTATCTTAATTAAAAATTTAAAAAATAATTGATAAATTAAAAAGCATATAAAATTTTCATTCATCTAAATTGTTTTCAAATTTCAAAAAATTATACGTCGAAGTGTTTTGTTTGAATTTTTAAATCATAGTATAAAATAAAGTTTCACAATAGTAAATACAAATAATAAAAATGGTTCGAGAATTGGTTACAGTTACAGAATTTGATGAGCTTTTGGCTTCTTGTGATAAGTTAATTGTTGTTGACTTTACTGCTACATGGTGTGGTCCTTGCCAGAAAATTGCACCTGTATTCAACACTTTAAGTCAAGAATTTCCTGACGTCGTTTTCGTTAAAGTTGACGTGGACAAGAACAACGTATATATAATTATTTGAAATTAATTATGCTTGGTAAATTTGTTTTTAGGATACAGCTGAAAAATGCAAGGTGACATCAATGCCGACATTCCATTTCTACAAGGACAACACTTTGAAACATCAATTTAGTGGAGCATCTGAAGATAAATTGCGAAAAGCTATTACTGATAACAAATAAACAATGAATTAAACACCGTTTATTAGAAGTGTTGATTAATAAAAGCTGTGTCTTAAAGTAGTTTGGAATTAGACATTTTAAATATATGTATATTTCCTCAATTATTTATCACTCCAGTTTTCACCACATACAAGCAGAATTAAATTTTATTTAATGAATTAGGTTGGAAATAATAAATAGGTTGTTTCCATTGAAATTCTAAGCAAAAGTAAAGTATAATTTATGATAAATACGTAATCAATGTATTTATTTATATTCGTAATTACAAAAAATCAATCGCATTTAGCAGTGATTACTACTAAAAATTATAGAATAGTTTTCATTTAGTTTTTAGACAAGAAATGTTAATGACAGATCAATTTAATAACCAGCACATTCGTATTTCATACAACATTTTACATATTAATAATCATAAATATGTTCCTATTACAAATGATTCATACAAATACACAATATTTGTAATGTAGATTATCTATAAATAGACTTCATTATTGAATAATGACTTAACTGAATTTCACTAATGAGTTTTATTAACTTAAATCACATTAAAATTGAACAATCATTAACGATTTTCAAATTGAAATATTTCAAAACCTGAAGAAAACCACGAAAAATTGTTAATCGTACTAACAGTTCTAGCCACCATATTCCTATATTAATTATAATATTTTATTTTTACCAGACGATTTATTTGTTTTACCTTTATAAATTTATATATATATTTAACAATAATAATGTGAAAATGGATTTATGACAAATTTATTATAATTTAGTTGACAGTAATGGTAATGTTGTATTTTAGCGTAGGTAATTAGAAAATAATTTTTTAGTCTTTACTGTTGAAATTTTTTATTTTTGGTTTTAAATAGACTTATATAGAACATAGTCGAAAGACCGAGAAATAATAAGTATTATTGTGTTTCCTAACAGAATTTACTGACCAGGACATAAAAAACGAATCGATTTGGACACTGTTTACATTGTGATAGCACTTGACAAATAGTTGTTCAACTTTAGAATGTAACAAACTTTGATAATATCCACGCCACATCAGTTTGGGAAAGTCGTGCTCTTTATCCGTTTTATTTGCACGAGTTTGTTTATCATTGTTACTTTGGCGATGTAGAATTATTTGTAACAGTTAATGATCACTTGTTGACAATTATTTATAACTGAACATGCATTTTATATATTTTGTCAATAAATAAACAACTGGTTTTAATATCGTTTTAAAATTTTTTTAATTACCAACGTTAAATAAAATATTACCGCTTTTGAGTTCATAAAACTAATGCTTTATTTGTTCTTTGAAATTATGAAAAAATACATTGTATTAAATATCTCAAAACTATGTAAAAGTTTTTTAGCATTTCTGAAGTTATGAAAATTTTTTTGGTTCTACAAATTTATGAGATTTTTGTTTGCGTGTCAACAAAAGGTGAGATTTTACCAGGGAACTGCTAATGCCCTAACATACTCTGGGTTAATAGACTGCTGAATAAATAGTAATGCCCACATTTTTCTGCCTGATCCATTTTCATTATTGCCTTCTGTCTCTAATCTTGTGAACACTTGGAGCTACTAATATATATATATATATATATAATAGTTCGCTTTTAGATTTAAAAATAATGTTGGGGATATATAAAAATATTAAATAAATTATTAAAAATTAACTAAACAATTTTAAAGAAGTAAAAATTAGTATCGGTGAATATGAAATTGGTAACCGATGACAAAAGAAGATAGGAAGACATAAAACAATATTAAAACGATTGGAGGCCCACAGGATGATCTTGAACCCAAAATAAATTATTAATTCAATTACAAATTCAATTACCACTACCACTCGGGCCAACGATTTGATATACAGCATCATTTCTTAAGTCCATTATTAATTTGTATAATTATAGGTTTTTGTTTATATTATATAATTTAATGAACTCTTTCTAAAAATCATATATATATAGATTAATATTTCATTATTGTTTAATTATGTTATCAAATATAAATTATAAAGGAACTTTCGATGTATCAAAAATGGTAAAACCCCAGCAAATTGTTGATAGAAGCGGAAAATACCCTATAATATTTTTCAAATCAGGCAAATGCAGAATCATGGGATGCAAGAAACCTTTAGATGTCAATAAATTGCAATAAAGTATAAAGGAAATTAAAATACAGTCAATTACAGTTACCATAGATATGGGACAATCTATCAATCTATACAACATGTCAACAAAATGTCTTTGCATGTTTGAGCCAGAATTATTTCCTGCACTGAGGCTTTTAAAATACAACCCAATGTGTGTTAACGTGTTTGCCAGTGGCAAAATAATCATATTAGGGTTGCGAAATCTAGAGTACAAAAATATTGTTACAGACATACAAAATGAAATCACCGAATTGTTCGATATCTGATTGGCTAATGATTGATTAAAACAAATTGCTTATTCATTTTATTTCATTTTTAAAATGGAAAATATTATGATGACGAGCACGAAATTAACCAAGAAAGAAATCGAAAACTACGGTAAATTTATTATTTATAATTTATTAATATTATTATCTTTGTTTCCAGATAAATATCAGGACGTGATCTTAGAACGGTTGTTATTTTTCTACCCACAACTCCGAGCAATAGTCAAAGACCAGCCAGAATCAATAATTCCAGATCTGGTGTATGGAACAACCAACATATGGATTTTCAACAAAATAGATCAAGCTCTATGGGATATAAAGCTTGACCGAAGACCGAAGGAGATGGAACCCGAATACCCTTGTATTCTGGGTTGTAGCTGCTGCGATTTTCGATACCAGCGCTATGTAGAATGGTGCCTGGCGAAATCCGTTAGGAATTCATCTAAATATCAACTTTTTCGAAAATAAATGTTTGGTATTTTATTTTTTGTTTTGTTTTGCTAGTTTTAGTGTTGGTAATAATAATAAATGTTTTGTATTTTGGTAGTAATAGTTTTATTTTGGTTGTTGTAACAATAATAATAAAAGTAATAATAGTAACAATAATAATAATAATAGTAATAATAATAATAATAATAATAATAATAATAAATGTTTTGTATTTTATTTTGGTAGTATTAGTTTTATTTTGGTGGTGTTAACAATAATAATAGTAATAATAATAATAAACACGTGATATTAATAATGCATTTTATATATGTGATGTGCGTAAAATCATATACAAAATCCACGAGTTAATTCACATACAGTTTTCCAGTCACGCACTTGTCTTGCACTTATCATGCACTTATCATGCATTGTCTTTGTGATCATGCATGATTCTGATTGGTTAATCAGTATCTGTCAAGGGTATAAAAGCGCGTTACCACCTTATAGAGATCATAAATCAAACATGACCAAGAAAATAAGTGTCCAACCAGTTCAGATGTTTCACAATTATAAAATGTATTTTTTGAAGCAGCCTATCAATATGCAATGGGTAAATCCAGTCAAACTAAATAGAACTCGATTTCAATCTCTCGCTGGGACACTCTCAATGATAGATATCAAAGACATTGATACGGTGTTCAAGAAGATCAATTCGAATTTAAAATGCAATGAAAATGCATTCTTCACCAGTCAATATACCAGATATTATGATGCATTTACAGAAATAGGTTTCAAAGAACAGGAAAACTGGTATATAACAATAACAATCCAAGGGTATAAAGCTGATCAAAATGATGTGCTTTCTCCAATCTGGAAAATTGTTACTGCTAGACTTTCACAATTATTTTAATGTATAGTGTTTAATAAATGTATTAATGTTTTCTTTGTTATTCTATAAACAAAATTATAAGTAGTTTTAAAATAGTTTTAAAATGATGTCTGAAAAAGGTAAAATATAAAAATATAAAATAATTAATTAATTTCGTTTAGAATATTTAATAAACTTTTTGTTTGATAAACTCGAAGAAATATCCGGTGTAAAAATTAGAGATATGTTGACTCTAGTTGAAGCATTGAGTAAAAACGATTCATGTTCAGAATGTCAGAGTGACGATACTGAAATTGTTAATGATGGAGATACTGAAATTGTTAATGATGGAGATACTGAAATTATTAATGATTCTGAAGAAATTATTGATGATACTGAAGATACTGAAGAAAATATTAATGATACTGAAGATACTACCGAAATTATTAAAGATGAGCCTACCGAATTTAAGAATTGTATTTACCATGTTATAGAAAATATTATGATTGAATATTGTGGAGATGAACAATGTACATGTAATAATCAATAAATCTTTAAAAATGTAGATTTTATTAATAATAATAATAATAACAAAGAAATATTTATTAAAATCTATGATAAACTTTATTACATAAATATAAAACAGATGCTCCAGTTAATAGTTTTAATAAAAATTTGCAATTTTCGATATAAATATCAGAGCGTTTGGCTTCTGCGGCAACTTGAATAATCGCTGTCCATCCACCGTTTGTTACTACCCACGGATCAATTTTTGTTTCTATCATCTAAATAATGATAAATTAATACAATATAAAGTAATATACCTCTATAGACCATTGTAAATAATTTTCATAGTCAGATCCAGATTTTAATATCATGTGTTTCATATACATTAATCCTACTATTATTCGCATCCATTTATTATTTTCATCGAACATGTAACTAAATAATGATTGGAATGCCTTCTTTCTCTCCAATGTTGGCAAATTGAGAATTTTTTCATAATCAAATGGGATGTCTTCAACGATTTTCTCGGTATGGTTTACCATAAATTTTATGTTTTTAATGATATCATCTTCTTCTCTATTATTAGAGACCAGCTCATTCAACAAAGTTATAAAAAATTTAGTTTCTGGCATTTTATAAAAATATATGAAAGTGTAAGCTTATTTATACTATATTCGACCAATCAGAATCATGCAATACTAAGAAAATATGTAAAAATATGTAATGGAAATGGCAATGATGATTTGTTGGCACTGTTAACTTCTTTCAAGTTGTTTCCACCACTGTTAACTGGTTGTTGTTGTTGTAATTTCATTATACGATTGAACTGATCAGTTGTTTTATTAGAATAAAATTTTATACTATATTGAACTTGATTCATCATTTTTTCATTAAGTTTATGATTTTCTTTCAATTCTAATATTGATTTTCTTAATTCATTTTGGATAATACCAATGGTCTTATTTAGATATATAATATCATCATATAATTCGTTTTTAGCTCTTTTTAAAGTCTCATATGTATGTTCAAATCGGAATTCTAAATTACTCATTCTTTTGGATAATCTTTTGACTGGAGTTTTCAAATATCTAGGCCTATCTATCATATACAAAATATCTATCAATACTGCTGTATCAGGACATACACATCTTGTTGAATTTTTACCTTGAACGGTTACAACAATTGAGTTGATCATATTAAAAACTAATAATATTATTAAAATTTCTTTAATCATTTTCAAATCTATATAAATTAATATTTATTGTTTATAGCTAAAGATTTGTGTGTGTGTGTGTCTAAATTAGTATAAAAGTAATTGTTATTTCAATTTTTATCATTAAAATGGTTGTACCGAGAGCAGTTCAAGCTATGAATGAAATTAAACATTATGGTAATTTATTATTACATAATTTATTATTAAAGAACGTCTGGATTTCTATTATCCAGAAATACATGGAATCATGGATAAGCCAGCATCAATAATTCCAGACTTGATATTCAATCATACATCAATAGGGATATTTACTGTAATCGACGAGTTCCTATGGGATATCGAACAAAACAATTTGTTAAAAGATATGGAACCCGAATACCCCTGTGGTGATGGATGTCAATGCTGCGCTGCCCGATATCGGAAGTATGTGGAATGGGCTTTGAATAAAGCTCTTCGACAATACTACTATAGTAGAATTATCTCTTTATAATAAAAGTTTTTGCTGTATGTCTTGGTTTTTAATTATATAAAAATAATAATATTTATAAAATAATAATAAAAATAATAATAAAAAAAATATTTACAAAATATATACTACTTATAAAAGTAAGTAGACATAATATTATTGAAAAATGATTAAAAATTCGGTGACCTTGAAAATTTTTTGAATGACCTTGAAAAAATTTGTACTTTTCAACATAGAAAACATTTTGAAAAAATTTCGAAAAATATTCTATGTTTTGGTCTAGCGGTGACATAGGAAATCGTGTACTTTTCAACATAGAAAAAATTTTGAAATGTTTTTTGAATGACCTTGACCTACTTTTAAATGACCTTGACCTACTTTTGAATGACCTTGAAAAAATGTGTACTTTTCAACCTAGAAAAAGTTTTGAAAAAATTTCGAAAAATATTCTATGTTTTGGTCCAGTGGTGACATAGGAAATCATGTACTTTTCAACATAGAAAAATTTTTGATTAAAAAAAAACAAAAAAACAAAAAAATTTGAATGACCTTGACTTACTTTTGAATGACCTTGAAAAAATTTGTACTTTTAGACTTAGAAAAAAAAATTTTTACCGGGTGGGGGGGTGGGGGAGGGGGTATGTGGTCCAGCGGTGACATATCCATCTACTGTGGACGGTGGTGAAATAACATTCAATGCCGGCAGTTAAATTTGCAGGACGTTGATATGTTATTTTATCATTGACCACCCTTCGGACTCTGCTTAGACTGGTCAGGTCTCGTTTGCACTGATCACATAGCAGGACACCGTTGGCATTCACCGTGGCGTCCATGCTTCACGTGGACGGAGTGGTAAGAGGGTAATACGAGGGAATATCGCTATAGTAAGAGGGGTAACATTTGTGGAAATGTTTAGGTAGGACAATATGATTTTTATTTTTAAATTCCTGACGCAAATGGATATATTGAAGGGACCGACTAGGGTTAGAATAGTAGCCATAGAATAATAATAGAATTTATTTTTATATAGGTTAATTTAAAGCTTATCCTATAAAGAATAAAATGTAATATAAACTCTGAAAATAATTTTAAAGGACATTGAGAAAAATCGGAGCATCAGTTCTTTATTTTTCTAAAAAATTTCGTCATCATATTACGGAAATTGAGAAAATACTATATTATTCAAGAATGAATGTAGTGTTAATAAAAATCCATTTTAATTAAAAATATTAAGTAATTATTATCTCTATGATAATTATTAATATAAGTAAAAAACTCATGTTAAACAATTCTCTCTTTTCCTAATCTCTTCTCTCTTCAGACAAGCGTTGAAAATATAATTTCTCAAATTAAATCAAAGAAATTTTTCCTCAAAAATTATCACAAATGCAGGTCGTTTACAAAATCCCAAAAATGCCGCTACCAAAATCTACTCAATCTGTCCAGTCCAATTCCAAAAATAACAGCCTTTCCCACCTAGCATGCCAACAGAAGTATAATAAATTGGCCACGGAGCACGAACGTACATTAGGTACATGGTTCGCTCCAGAGGTCGTCAAAGCATTGCACCAACAGATCCATCGCTTGGCGAGATGTCGCGATGATCTGATATCCGAAAACCGGGCTCAATGGGTCATTAAAAATGATCAGAGCGCCGTATTAATCGCCTCATTCACGGAGGCCGAATTAACCAAACGGATAGCTGGCCGCGATCTGGCCGTGCAGTTGAATCTGGTTCCCCCAACTCATATCCCAGAAATACCCGGAGTTGGTCCCGCAAAAACTCCCAAAGCGAGCAAAAAACATAATCCCATCAAGAACCGGCGACGCCGTGAACGTCGTCGAGCTGAGGGAGCCACCGTATTGGCGAACGCAGCCAAAGTGCTAGAAGAAGCCGCCATTCGGGTCGCCGAACAATTCCCGGAATTCGTGAAACCGGACGAGAAATTGCTGGAATTGGTGAAATCAGTAGAATCCGTACCTCAAATTAGCGCTGACAAGGAGTACGAAATGAAAATCCACATGAATGCGTCCTCGACCAAAACAACTCCACCGGTAGTTGAAGAAACAAGATACTCGTCAACTTCTGTCGGGTACTGGACCGATGATTTAGGGGATGAGCTCTGCCATTCCGTTCCTCAAATCAGACCACTGAATTTAATTTCCCCCGAAAGCGGAAATTCTCTGTGGATATTGATGAAGGAAGACGAGATTTCACTGTTGAATTTTTTTACTATATTGGATTGACAATAGAGTTATGTCTTATTTATAATTTTTATATTTCTTTTATCAACGTTGTAAATTTTAGTAAAAATAAAATTTTTGTAATTATTGTTAATTTTCTGGTAAATTTGGTTTTCGGTATAAATAAATAATGAATTAATATGCACAAACATGTCTGGGCATGATATGAAGTTAGTGGAACCTAATTAATACGAGTAGCATGGTTAAAAGGGTTTATCCAACTCAGATAGTTAAATAAGAAAGAATTATAGATCTGGTTTAAATCAATTTTAATCATTTGTAAGAAGTATTTTCGAAGTGAAAGAGTAATTGTAAATGAAAGACAAGATATAAACCTTAAGACGACTTTATTTTTCCTTAAATTAAAAAGAAAATATTTATTAAATTTAGAAACAGCTGATCTAACAGCGAATTTAATAATTTAGATAAATTTTCAAATTATCGCATGTTAATTAAGCTAAAATTTTACAAATTTTAAACAAAGTTCTAGGTTGATAATATTATTTTGCCTTTTTCGTAGTAATTCAGGGGATTTAACCAAAAAATTTTGATAATTAAAGAATGTAGGTTAGAAAAGCCCTATTAATCAAGATCTTCCCTTCAGGAAATTTCTAAATTATAATATTTAAAATTATTAATTAGGTATCTAAAGTAATGTTGTATAAATTAAAATATTAAATGATAAATAGGTAATCAAGTTTAAATTATTATGTCTCGACTATAATTTAGACCAGAGCTTCTTAAACTTTTGTAATTCACGACCCCATTTATGATTGCGAGTTTCTTGACGACCCCATACAAATATAAAAGAAAAATAAATTTATATTTTTTTAAAATTCCTATAACATCTTCTAATTCATAGTAAATGTTATTTAAGTTATTACAATACTCTTAATAGAAATGCAGGTACAAACAATCTTTCTGAACTAGAAGATTTTATGATATATTTGTCTACGATAATTGTTATTTTATCTTTATAACAATAATTTTACAAGTTAAAAAACATTTTCTGTTAAATTGTATTTTTATCTCTCGCGACCCCAGAATTTTGCTACGCGACCCCAAATTGGGTCGCGACCCATGGTTTACGAAGCCCTGATTTAGACTAATAATTAACGGTAAACTTGAAAGTCGATGAGAAACCTTTATCCCGGACGCATACATGAGATCAATGATAAAGAATGGGAAATGCGAGCATTAATGTCGAAGGAGTTAAAGGAGTTAAGTAGACGTAAGTCCTTCTAACGACAGTCAGGAACCCGAAAGCAAGATTATCACGAGTAGTCTTAGAAATGGGGCTCACCTGCTCGTGGACTCTCGGATGCTATATACAGTACCAATGTTGGGCCACAACGTAAACGGCCTTCAAAATATTTAAATGGATCAGAAATACACACGCAAAAATAACACGCAATTTAAATAAACCTACTGAAACATCAAGTAAACCACATAAAATCTGAGAAATAAAAGAATTAAATATAAAATTAATAAACATAAAAATAAATTAAAATATTAACAAAATGCACCAAGATCCGCACGATACCTACACAAATACAACAAGAAAACACAACAAATTCGACGAAATTGAAAAAATCAATTAAAGTTCATTAAAGTGAAATTTAAATCGAAAAATTGAATTAGCAATAATTCAATAAAAATTATAAATAAAAAATTATAAAAATAAATCGAAAATTAATAAAAATAAATAATAGAATTTGCTAGAAAATAAAAAGGTCGAATTTTGTTTTACCGCATCAAATTTCACACACCGTAAAATTAGGTATATATACTGATCCATTTTCACATTTAACTTAACCATATTTTCAAATCTTGAAAACCACTTTGAGAATTGTTTTAACTATTTTTGAAAATCTTAATTGTTTGAAGCTATTTCGAATTTACAGCTATTTTCAATTATTATCTAGGTGAGAAATATTTGTGGTTGGAACCCTCTTTCCACGTCACGTCCATAGCATCTCTATAGAGCTCTGCTTGGCGGCGACGTGGGGAGAGAGGCATTTATGTTATGTTATGTTATTTTATGCTATGATGTTTTTCAATTTATGGAATGGTTAAAAATGGGTAATTAGTTTGTTTTATAATTAATAAATATTATTAATATATATAACTTGTTTTATATGTCTTTATAAATTTTAAATGTCGAAATTTTTCCGGCCCACAGCCGACACATCACGCAAGATAGTAAAATCCACATAGTACAGATGCATGTAAGTGCGTGGAAAACCGCCAATGATATGTACCCGTGAAGACTCAGCGTGCGCAACGCAGCGGTCGTAACGTCAATATTTATCCCTATAGCTGAAGCGAGAAATAAGGAAGAAGTCTCTGGCTGCTTCCTCGTTTCTCAATTCTGTAAAATCGACCTAAAATTATATCACATACGGCTTAAAATCACCACACCGAGTAGTCCAGTGGGCACTCAGTAAATATAATATGAACACAAAATGCGCCTAAGGTCTATTAAAGGGAAAGGGTACGGGAGTAAAATGAATTAAAATCGTTGATATAACTAATTTAAACCTATAATGTGTAATAAACTAATCATTGGTATACTAAATTAACTGTAAAAATTATTCAATAAATGATTTATTAACTCGATTAGATTAATAATTAAAGACAAATAACTTCTGAATTAAACTGAATTTGTTTCACTTTTGAGAAAATTTAAAGGAATTTTGCGTAAATATACACACTTTATGGTTAAATAAATTGAAACAATTAAAGTTAACGTAGTTATAGATCAAAACCAAAATTTTCATATATTAGTTTGTTGGTTAAATAGTTCCTCGGTTAATAAAAATACATCAATTGAATCAAAAATCGATGCCGATCAACCAAGTCATTCAGTAATTAAAGTTAAACGATTCGAATAAAAGTAAAATAGTTCCCTTAGTAAAGATCAAACTAGATTCATGAAGTTACTAGTATGATGTTAATGTTAAAATAGTTTCGTAGAATTAAAATCAAGGTAGAATAAATTAGCAATGATGTTAATATTAAGGTAGGTTCACGGAATTAAAATAAAGGTTGAATAAATCAGTTGAAGCAATGATATTAATATAGTTTTATAGAGTTGAAGTAAAGGGCGAATAAATTAGTGAAATAAAAGATAGGCGAAAAACTGAGTAACGAAACCGAACTAAGCTATCACAATAATCCCTAAACCTAAACTGAAATGATTTATAAGTTTATGATAAGGTTTTCTAAAAATTAAAACAAGTTTAGAGATGAAGAACAAGATATATGAATTATTGTTTAAATTAAATTAACATCATTATAAAAATCAACGTTTTAAAAATGAGAAAAGCTTTTATTTTAAAAAACATACAAATCGTTAACTCACGAAAATGTCGAATGCATAAAAATCCATAAAGAGAAAATACTCCACTAGCATAAAGTTCATCAAGGTTTCGCACGAAATGTAATGATTCCCTTAAAAAAAAATGGCGATAAGATATTCAAATTAATTTGCAGAATAACTTACCCGAATAGATTTTCGACGAATTCGCCAATCGATAATTCTAAAATGAGATATTGTAAATCACCGGATGCAACTATATAATCTTACTTCCTTTCAACCGTTCAAATCGCGATATCCGCCGGAAGTTACACCACACATACGTCGACGCTTCAGCGAATCGACATCCGCTCTCGCCTTCCGACGATCATTTGGTCATAACATCTGGTAAACAAAATTGACGTCGATATTGGATTTAGAAAATCCATAAATTCATATCACAGGACATGATGATAAAAGTTGCTAGGTTTAATGACCAAATTTATATTGGAAAGTCTAAAAGGAAAATTTAAGTAAACGAATAAAATAGAATACAGGTATCAAATCTTTAAAACCCCTGCTTACATTCGACGCTACCCCATCGATATAGCCGCTACCCTAAAAATCAACTCGACAATTTCTTGACATCACCTTGCTTAAGTAAATAAAATGAGTGGATCAATAGACTTACCTCATGTAAACGTAATCACACCAACGTAGTCCGCCCGTTTTGAAAGCAGTCCAATCAGATAGAACGCCACTAGAACTCAATAAGATTAAATCAGATGACACACGCAGCAGTGATATAGGCCCTATTTGTTTAACGATTTAACATGATAAAGTTAATAGAGATAATAATAGAGCGTTTTAGATATGCCACACGAACAAAACACCAGACGAAGTGTAGGAAAGCAGAGTCAGTCAACAACTCAACCGACCACGATGTCAGCAGATCCGATACATCGATCATGGCAGTATCCGACTGCTTGGAGGGTATTAGATGTAGAGAAGGAACCCTGCGATATCCCAGAAAGACAATACCCAGCGGCAGAAACATACACAAACGCACAGAACCTCCTCACCCAGTGGGAAAGGGTGCAGGAGCGAGTAGATCTGCAGGTGGTTAAGGCGAGGATGTACCTTGCAAACGTGGTAGAAGACATCCTCGCCGGGCGGATCGCCATCGCCTATCCACCTCGCCCAGCCCGAGATACCCGAAGACCCTACACAGTGGAGGCTCTCCGACGAAGCCTGAAGCGATACTGTCCCGAGGAATGACTCCATAATGACAATTTATGTAGTGGATGATTTAAAATATTAGCAATTTGTTTGTTCTTTTGTTTTGTGTAATTGGGATTATTTGCAATTTTGTTTAAATGAAATAGATGACTCTTTAACTTGAGCAATAATAAATAAAAATAATCTGTTTAATTACAGCGATGTCTTCCTTACGAATCTTGCAAACGGAACTGGACCACGCGAGACAAGCAAACACAGAATTACTCGCCCAGATTATCCAATTAACGCGAGAAATGCAACATATGAAAGCAACATGGACGGATCCCGCAAAGACAAAAGCAATCTACCATCGACTCACAGCGGCCCAGAAAGGCTGGGAAGAAGAACGGCAACTCAACCAGAGTCTGCGTACGCAGATTCGGGGACTCGAAGTCGCCCTAGCGGTATGCCGAGAAGGTGAAGCGGTAACTTACCCGCTCATCTTCGCCCCAACCCAACTGCCACAGACAACCACCAAGCCAGCAGAACAATCCATCGCTACAACCAACAACCGTCGACCGGGACGTAAGGAACGTGCCCGACGTCGTGCAACACAACTCCAAAACATCAAGCAGTAAATGATAATGTGTTTAGATCGAATAGAATAGTTTTAAACTTAGTTGAATTGTTATTTTAATGTAACCGTATGCCAACATCGCCAATTCGTTCCACAGTCAATTAAGAACTAATCCTGAATAGTTACGAGGGACAGAGCAAAGCGAGCACAGGTCTTCTATCGACAGCTCGTGAACCCGAGGGTTGTCCGAGCAACTACAGTACTAGCCAATGGTACTCAATTTTTGCGGGCAATCCACCACTTGAACACATTACCAACGTTGCTTAGCAACGGGTGCCAAGTGGCGATTAGTATCATTTTGTATGACGTTACTAGGGTCGCCAGGAGGATAAGCAAGATTTGAAACCCTGTAACCCACCACCAACATGAGCTTGCTCATAGGTATATAGTGGTAAGGTCGAAATTGTGGGGCGTCTGGATGAGATAGTATCGACCCTAGAAAAGTAAGGAGTTAGCGAAGCAAATAGATTGAAAGAGAAGAGCGCAGATTTAAAACAAAATTAATTCCACCCAGTACACCAGCACTTGTAATTCTTAGAATTTATTTTTATTATTACGTTTTAATCAATATTCCTTTTGACCCTAAAAATTTTGTTTCTTGGTCGCCGCTTCCACCTGTGTTTTTTTCGCAACCTTATTTTGCAATGTTTTAGCAGTTTTATTTATTAAATATGTGTTTCTTTCTGCGTCTGTAGGCTTGTTTTAATTAATTTTGTTATATTTTTAATTTGTTTTATTGATGTTTTTATTTTATTTTTAGTTTCTGCTTGCGGTGCATGTGTATGTGCAGAGGCCATTTTAATTATTTTGATTTTTTGTTTTAATCATACCATTTTTGTTTAAATTTTGGCATTATGCCTAACAGAACTTTTTGAGAACATTGAAAACGCGACATAATTTGTCGAGACATCATTCATAAAAATTTTGTGTGTTTCATCCACTAAAAGGAATCTGAAATAATGTCTCTGAAAGGTTTTTTGGTTTTCCCAGGAATTAAGAAAAAGTAGAATCAATCGATAATTCTCAGAAGTTCAGCTATGTCCGTGGTCAATGAGCTATCACGCGACTGAAATATAAGTTGTCGTGATAATATATAAAAATTTATTTTAAATTTCGTGCAAAAAAATTTAAAGTTCAATTACTATAAACAATCATAATTCTGAGACAATATATATTTCGTCAAAACATCTTTCATAAAAAAGATGTTTTCAATGACTTCACACAAGATTATTCAATAAAATCAGAGAAAAGATTTCTTTTTATTTCTAATTTCGTGTTTTTAAGGAACATTTTTGGATACATTGAGAACGCGACATAATTTGTTGAGACAGCCTTCATAAAAAGATATTTTTGATGACGTCACACGAGATTATATACATAAATCAAGGAAAAGACTTCTTTTTCTTACTAATCTCGTGTTTTTAAGGAATTTTTTTGATAATATTTGGGACGTGACATAATTTGTAGAGACATCCTTCAAGAAAAAGTTGCGTCGTGTTTCAACTAAAAAGATTCCTAAATAATATCATCGAAAAGTTTTTTAGTTCCAAAGCTCAGTACCACTAGCCCATTCTATCAACCGACTCTCAAAAAATCAAAACCCGGAAAGAAAGAGAGAGCAATGAATCAGCTCATCCGTCATCCAAGCGAATCAGTGATATGATAGAAATAATATCAAAACCTAACATTTATCATTTTGTGATTAATTCACGTGCTGCATATTTGTTTTTATTAAGTAAATTAACTGAGAAAACGAGAGTTGTCTTGAGTCACGAATCTAGTAAATCGGGAATTAAACAAACTGCAAATTAAGGGAATTGTTTCTAGCGGTCGCGGTCTAGTAAATATAGGACTGGGAAATACGAGGAGAACTTAAAAGAAGGGGACTGGGGTACATGGAAAGACGAACAGACGCTTTCTAATGATAGCTTGCTGAACCCATAGAGAGTTCAGACCAGAGCTGTCTCGGTAACGAAGCTCAAATTTGACGGGCTCACAACCTCTCATTACATCACCAACGTTGTCCAGCAACGGGTAACGAGCGGGAGGGCAACTTTTTGTATGCCAGGGTTATCCTAGTTCTCAGGGTTCTAACCAACCACATATTTTCTTCCGTTGACTTAGGACAGGCCTAATATCAAGTAGAGTTGAATGAAAATTTGCAGATCATGACGGCATTTAGTCCGAAAGAAGGACAGTTCTGCTTCAATAGTTTACAATTTTGGTTTGTCAACAGCTCCTGCCACTTTTCAGAAACTGATACATCAGATATTGGAACGATTAGTTTTCAAAGGAGTGGTTGTATACCTTGATGATATTTTAATAGATGCTGAAAATCAGGAAACTCATGATAAACATCTATTTGAAGTATTCACACGCATTAGAGATTCCGGGTTAAAAGTCAATTCAAAGAAATGTGCGTTCAATAAAAGTGTATTAAATTTTATTGGTCATACAGTGAGTGAAAATGGAATTCAAACAAATAAAAAAAAGATTTCAGAAATTGAAAATGCAACTGAGCCAAAGAGTACTATAGAATTGAGATCATTCCTAGGTTTAACAAATTATTATTATCTACGATTTATCAAGAATTATTCAATAATAGCAGCACCTTTGTACGCCGCAACGACAAGAAATGACAAAATGATTGTCTGGACTGGAGAATGTAGGAAATGTTTTATCAATTTAAAGAAACTCTTATGTGAAGCACCAATATTAGAATATCCAAGGGCAGATCGACTATTTATCATTGATACGGATGCTAGTTTTAGAGCCATAGATGCAGTTTTATCTCAGATTAAGGAAGACGGCACCGAAGTAGTGATAGTGTATGGTTCAAGACATTTGACAAAGCATGAAATGGGATATTAAGTGACTAAAAAAGAGTTGTTGACTCTTCACGAATTTATTGTACATTTTAGACAATATTTATATGGGAGAAGATTTGTAGCCAGAATGGCTCACAAGGCATTGACATTTATGAATACAACAAAAAACCAATAAGCCCACAATTTCGGATATGGATGGCAAATTTATCCGAATAAGATTTTGCGTTACAATATAGAAAGGGAGGAGAACATAGAAATGCTGATGGTATGTCTCGTTTAAATAATACCATATGCTCTCATTGTAAGATGGAACACAAAGATGTCAAAGAGGCGAAATTTAGAACTCGGTACATAAATAGTTTACAAGAAAGTTCAAATATTATGAAAATTCTTAAGCAAAAGCAAAACGAAGACACAGTTACTTTAGAAATTATATCACACCTTAATGGAAATGAGGCTCACATATCTTATGAAACAATCAGTAGCAGTATTTTCAAGTATTTGAAATTACAAGATGACGTATTGATGATTAATACAGACGAAAACCTTGCAGTGGCTGTACCCGATTCGTACGTAAAATCTTTAGTTAGTTATTTTCATATTAAACTATTCCATCTGGGTATCAAGAAAACCTTATTTTATTTATGGAACTTTTTCTTTTGGCCATCCATGAATCAGATTATTACAGAGTGTATTAATAAGTGCAAGATTTGTGTTAGTAGAAAGATTGATCAAAGAAGAACAAAAGAAATCTTTTTGCCAAGAATAAGAGAACGATTTTTACAACAGATTGTAGTGGATATTGCATATATGGAGACAAAAGTAAGTAAGAAACACATGATAGTGATAATTGGTCGTTTAGTAAATTCGTCAGTTTATCAGCAACAAGTACACAGGATGAAGCAAAAATTTTGAATGTCATTTTGAATACTTGAATATATCGTTTTGGTAGACCTGAAAGCATTCTTACAAATAGAAGAAGAATTTTTGAAGGATCAATGTTTCGTGATTGGATTGAGAAATTTGGTATAAAACAATCGAATCAATCGAATGGTTTAGCAGAGCGAATCATAAGAACAGTTCAGGACATGTTGGCAACATCATTAACAGAGATTAAAACAAAGAAAAATTGGTGTAGTTTGTTATCAAAGATTAAATTTAGTTTGAATGCTACAATACAAAACTCTACAAAATTTTCACCCTTTGAAATTGTATATGGCCTAAAAATTAATTTATATTCGGGAGTAGAACAAACTACAAAAATGAAGAGAAGAAATTGAGGATGAACCGAAAACTAGTCTAGAAAAGGCAGCTACAACTATGCAAAATCGAGATTTAGACAACTGGGGTACTCGAATTTTCAGGGTGGAAGAGAAAGTATTAGTACTGTTGGGCAAAAACTGATGTGATCCCTTAATTTGTTTGACCAGCACGATAATGCCGTATACTTTTGAGTGGTAAAACTAAATATTAAATTTAGAAAGAAAAACGGAAAATTTAAAAGAAAAATAAAATAATTAAAAAATTAAATCAAGTTTTAACAAATAAGACTTGGAAAATTAATAATAAAATCAAAAAATTAGAAAATTATATTTTAAAAATATAAATTAAAATTCCTTGTTTTACCGCATCAAAATACACACACGGAAAATTGTGGTATATAAGGCAGTGCTGGACAAGCAAATATTAGTACGTCTTTTCAAATTTTATATTAATATTATTACTTTCTACACGTACTCTCGAAATCATTACCTTTTTTGTTAAATTTTTGCATATTCGAGACAGTCTGAACAATAAAGTAAATAATTGTTTAATTCATGTTATATGCAATTATTTTTATTCATTTATATGCGTCGATATTTTATTTATTAAAAATATTATCATTTATGTTCTTATTAACTTATTTTATTAGTAGGTAGATGTGTCCCATCTAGCGCACTTTTTGGTACCCCCTTAACAATAAGAAAACAAACTAAACTATATTGTAAACACAAAAAATTACAAAATAATGAATAAGAACAAGAACGTTTATAGGTATACATTTATTAATTCAATGAACAGTTGGCTGAGCTGTTGGATGATCTGTTTGATATACTGTTGGATGTGCTGTTGGATGTGCTGTTGGATGTGCTGTTGGATGTGCTGTTGGATGTGCTGTTGATGTGCTTTGATGTTGTTGATGTGCTGTTGGATGTGCTGTTGGATGAGCTGTTGGATGTGCTGTTGGATGTGCTGTTGGATGTGCTGTTGGATGTGCTGTTGGATGTGCTGTTGGATGTGCTGTTGGATGTGCTGTTGGATGTGCTGTTGGATGTGCTGTTGGATGTGCTGTTGGATGTGCTGTTGGATGTGCTGTTGGATGTGCTGTTGATGTGCTGGAGTGTGTGGATGTGCTGTTGGATGTGCTGTTGGATGTGCTGTTGGATGTGCTGTTGGATGTGCTGTTGGATGTGCTGTTGGATGTGCTGTTGGATGTGCTGTTGGATGTGCTGTTGGATGTGCTGTTGGATGTGCTGTTGGATGTGCTGTTGGATGTGCTGTTGGATGTGCTGTTGGATGTGCTGTTGGATGTGCTGTTGGATGTGCTGTTGGATGTGCTGTTGGATGTGCTGTTGGATGTGCTGTTGGATGTGCTGTTGGATGTGCTGTTGGATGTGCTGTTGGATGTGCTGTTGGATGTGCTGTTGGATGTGCTGTTGGATGTGCTGTTGGATGTGCTGTTGGATGTGCTGTTGGATGTGCTGTTGGATGTGCTGTTGGATGTGCTGTTGGATGTGCTGTTGGATGTGCTGTTGATGTGCTGTTGGATAATCATGTGGAAAATTAATATCTTTATTCATTGTCAGTCTCAATCATATAATGACCGTATGCCAGGCTTACATTCTTTTCTACCCAAACCCTTTTATCCTCCTTTTTTGTTAGTGCAACCTTTGAAGTTTTAAAACTATAAAGTTGATGATTGTTTGTACCAATACGAAATTGAGGTACAGAAAATGTGGAGTTTTTCTCGTAACAGTCCTTATAAGATTTATGAGTTAACGTTGTGTCCTTCAATGTGACTCCCTTAGCTTTTAGGCATTTTGATTTTCCTAGTAAACTATAGCATTTGGGTCTAAGGAATACCCATTCGTCATAACCTTCTACCTTGCTTTTATCCTTAAATTTTCCAATGACCGAATCAAGTTTTTAGAATAAAGTGGATGAGTAGATAGATAATTAGATGTATCCAAAAGATTATCGTTAACCATTTCAGACAAAATAATATCTAGTTTACAATTTTTAATCTCCAAGAAGAAAGAGTCCGTATCTCCAGTAACTATATTAATCTTACAATTACATTGTCGTCAGTAATTTTCCAAGTACTTATACTGTAGCTCGTACATTCGAAGTTTGGACAAATCAAGTACCAATTGTCCTATATAACTCGGTCGATCTAAGCATGCCGAGTCAGGATTTAACAAAGAAGCAATTAGATCATCAGCAATTTTGATACTTCTTTGAAAAGTTGGTTTAGAAACATATGTAATCATCTTCTTTTCTGTATTGCATAATCTTAAATTCATTCTTTTTTTCAGGTTTTCGACAGTTTTACCATACAAACTATTACTTAGGAGCTTATAATAATTTTTATCTAGCGTGTTTGTACTTTTTGCTCTATACTCTGTATTGGTATCAATGTAGTTTTTAAAAATAGGAGGCTGTTTGAATCTTACAGCTCGATTCACATGAGTAACCTTAACATCAAGAAACAAGTATAATTTCAGTAAACGCCAATGAATTACATAATTCGTTTTTGGGTAATGAGTCAATAACAATTTTTCAACCTTAGATCCTCAGGTCTCATTTTCTCAGCAGCAATAGGAAAGTCGTCTAACTTATCGTGAAGATCAGAAGGAATTTCAAGATCTACTTGAAGAGTATACCCATACGACAAAGATTCAAGATTTAAAGAAAAACAATCTGACAATATTGAATCCAAACCATCAAGTATCCAACTGAATTTGCCCAAGGTAAAGGTTGACTTAAAGCCCAACCGTATATATTATTAATATCTATATAAAGCAACTCAGTGGTTTAATCAGTTTTTACAAAGCGTTTATTAACAAAAGTAAGACCTCCACGAATACCACCCTCATAGAAATTATAAATTTCTATGTCTTGCAATAGTTAAATGGGTTTATCTAAAGTTATTAACGCATAACTACAAGACATTCCAGGAATACCAAAATAATTTAAAGGCTCTAAACTATTATGAGCTATAGATTTCGCCCGAAATTGTTGGAAAAAGTCAGCTAAAAGAAAGCAATCGAGTTTCAAGTATATCATCATATAGTCAAGTAAATTTACACATTTAGTTTCAGTCCAAATTAATTGAGCTTTCTCATATTCAACTTCACTCACTCCTTCCCAGATTGGAGGCAGTTCATAAGTATTTTCAAGGACCTCTAAACTAGTGGCAAAGTTGTACGGAAAAATACCTTTTTCATTAACAATGGTACCAGTAAAAACAGATTTTGTTAATGGTAAACAAGTCAAAGTTTTCACAGCCCTAGCTAATGAGTCATTAACAAACTTGTAAGAGTCGATAAAACGTATTCTAAGCTTACCAACATATACCATAAGGGATAAAAACTTTTCACTACTAATTGGAATACATGATAAGTTCCAATTTGGAAATTGATTTATTCCATACTTAAGGATATGATGTAAGTCATATCCCCGTAAATTATGAAAAACTACATGTAATAATTCTTTGATGCTCCTATTAACATTACAACTTTTACATGCTGGACCAATATATTTTCCTGAAAAATGGTCATGGTCTCTACTACTATGTTCTACTATGTTCTTATTACACAAATAACAATATTCACAATTATCAAATGAATATTCTTCGTCAAAAGTAAGTGGTAACATTAGCTTTTTCAATTTTCTTTATAATATGGTAGCACAATGTTTGTTCCTATATCTGAAACCTTCTTCAAAAATTCATAAACGCAGTTTTCACCAATGAAATGATGGTAACTTGTCATACCAGTGAAGTTGTTGATTATTAAGAGTCAAGCAGAAATTGGCAAATGTTTTTGAAAATAAATGTCATCTTTTGGTAAAATAGATTCCGTGGGGTTTATGGTCTGGATAACCTCGACCCCATATGAAAATATTTCTCTTACCCCTAATGATTACCCGTCGCTAAGCAACGTTGGGAATGCAACCATTGGTTTTTGAGATCGCCAAAGGTGAGCGCCATCTAGGAACTGCTCTGGCTCGACCTCAAACTGGGTTCAACGCACTACCGTTAGAAGGTCTGCGTGCGCCTTTCTCTCCTGATCCTTTATCGTCAAATAGTCTTACCATCTCACTTATTCTTCGCCGTATTAGGGTTTCTAAGTTGGTTTTTTAATGAAACTGTTCTCATTAATACTAGTCAAGCAAACGATGTGAATTTATTCAATTAGTCAAACAAACGATGTGAATCTATTCAAATGTTTAGTAAATGACAGCATGATGGGCGTTATTCTTTACATGAGCTGAAGGGCACGACGCTTGGCATGCTTGGATATTCCTGGCCGATGTCGGGTGGCTTGGTAGCGATTTTGGTGCCAGTTGTGGCCTCTCGATAAGCCAGCTGTGCGGTGCAAACACGAGAGGATAGGTTACCGCGTTGCCCTCCTGGCCACGTATCTGAACCTTGTGCTGCCGTCATCTTTTGGTAGATTAGCTTCGCCTTTCCCGGTTCAATCCAGGTCGCCTTGATCCGTTGTATCTCACTATTCACTTGTGTGAGTTGCCGATGTAATTCCGGTTAGCGACACGGGCCTTGTCTAATTTATCTCGTAAACCGAGAAACGGATGCATATCTATAATAATAATCATTCATTAAATTTATATCCTCTTATCACTATATAAGATGTACTTATGTTAAAATCTACAGAAGGTAGGCGCTCTACCTCCTTAGTTATTCATTTTAGAGTTATTGATAAGAAAAAGGGAAGATTAAGACCTTTAAAATATTTATTCCATTACATTCGTCTATTTAAGCATTCAAAACGTTTAGAATTATCTCGTTGACTTGGGCGTTCACGGGCGTACGGATGATCGCGGTGCTCGTTTACTTCTCCCCATCCTCTGATTAGAGCCTCGCGCGGAACTACTACATTCATGGCGTAAGAATTCCTATTCAACCTGGGATCATCCAGGTTGAACGAAGTGTTGTACGATGAGGCATACCCGTCCGTACTCGGGATTAATCCTGCTGCAATGTCCCGATTTATCTCCTCCAAGTGTCGCCTTGCCTTGTTGACCTGGCGATCCGTCTGTCTCTGGTGCTCCTCCAAATTAGCGAGTAAATACTCCGCCTGTCCAAACTACTCTCATTATAATCGATTAAGTAATTTTCCACAACTGCTCGTCCCAATGAACACGTAGATGAAATGATTTATAAACTTCGTCCTTCTAGTAAGTTGAATGGTTTAGAAAACGATCTATAAATTTGTGTCAACGAAATGAATTGAACAAGCTGGTAAATTGAGTGGTAAAACTTTTTAACACGAATTGAATATACTAATAAAATGAATTTTTATGAGTTTCTGTCGTGAACTAAATATACTAACGAAATGACTTATAAATTTTTATCATGCAAAAATAAATTATTGATTTATAAACTTTTATCGTGAAATAAATATGCTATTCAAATGAATTCTAAGATGTCAGCGTGAAATAAACGTGCAACTAAATTAATCATAAACCCTTATCCTGGTATAAATATACTAATAAAAATAAATATACTAATTAAATGAATTATAAAGCTTTGCCATGAAATAAATATATTTATAAAATGATTTAATACCTTTCATCATGGAATAAAAAAAAAGAATTATAAACTTATAACATGAAATAGATATGTTAATAAATGATTCATAAACTTTTATCATGGAATGGAAAAATGAATTATAAACTTTCATCATGAAATAGAAAATATTAATAATACCATGAAGATGAAACTCTTATCATGAGATAAAAATACTAATGAAAAATGAATATTAAACTCGTGTCGTGAAATAAAATACTAATATAATGAATTATAAACCGTTACCATTACCACGATTTAGAAGCTATATCAAACCAAATTTAAGCTATTTTCGTCGCAATAAATGATATATTTGAAACAAAACAATTGCCGACTCTCATCGCCTTACGAACCAGTAAATCATTCGTGGGGGAAAATCGTTATTACTTTTATCTCACTGTAGGCTTAATCGACAGTGTTATGAAAACTATTTCCGGAGTGGATTACGGACATGCTAAAAATTTGGAAAATGGATATCTTTACAATTGGTTTTGACGATGCCATGAAATTTCTAATATTTTTAGCATATAATTTTTGTTTCACTCTTATTACGCATCTCTGTCCTCGTTGTCAGTTAAGGCTAGGTCATTGTCAGGGGTCGGGTGCGATTTCTTGTATCCTTTTACGGGACTATGTCTCAAAACAGAGTTGATTAAGTTTATGTCAAATGCTTGTAATAATTATCTTCGCGCATGGGCACTTCTGCGGCTGTAGAACTTGTCACCGATTTCGTGGTTCTTTGCGGCATGAATCTTGTCGTCGTGGTTCCTCTTCTCTACTCTACCCCTCTCGTTGTCGAGAGTCCCTAATTCCATTGGGCATCTTTCGTGGTGGTAGATTATCATTCATATTCAAGAAATCAACTGTCGTGATGAGTGAACATGTCCCTTATATAACGTATAGTCGTGCACACATTGGGGTAGGAAAATTGACTGCACACTCACTCGTATCGAATGTCGCGTCTGCATGGACTTGGAGTGTGTGCGTGCTAACTGTAATTTCGTAATTATTGATTATCATTTCAGTGAATGTCAATTCATTCTTTCCTTCTTAGGTTCTGTATATATATCTTATGACTCATTTTTTGTTTTTATTTGTCAATCCATCCGTGGAGCCTTTATGGAGTTTCTATACGAACATTCATTCATTCCAGTCGAATAAGTAATCCTTATTTCCTCCAGATCGCATTTACCAAGTCGTTTGGAAATCCTGTGGGGAAGCATATGTTGACTCAGGTCAATTTAATTATCTTTTACCCGTGATCTTAAATGATATTTTTCTTTTTAGGTCAAAATTCATTTATGTTCGTTCCGATGGTGTCTCTGTCTCCTCTCCACGTTCAGTATGGCCTTCATCGATCCATCCTGATCCAAGATCCTGATATACTTATCACTATGATGTGGAGTTTCAATTGTTTTAAATAAAAAAAAATTTTTTTAACTTCCTTGTTGATGATTTGTCGTATCCAGATGCACTGTAAGTTATTGAAGTTTTAGTGGTATAATTTGGGGTTCGTTTTGGTTTTTGTGGGAAGTCGTTGGGTCACTTTAATTTGCTGGGTTAATTTTGACATGATCAGGGCAGTCTACTAGAAATTCTCATAGGATTTTAACGCTTATAATTTTGTTTCTCCTTTTACGATGTTAATGTTGGACTTATGCATTCCAGTATTAGTAGTTGCAGGTACTGTATGGTTGCGAGGGTGACGTATTTACGGGTATGTCGGTTTATTTTTGGATCTCCATTGCTATGAAAATTTCATTAATTTTATTGGTTCAAGAACTGGGACTAAGTTAAGATTGTCAAAAGTTCGTGCGTTTTAATTCAACGTAATCTGGCAACCTGATATTAATGATTTTTCAAAAATTTATTTATAAGGGAAGTATCAGCGATTTTTCTTAAATTTTTTTATGGAACCGAGTTTTTGCCCTTTCTGTTGGCATTTTCTGTCAGGAGGTTTGATTAATCTACGACTAGGGTCATTGTAACCGGGCTCTATTACGTTTTGTTTGAAGCTTTTGTCTCGCAATCTTTATGAATTACCATAAGTTAATGTAATTTAGAATTTCGTAGCACCTCGTAAGTCAGGGTTAATAATTTTGATATTAGACGTCATGACAATTTAATAAGTTTAGAAAAAATAGCAACGATATCATTGAATTCCCCGTCACCTCCTTGTAATTGACCTTAAGACAAAACTGTATCGATATTAAGAGTTTATGAATGTCCACTGGACTACTCAGTGTTTGGATTTTTAGCCGTTTATCGTGATAATTTTAGGTCGAATTTATGGGAAGCGAGTGATGATGGAATAGTCAAAAGACTATTTCCCCATCATCTCAGTTCCCCTACACGGAAAGAATGATTTTACGTTTCAGCTACTGCGTTCTCACGCCGTAGCCTTCACAGGCACGAATCATTGGCGTACTTACACCGCACTTACACAACTCGATAGGGTATATAATATTTTAATGACTTGTGGTGTTGTAACGGCTGTGGGCTGGAAAAATTTCGACGAAAAAATTCATTTGTTTGTTTAATAATATTTATTGGAGTATAATAGCCATAATTAACATAGCATATCTTATAATAAAATCATATTAAGGCTTTCCCCACGCCAACACCCAAGCAGAGCTCTCATGAGATTACATGGACGCGACGTGGAGAAAGTTTTCGAGCATCCCTCCACTCACATTGATAAGATAAGTCCTCAGATTCAAACTGATTAGAGTTTATCAAAACAGATTATACAGAGTAAAACGGATTAAAATTATGTGAAAATGAATCGGTATATATACCTATTGTATGACCCTAACCTTTCGTGTTAAATTTGATTTAGTAAAACAAAATTTGACCTTGTGATTTTCTAGTATATTCTATTTTTAATTTTATTATTTTTGTAATTTAATTTGACAATTTTATTTTTAATTTCTTAATTGAATTGTTTCCAATTCAAATTATTTGATTTTTGTTCCATTTTTTAGAAAATTGTCAAATTTCGGTCAAATTTTATGTTGTCGTGTTATTTTTATGTTTATTTCGTGCGGATCTTGTTGCACTTTGTTATTATTTTAATTTATTTTTATGTTTCTTGATTTTATATTTAATTGTTTTTCTTTCTCATATTTTAGCATGGTTAGTTGGTGTTTTATGGGGCCTGATGTTAAATCTGCATGTTGTATTTACGTATTTATTACCGATTCATTTAAACGATTCTCAAGGCCGTTTGTGTTCTGGCCCAACAATTCAAAATCTGCATAGATAACGAAAGGAGGTGTTTTTGACCAGTTTTTGAACTCCAAATATTTATCTTTATTTTTTGGTAATGTATATAGCGTAGTACCCAACTGATTTTTCTTACATAACTCTTGGTGTTTTTCAAAGGAATTTGGCTTACGAAATCCATTTAAACAATTTTCACACTATTTGCAACGAATTCGAACATTATAATCATTGTTTTTATGACAATTTATCAAGGATTGTAAATTAGTCACTGCTGTATAATGATATTTTTCACCGTTCTTTATCAATAATAAATAAATTGGATCCACTCCAGATACTTTTGTTCGGTGAATTATATTTAAATATGGATGCTTCTTTATAATTTCTTCTGAATCCTCAAAATTTTCATTATTATAAATCATTACTTTAATTGCTAAACCAGGATTTTTCTTCTCAAAAGTTGGAATATCACACGGTTTCATTAGCATATCGTTAGGATCGCATACCAAGTCATTCATATACGGTAAATATTTTCTTGGTCTATCTCTATGTTTCTTGATTTTATCAGATTTCAATACAGCCAAAACACTATATATGAAACATAAATAGTAGGTAGTTAGGAGCACACTGGAACCTAAAAAAACATAGGGGGAGGGGGGGGGGTATGTAATAGCGGATTAAATTTCGGATTATCTTGATTACATAATGATGTAATAAACTTAATTAATTTTGTGTGTATTAAATTTTTGTGTGTATTTTTTTCGAAATTTTTTTCGAGTTTTTAGCGCGATTTTTTTTTTGAATTCAAATTTTTGGAACATTTTTTTAAATTCAAATTTTGGCGAATTTTTGAAATAAAATTGAAATATTTTTTTGAATAAATTTTTTTTTAATCACACTATAGTCAGGGGGTATTTTTGAAAAAGACTAAAATAAATTGGCTTGAATTGCCTAACGATAAAAAAAAGCATAAAATTAAAATTGGCTCAAATCGCCTAAAATGGTCAGAGAGGGTATTTTCATTCACAAATTTTTTTTTTAATCACACTATAGTCAGGGGGTATTTTTGAAAAAGACTAAAATAAATTGGCTTGAATCGCCTAATGATAAAAAGCATAAAATTAAAATTGGCTCAAATCGCCTAAGATGTGATATAGTCAGGGATATTTTTAAATCGTAATAAAAACTAATGCAATATTTGGTCTCAATACTTTCTATAGGTAAATATAGGCATAAAATAAAAATGGCTTGAATCGCCTACTGATAAAAAATTGACAGGGGTATTTTATAGGCTTGTTAAAAAAAAACACTTGAAATATTTGTTCACACAATTTTCATAGGCAAATTTAGGCTCTAGATAAAAATAATTTAAAATACCTAAAGTAAATTAAAGTACATTAGAATACATTAGAGTATATTAAAGTAAATTAAGGTAAATTAAAGGGTCTAAAGTAAATTAAGATACATTAGAGTATATTAAAGTAAATTCAGATAAATTAAAGTACATTAGAATACATTTAAGTATATTAGAGTAAATTAAGGTTCCTCTAGTAAATTAAGATACATTAGAGTACATTAAAGTAAATTAAAGGGTCGAAAGTCAATTTAAGTACATTGGGTACATTTAAGTAAATTATGGTTCATAAAGTAAATTAAGGTACATCAGAGTAATTTAAACTACGTTAGAATAAATTTAAGTAAATTAAGGTTCTTAAAGTAATCTAAGGTGCCTAGAGTAAAGTATGGTAGGTTAGGTAAGAATTTTTTAAAAATTAAATAGAGAGTCAACAGTTAAGTTACATAAGGGTAATTTTTAAAGCTGAAAATTTTAAAAGCAGTTATAGTAGGCAAATTACATAAGGTAAGAATTTTTAAAAAGTAAATAGAGAGTCAAAAGGTAAATTACATAAGGTAAGAATTTTTAAAGTTAAAGAGTCGACAATATTGCATGATAAAATTTATTAAATAAAATTTTTAGTATAGTTTTATCGATCAATTTTTATACATATTTTTAAATGATAAAATTTTTAACATAAATTTACAATGGAATTTTTTATACATGATTTTTAAATAGAATTTTTAGTATAATTTTATCGATGAATTTTTTATATATAATTTTTAAAGATGAAATTTTTAGGATAATTTTACAATGAAATTTTTACACATGTTTTTAATTGAAAAAATTTTGAATGTAATCTTACAATGAAATTTTTTAGTATAATTTGTACAATGACTTTTTTATACACGTTGATTACGATAAAATTTTCAAAGAAATTTTTCAAAAACTTTTTTCAAAGAATTTTATTAAATTAAATTTTTGAGTTTCAGTGTTACATAGTATTGCCTAAGGTAGGTGGTAGTCATTCGCAAGAGCAACCCATCTCCTCCACTCTGTAGCAACCCATCCTTAATAAAAAAAATAATAAAATAATAATAATAATAATTATAATAATAATAATAATAATAATAATAATAATAATAATAATAATAATAATAATAATAATAATACTTTCAGAAAACATAAAAAGTTAACTTACTTGGTATCAACTTCTGAACACTGATAACCCATACACAGTGAATAATTCATTAATAACTGAACAACAATCACTAGGTACTGTATACAAATAACCGAGTACTGTACAGCTCTCTATATACATATTAGGCATTGAATAATTTACTTATTCATTAAAATGACATATTTAAATAATATTTACTCTTTCAACACAGATATTGAATCAACTCAACCCACTTAAAAAATAAAATTTTCTCTCAATCATTTCCCTTTAAAATACTTGGTTATTCACACACTCACAATATGTTATCAATAACTAGTTACTGAACGAATCAATATCAAAAACTAATTACTGAACCAATAAATATTAATGATGGGTTACTGACCAACTAATTTTGAAATAAATCACATAAAAGGTTAACAAAAAGAAATACAAGTTGAAATTTTATTAACTTCTTCACTCTCTTTCACATCATTGATGTCTCGAAATTTTTTGGTTGCTTAGTTACCTTGTTGTTATCAAGCGATAATTAATCAAATTCATTGAAACCAAATCCATTGCTATATTTACTTGGTATCAACTTCTGAATACTGATACACACTGAATAATTCATTAATAACTGAACAACAATCACTAGGTACTGTATACAAATAACCGAGTACTGTACAACTCTATATATACATACTAGGCATTGAATAATTTACTTATTCATTAAAATGACATATTTAAATAATATTTACTCTTTGAACACCGATATTCAACCAACTTAACTCATTTAAAAATAAAATTTTCTCTCAATCATTTCCCTTAAAATACTTGGTTATTCACACACTCACAATATGTTATCAATAACTAGTTACCGAACAAAACAATATAAAAAATTTTTACTGACCAAGAAATCTTTAAATAAAAGCACATATAAATTTGAACAATCAAAAGAAATACAATTTTATTAACTTCTCGACTTTTTTATCGATCATTGATGCCTCCAAATTGTTTTATTGTTTAGTTACCTGATTGCTATCAAGAAACTATTAATCATTGAAGCTCAATCAATTGTTGTATTTTCTCTGAATAAAAATTTATTTCTTTACAGTCTTGTATGTGATTTATTGAAATTATTTTGTAAAACATTGAAATTTTTCTACCATTTTTGTAATATTTTTAATTGCGTTCAACAATGAACAATTACTAAACGTTATTTTCAAAGATGAATGCCAACCTTTTCATTTATTTTTCACATGCCCTAAATAAATTAATTGCTAACTCATCAAATAATTACTTAAATTTATTTTTATAGATTTTCTATTCACCCCCAACTCTTATTGTTTACTGAATGATAAATTAATTAGTAAGTACAAGTAGTGGTTAATCTAATTGCTAGTGAAAAGAAACTTGATTAGAAAAAGATACTTAAATTAATTTCTCGAAACATATATTACTTTCATTGTACTTGGAATAAATTTTCATATATTTATTGAAAATGATTCGACTCTTTAAATTATTAACTCAAAGATGCTAAAGGTTTGAATAAAACTGATAGAAAAAAAAATTAATATCTACAGCATTACTAAAATCAAATAACTATAATTTCTGATACCATGCTTCAATACATACATAGGTTCTTGTGTACTGATATCACTTACTGAAAACCCAAACTTATAGGAAAAATGTATGTGATTGTCTATTAGTCTTTGTAGAAATTATTTTTATTAAATTGTGGTTAGCTGGTGAATAGAATTTGATTAAAGTAGTGGGAAAGATGTAAATTTTAAATAAATTTGATTAAATTTGTTAATTCTTTAAATAAATTTTTTTAAAGAAAGCTTCAACATAGTAGCAAATTTTAAAGAGAATAGTACTTATCAATTAAAAATTAAATTAAATTAACTAAGTTGTAAGATAATTGAAAAATTTATTAGATCATTTTTTAAAATTTTATACGGTTGTTAGGTAATTATTCTAGGTACTTGTTGAATGAAAATTAGTGTATGTTATCGACTGCTCATAGTATTTAATTCTACAATTTCCGGATAAATAATTATTAAATTCTTGATTCCTGGAAATAATCGTAAATATTTAAATTATTCAGAAAATTGTCAATAACAACATAAGTAATGAGTAATAAAAAGTTTTTAAATACTAGTTAATTTAGTTTTTAATTAAATTAAATTACAAATTTATAATAAAATCAAATAAATACTTACTTGTATACAAATAGTTACATGAATCAAACTATTTCTTAGAACCGAACACGTATCGTATATTTTATTCAGATTCCAATAATATCATTAAAATTAACCAAAATCTTATTGATATATTTTGATAACCCTTAAACCAATGAAAATGTATCGATTTCACTAAGTATCCATCCTTTAACCTAGATATTTAAACGAATAAATCCCCATAAAAATATCATAAATTCCCCTCTAGTCTTATCGTTTCCCCTTAAAATATTATAAAATTTACTGTCAACCAATCATTTCCCTTTAAAATATCAACAAGCCTGTTTTTAATCGATCATTTCCTATTAAAAAATCATAAATTCTCTTCTTAGCCAATTGTTTTCCCCTAAAATAAAATTTACTCTCAACCAATCATTTCTCTTTAAATGAGATTAATCCCAGTTTTATTCATTATTTTCATAAAAAATCACCGACATATTGATATTCAACCGAATAAATCTCTTGAAATCATCTTAAAATAAAATTCCTCTCTTGACCAATCAAATCCCTTTAAAAATATTATAAATTCGCCTCTCAACCAATCATTTCTCTTTAAATTACAATAATCCCCGCTATATTCATTATTTTCATAAAAATCACCAACATATCGATATTCAACAGAATAAATTTCTTGAAATCCATCTCGTGACCAATTATTTCCCCTTAAAAGATCATAAATTCTCTTCTTAAACAATCATTTCTCTTTTAAATGACAATATTTCCACTCTCTCAAAAGATTTACACACATCTTGATATCTATGTGAACAAAGCCCCTTAAAAATATTATAAATTACTCCTCTATATTCTCCATTTATAAAATATTTATTCTTTGAACACAGATATTCAACCAACTCAACTCCCTTAAAAATGACAACAAACTTGTTCTTAATAGATTATTTCCCCTTAAAATATCACAACATTTCATCTTAACCAATCATTTCCCTTGAAATCACATTTTCCCCCACTGCACCAACAATACACATATTTTTGGTAATAACCTACAAGGTAAAATTTCTTTAGAAATCTATATTTAACCGAATTAGATCTTTAAAAATTCATCATTTGGATCATATTTACTATATGTATTCAACCAATCAAATTCCCTTAAAATAAAAATCTGAATTTTACCAATAAAAATAAATTTTCTTTAAAGTATTACAAAATTGTTATCGATACCCAACATTTTCCGTCGAAAATCACCACAATTTGATTCTGGCAACAAATTCAATCAAATAAAAAATTCATCAAAAATGACTAAAATCGAATAAAGTCTATGTTTCCCACATAAATTTAATTTCACTAAATTAATGTAAAATCATAAAATATATATCATGTTGCTCAAATAATTAAAATTAATCAGTAAATCAAGTATAAATTCAATAAAAATTACCAGTCAACCCATAGATATAATTCAACGATTTTCATATGTATATTGTTAACCACACTGAGCATCCTCTTAAAAATCTCTACAATATACTACTTTTGTGATTGATATCCACGAAATCAATAAATGGAAAAATGATAATAATTATTGATCTCCTTTTTTAAACTGTAAAATCAATTAAAATCTTAGGTTTCACTAAAATATTTTTAAAAATTAACTGATTTAATCAACTATTTAAATATAACATAAAATTATAATTAAAATATCATTTACTATTCAAAATCTATCAGTCAATTTGATTCTAATTCTTAAATAATTATCTTAAATAGATGTTTCATAAACATTTTGATCATAAATTTAACTTTTATTTAAAATAATCCTAAAATCAAGTCAAATCTAATAAATTATCAAGAAATTAAGTGTTTCTAAATTATAGATTTAACCTAATTTCTTCAATAATTTCATTAAAAACATAATAGTCCCCAAATCCATTAACATTCAAATGAAAACCATAAAATTCACATAAATGATTAAAATTTACTAAAATAATACCTCGTAAAACTAGATATCACTTAAATTATCATAAAATTTCCCTAAAATCTCTAATTGATTTACATAGCCTAAAAATATTTTATTTTTGTCGATTACAACCTAATCTATTTAAGTGTGTAATTAAATTTATTAAAAGTTAATTAAATTTTCATTGAAAATGACAAGTCAATAACAAATCAACAAATGGAATTTTAATTAGTAGAGATTATATTCTATAAAGAAAATTTCCAGTGAAGAAGTAATATTGGTGGGAGAGTACATTCAGTGACTAAAATCGTTGAAATTACTGGAAAAAGTGCGATAGCTAAAGATATCTACTAAATAGATGAAATATCAATTGATATATTAAAACCTTACAAGGGTAATATACTTTGAATGAAGAAAATATACATCGAAGAGGAAAAATATTCATTAAAGTGAGAAAATATTAATTAAAGTGAGAAATTATTCATTGAAGAGGAAAATATTCATTAAGAGAAATTATTCATTGGAGAGAAAAAATATTTTTTGAAGAGGGAAAAAAAAAATCATTGAATAACGTAAAATATTGATTGAAGCTAAGAAACATTCAGTGAATCGAGAATTGCATATAATAAATTATACGGTAAAATTTCTCAATGATGAGATGAAATATCAATTAAATATTGGGAAATACTTTAAATGGAGTCTGTATTATTCACTGTTCAACAAATATACTTAAAAGATGAAAATATTCACTGAAAATGAATTGTACTTTAAGAGTGGATGAATTACTATTATATTCAATTAAAAATTATTAACAAATGAGTAGATTTTGTCGGTTAATTATATTTAAATAGGGATATATATTGTTGATGGGTGCGCGGATGAATAGTTAATTAAAAAACGCGCGCGCGTATATTAATCGCGTATATTAAATAATTGGTCACGAGATGGATTTCAAGAAATTTATTCTGTTGAATATCGATATGTTGGTGATTTTTATGAAAATAATGAATATAGCGGGGATTATTGTAATTTAAAGAGAAATGATTGGTTGAGAGGCGAATTTATAATATTTTTAAGGGGATTTGATTGGTCAAGAGAAGAATTTTATTTTAAGGTGATTTCAAGAGATTTATTCGGTTGAATATCGATATGTCGGTGATTTTTTATGAAAATAATGAATATAACTGGGATTAATCTCATTTAAAGAGAAATGATTGGTTGAGAGTAAATTTTATTTTAGGGGAAAACAATTGGCTAAGAAGAGAATTTATGATTTTTTAATAGGAAATGATCGATTAAAAACAGGCTTGTTGATATTTTAAAGGGAAATGATTGGTTGACAGTAAATTTTATAATATTTTAAGGGGAAACGATAAGATAAGAGGGGAATTTATGATATTTTTATGGGGATTTATTCGTTTAAATATCTATGTTAAAGAATGGATACTTAGTGAAATCGATACATTTTCATTGGTTTAAGGGTTATCAAAATATATCAATAAGATTTTGGTTAATTTTAATGATATTATTGGAATCTGAATAAAATATACGATACGTGTTCGGTTCTAAGAAATAGTTTGATTCGTGTAACTATTTGTATACAAGTAAGTATTTATTTGATTTTATTATAAATTTGTAATTTAATTTAATTAAAAACTAAATTAACTAGTATTTAAAAACTTTTTATTACTCATTACTTATGTTGTTATTGACAATTTTCTGAATAATTTAAATATTTACGATTATTTCCAGGAATGAAGAGAAATTGTACGATTAAATACTATAAGAAGTCGATAATATACACTAATTTTTATTCAACAAGTACCTTGAATAAAATTTTAAAAAATGATCTAACAAATTTTTTCAATTATTTTACAACTTAGTTTATTTAACTTTTTAATTGATAAGTACTATTTTCTTTACAATTTGCTAGTATGTTGAAACTTTTTAAAATTTTTATTCAAAGTACTAACAAATTTTATTAAAGATTTATCAAAACTTGACAAAAATTATAAAACTTTGGTAATTTTAATATGTATTACTCAATAACAACTATTTTCTTACCAATTTGCCGAAGGTCTTATTTTAAAATTTCAAAGTACTAACATTATTTACAAATTAATCAGTTTTATTTAACATCTTAAAATATTTAAATTTAATCAAATTCTATTCAAATGCTAATCATAATTTAAGGATAAGTCTTATTTTTACAAAATCAAATATTTTACAAAAATTAAACATACATATTTGAATTTTTAGTAGATTTTATCGGTATCTATCAGTACACAAGTACCTGTTCCATGTGGTTTTTTAAGCTTTGTTAGAAATTCAACTTATTTAGTGGTTGGTCGATAACCATTTAATTTTTAGTAATATGGTAGATGATAATTATTTTATCTATTAACTTTATTTAATGTTTAGAAACTTAAAAATCTAATAATTTACAATAAATATATGAAAATTTATTTCAAATACAGTGAAAGTAATGTATGTTTTGTGAAATTAATTTAAAAATATTTTTCTAATCAAGTTTATACTTACTAATTAATTTGTCATTCAGTAAACAACAACAGTGTGAGTGAAAAGAAAATCTATAAAAATAAATTTAAGTATTTTTTTTTGAGCTGTTAGCAATTAATTTATTTAGGGCATGTGAAAAATAAATGAAAAGGTTGACATTCATCTTTGAAAATAACTTTTAATAAATGTTCATTGTTGGACGCAATTAAAAATATTACAAAAATGGTAGAAAAATTTCAAAGTTTTTTAACTAAGTTTTACAAAATAATTTCTATAAATCACATACAAGACTGTAAAGAAATAAATTTTTATCCAGAGCAAATACAACAATTGATTGAGCTTCAATGATTAATAGTTTCTTGATAGCAATCAGGTAACTAAACAACAAAACAATTTGGAGACATCAATGATCGATAAAAGAGTCGAGAAGTTAATAAAATTTCAACTTGTATTTCTTTTGTTCAACACTTTATGTGATTTATTTCAAAATTAGTTGGTCAGTAACCTATCATTAATATTTGTTGGTTCAGTAATTAGTTTTTGATATTGATTTGTTCAGTAACTAGTTATTGATAACATATTGTGAGTGTGTGAATAACCAAGTATTTTAAGGGGAAATGATTGAGAGAAAATTTTATTTTTAAATGAGTTAAGTTGGTTGAATATCGGTGTTCAAAGAGTAAATATTATTTAAATATGTCATTTTAATGAATAAGTAAATTATTGAATGCCTAGTATGTATAGAGAGTTGTACAGTACTCAGTTATTTGTACACAGTACCTAGTGATTGTTGTTCAGTTATTAATGAATTATTCACTGTGTATGGGTTATCAGTGTTCAGAAGTTGATACCAAGTAAATATAACAATGGATTTGGTTTCAATGAATTTGATTAATTATCGCCTGATAACGACAAGGTAACTAAGCAACCAAAAATTTTACCAATTTGGACACATCAATGATCGATAAAATAGTGAAAAAGTTAATAAAATTTCAACTTGTATTTCTTTTTGTTAACCTTTTATGTGATTTATTTCAAAATTAGTTGGTCAGTAACCCATCATTAATATTTATTGGTTCAGTAATTAGTTTTTGATATTGATTTGTTCAGTAACTAGTTATTGATAACATATTGTGAGTGTGTGAATAACCAAGTATTTTAAAGGGAAATGATTGAGAGAAAATTTTATTTTTTAAGTGGGTTGAGTTGATTCAATATCTGTGTTGAAAGAGTAAATATTATTTAAATATGTCATTTTAATGAATAAGTAAATTATTCAATGCCTAATATGTATATAGAGAGCTGTACAGTACTCGGTTATTTGTATACAGTACCTAGTGATTGTTGTTCAGTTATTAATGAATTATTCACTGTGTATGGGTTATCAGTGTTCAGAAGTTGATACCAAGTAAGTTAACTTTTTATGTTTTCTGAAAGTATTATTATTATTATTATTATTATTATTATTATTATTATTATTATTATTATTATTATTATAATTATTATTATTATTATTTATTATTTTTTTTATTAAGGATGGGTTGCTACAGAGTGGAGGAGATGGGTTGCTCTTGCGAATGACTACCACCTACCTTAGGCAATACTATGTAACACTGAAACTCAAAATTTAATTTAATAAAATTCTTTGAAAAAAGTTTTTGAAAAATTTCTTTGAAAATTTGATCGTAATCAACGTGTATAAAAAAGTCATTGTACAAATTATACTAAAAAATTTCATTGTAAGATTACATTCAAAATTTTTTCAATTAAAAACATGTGTAAAAATTTCATTGTAAAATTATCCTAAAAATTTCATCTTTAAAAATTATATATAAAAAATTCATCGATAAAATTATACTAAAAATTCTATTTAAAAATCATGTATAAAAAATTTCATTGTAAAATTATCCTAAAAATTTCATCTTTAAAAATCATGTATAAAAAATTTCATTGTAAAATTATGTTAAAAATTTTATCATTTAAAAATATGTATAAAAATTGATCGATAAAACTACACTAAAAATTTTATTTAATAAATTTTATCATGCAATATTGTCGACTCTTTAACTTTAAAAATTCTTACCTTATGTAATTTGCCTACTATAACTGCTTTTAAAATTTTCAGCTTTAAAAATTACCCTTATGTAACTTAACTGTTGACTCACTATTTAATTTTAAAAAATTCTTACCTAACCTACCATACTTTACTCTAGGCACCTTAGATTACTTTAAGAACCTTAATTTACTTAAATATATTCTAACGTACTTTAAATTACTCTGATGTACCTTAATTTACTTTATGAACCATAATTTACTTAAATGTACCCCAATGTACTTAAATTGACTTTCGACCCTTTAATTTACTTTAATGTACTCTAATGTATCTTAATTTACTAGAGGAACCTTAATTTACTCTAATATACTTAAATGTATTCTAATGTACTTTAATTTATCTGAATTTACTTTAATATACTCTAATGTATTCTAATGTACTTTAATTTACTTTAGGTATTTTAAATTATTTTTATCTAGAGCCTAAATTTACCTATGAAAATTGTGTGAACACATATTTCAAGTGTTTTTTTATAACAAGCCTATAAAATACCACTGTCAATTTTTTATCAGTAGGCGATTCAAGCCAATTTTAATTTTATGCTTTTTTTTATCAGTAGGCGATTCAAGCCATTTTTATTTTATGCATATATTTACCTATAGAAAGTATTGAGACCAAATATTGCATTAGTTTTTATTACGATTTAAAAATATCCCTGACTATATCACATCTTAGGCGATTTGAGCCAATTTTAATTTTATGCTTTTTTTATCAGTAGGCGATTCAAGCCAATTTATTTTAGTCTTTTTCAAAAAAAAATATTTCAATTTTATTTCAAAAATTCGCCAAAATTTGAATTTTAAAAAAATGTTCCAAAAATTTGAATTCAAAAAAAAAATCGCGCCAAAAACTCGAAAAAAATTTCGAAAAAAAAATACACACAAAATTAATTAAAATACACACAAAATTAATTAAGTTTATTACATCATTATGTAATCAAGATAATCCGAAATTTAATCCGCTATTACATACCCCCCCCTCCCCCTATGTTTTTTTTATGTTCCCGTGTGCTCCTAACTACCTAAATTTTATATTAAAACTAAAACCATTAATAAAATTATATCGAAAACAAACCTTGTATAAAAAATTTTTAATTATGTTAAAAATTTATTACTTTGAAAAATTATATTTTAAAAAATAATACTGAAAACAAACCTTGTATAAAAAATCTCATTGTAAAAATTATCCTAAAAATTTTATATTTAAACTAAAACCATTAATAAAATTATATCGAAAACAAACCTTGTATAAAAAATCTCATTGTAAAAATTATCCTAAAAATTTTATATTTAAACTAAAAACATCGATAAAAATATACCGAAAACAAACATTGTATAAAAAATTTTCAATTATGTTAAAAATTTATTACTTTGAAAAATTATATTTTAAATTATACTAAAAAATTTTATCTTAAAAATAATTGATAAAAAATTTCATCGATAAAAATATACCGAAAACAAACCTTGTATAAAAAATTTTTAATTATGTTAAAAATTTATTACTTTGAAAAATTATATTTTAAAAATTATACTGAAAAAATTTCATCTTTAAAATTCGTATATAAAAATTCATCGATAAAATTATACTTAAAAATCTACTTAAAATCATATATAAAAAATCATATTTTTAAAATCTTATATAAAAACTACATTGATAAAAAATTACTTAAAAAATTTAATTAAAAATAATTAAAAAATATTGAAAATAAATTCGAAAATAAATTTCAAAAAATCGCGCCAAAAATTTAATTAAAAAAATACACACAAAATTAATTAAGTTTATTACATCATTATGTAATCAAGATAATCCGAAATTTAATCCGCTATTACATACCCCCCCCCTCCCCCTATGTTTTTTTTATGTTCCCGTGTGCTCCTAACTACCTAAATTTTATATTAAAACTAAAACCATTAATAAAATTATATCGAAAACAAACCTTGTATAAAAAATTTTTAATTATGTTAAAAATTTATTACTTTGAAAAATTATATTTTAAAAAATAATACTGAAAACAAACCTTGTATAAAAAATCTCATTGTAAAAATTATCCTAAAAATTTTATATTTAAACTAAAACCATTAATAAAATTATATCGAAAACAAACCTTGTATAAAAAATCTCATTGTAAAAATTATCCTAAAAATTTTATATTTAAACTAAAAACATCGATAAAAATATACCGAAAACAAACATTGTATAAAAAATTTTCAATTATGTTAAAAATTTATTACTTTGAAAAATTATATTTTAAATTATACTAAAAAATTTTATCTTAAAAATAATTGATAAAAAATTTCATCGATAAAAATATACCGAAAACAAACCTTGTATAAAAAATTTTTAATTATGTTAAAAATTTATTACTTTGAAAAATTATATTTTAAAAATTATACTGAAAAAATTTCATCTTTAAAATTCGTATATAAAAATTCATCGATAAAATTATACTTAAAAATCTACTTAAAATCATATATAAAAAATCATATTTTTAAAATCTTATATAAAAACTACATTGATAAAAAATTACTTAAAAAATTTAATTAAAAATAATTAAAAAATATTGAAAATAAATTCGAAAATAAATTTCAAAAAATCGCGCCAAAAATTTAATTAAAAAAATACACACAAAATTAATTAAGTTGATTACATCATTATGTAATCAAGATAATCTGAAATTTAATCCGCTATTACATACCCCCCCCCCCTCCCTATGTTTTTTTTATGTTCCCGTAAGCTCCTAACTACCTACTATAAATTATCGGTATTTTGTACGTTAACTATTGCTTTTTTTAAATATTAGAGCTTTAAGTGTTGGAATATAACTATGTCCAGATAACCTAGATATATTCGAAACTTTGGTTAGTTTGAAATTTGCTTCTATTATTCGGTTTATTTTCCAACTACTTCCTAATTCTGTTCGTTCAACAATCTTTTCATTTATTTTCTTTATACCCTCATCAAAAAAAGTTGTAGTCATTGAACCAGCGCGATTTGATATACTAACTACTTTGAGTTCCCCATCTTTTTCAAATTCTACTTGGACTCCAAATTGAACTTTTGAATGTTTCATTTCATTTAATGTAATTTTTAATTTTTCCAAAAGAGAAGATTGAAGAACTATTTCCTTAATATTATATCTTCCTATGTTCACTTTTATAATTCGATGTGAGCGTAGTAAATTATATTCAATTTCTGGTTCAACAATAATGTCACTTAAACCTAGTCCAATTTGTAAATCATCTTTAATAAATATTTTTTCAAGTATTTCAGATTTTATGGTGCTTTTTCGTTTCAAACTGTGTTTAAACAATGATTTTTTATCCGTATAAAATTGAGTCAAGTGATTTTTATGTGATTTTTTTAAGTGATTTTTTATAAAACTTAAGGTACGGGTCAGAGGTTTGGGTCTGGTATACAGGACATATATAATAATTATTCACTTAATAATATCGATTCATTATATTGTGGCAGTTGTTATCATGGCTTGTAGATTGACAATACTTCGGATAATGATTACCTGAAACATGAAAAAAGTTAAATAATTCTGATTGTAATAACTAAAAACTCACATTTAACATTCACAGTAGAGAATTTTTCGAGTTCGTCATAATTTGTTTCATAAAATATTCTATCCTTTATGTTTTCAATGTCAATATTTAAATCATATAAATCAAAAATAATTAATAATTTAAATAAAAGTAAAAAATTACCATTTTTATATTCATTTCTTTCATTACTCGATCTTGAATCTTGAATATTAAAAGTATCTAACAGTTAATAATTTAAAAATCATTAAAAATTATCAAAAGATTACTTGTATCATATTTATCGATATGCAAAGTGTCTTGAAGGGTTGTCCTCTTTGACAATACTAAAAAAAGTTAATAGTTAGTTATATTATACATACACGTACTTTTGGCAACTATGCTACTGTTCGATTCTCCGAATTGTCTGAGGTGATGCCCGTGTTGTTGTAAAAAACTTGACCATCTACCAGATGTTATGGTGAGACATTCTGGACACACATAACCAGGGAAACCAACATCATTTATCTTGAAATATGATGATGTAACAAGTTCACCGTAGTGAACATCTTCGTGACTGATAGCTACGCAAAATTTATATGTATATCAATAATTCACTAAAAACAAATAGTAAATTAAATATACATAAAAAGTAAACTTACTTATGATAATATTTTAATAATAATTTAATTAATAATTAATTGTTTATACCTTAAAATCATTCGTTTATACAAATTAAAATCGATTGTTTATACTAAAAATTACATTCAAATTGAAATTTTTAATCAATTTAAATTAAATAAATTATAAATATGATGTTTGAAAATCAAATTTAATAACATAGGTTGCTATAGTTTCATGAAAATCATTAGTATCAAGATTGAGAAAAGTACAAAATGAAAAATACTTATTGATTTATATCACATCGATTAATTTTTCAAAAAAAATATATGTTTATGCAATAAATTATTAGTTGATTCCCCACAGAGAAATAAAATATAACTAATAGGTTTGAAAACCAAATTTTTAAAATCAAATTTAATAACATAGGTTACTATAGTTACATGGAAAAGATTAATATCAAGATAAATCAATGATATATGATGGTCACATCGGGAAATTAACTTTTTAATAAATTATTTTGAGTAACGTACAAAATGAAAATACTTATTGATTTATTTTTCATCGATTAATTTTTCAAAAATACATACTTATACAATAAGTTATTTGTTGATTCCCTACAAAGAAATAAATTGAATAATATGTAACTTAGATATTTGAAAACTAAATTTTGAAAATCAAATTTAATAACATAGGTTGCTATAGCTACGTGGAAAATATTCATATCAAGTTAAATCAATAAAATATTATAGTCACATCATTAAAGTTATTATTATTATTATTTTTTAATAAATTAGTTTGAGTAAATTACAAATTGAAAAATATAATTATTGTCTATTAATTTTGTGTAAAGAATTTATAATTTATATTTAATTAAGTATTATATTAATAATTTGTGCCACTACTAAAAATTAATTGATAAAATAAATTGAAATTTTCTTTGAAAAATAATAATAATTAAAAATTGTGTTACAAAGAACCTAAAAGTAAAATAAACAATTATCATTTTGAAGTTTAATTACTATATTATTATAAAAAGAATTAGTAATTTAATCCTGTCAAATAACTATATTTGATATTTCAATTTATAATTATCTTTTATCTATTATCTTTAGGCAGTCATTGTGTTTCTCTAATGTTAGTATTTGGTGAATCTTACATGACTGTAAGGCATGAGACATAGTTTCATCCTCTTTCTCACAACGTCTACAAAGCCTAGAATCCATGTATAAAGTTCCATGCAAATTCGATAAGTTTACTTTTAAAAATTGCTTTATTTATTTGAGGAGATAATTTTATAGCCGCTGCAATCATGTCGCATATATTGCTCAGTTGCCACTTTTGCATATATGAGTCGTACAATGTAGAGTGAAATATCTTAGAAATTGCTTTTCGAAACTTAGTCGTAAGTATGAAAGTTCCATGACTCTTTGTTATCAGATATAAAAAACTTGCTCTTTAACAATATGAAAAGATACGGAAATTTAGTGTTCTCTTTTAAAATAAATTATTGAAGTACGTGCACGTTGAAATCTCGTTTTCTATCCAACATGATTCAATTTAGTTTCAGCACCACTAATCCAATCAAAACTTTGTTGTAATGTAGGCTCTTTGATTTCAAGACGAGGACCCGTTACAAACTTTAGAAAGTCAATATTAACTTTTCTCGAGTAATCGCATTTGGAAGTAAAGAGTCGGAAAAAGTGTACAATTGTTTGAGTATGATATTCATCAAGCAAATCGACACACGAAAATCCACCATTTTCAGTTGAGTTGTATAAATAAACTGTCTCAGAATTGTGCGGGAAGTTCTAAATTCTTCTCAGATGGTCACGCAATTTACTTGAGTTATTGCCACAGAGATTAGTATTTCCTTGAAAAGCTGATAAAGCACTAGTTTTAATTTCACGTGTTCAAAATGCAAATGTTAGTCGAGAATGAATAAAAATCTTGTAGGCCTTGAGTTTTTTCGAACCAAATAAACCGAAATCTGCAATTTATTTTGTGTCACTAACAACTTTATCAAGAATTGCATATGGACTTTGATCATTGTCCTCGCCTACTGGAACACCAAGATATTGATAAAATTCTTTTGACAACAACTTTTTGATCTCCTTCTCATTAATAAAGATCTCACCATTGATGTTGACTCTGGGAAGCTGCATGTAGCCACACTTCTCCGGTCGGTATTCAAATCCTATTTCTGTACAGCTTCAACAGAAACATCAACAATTCTTTGAAGGTTATCGACATGGTTTGCAACAAGTGCAATGTCATCTGCATAAGCTAGAACTTGAACGGGCGAATCACCAATCATAAAAGGTTCAATACATGATCTACTTATTGCTTCAAGAACAGGATTAATGGCAATCGAGAAAAAAGTCATTGAAAGAGGACATCCTTGTTTAACTCCTTTTTTGATTGAAAGATTAGGTGTTACAATTGGGCCACAGCTGTAGAAAGATTGAGTGTCGGTGTAAAGTAATTTGACAATAGTAATAAACTCTCCACTAACGCCAATAGTTTTCAGAACATTCCACAAGTAGCCATGAGGAACACTTCCAAATGCGTCCTTAATATCTAACCAAGCAATAGCTAATAGGGAATCCATGCTATATTTTGAATGCTCAATTGCAGAAGAAAGTATTGAATTGTGCTCGACAGAACCTTCATGGACAGAGCCTGACAGTGACTGGTAAGTCATTAATAATTTTATAAAAAGTTAATTTCATATTAATTAAAAATTCTGATTTACTTTTATATTTACTTATTATATTTGAGTTGTGTTTACTTCCTAGGTATGGTTCGTGTGATTTTATTTCAGTGAAATTATTTTAGTGAAGAATTTGTCGAATAATGCTTTCAACTATTTGGTTAACATCAGCATTTTCAAAACTAATAATTAATTCAAAGACTTTATTTTTACGCTGTTGAAAGTCAGATTTAATTGTTTCTTATGCTTTTGTTAAAATTTTTCTTTATCTTTGTTATTGATCTCAGAAACAATTGAAAAAACAGATTTGATAATTCTTGCTATTTCTCTCAAATTAATGTTATCAAGGGACATATCATGTGCATAGTTGTTGATGAAAGCACATGTTAGAATTTTACTGAGCAAACCTGAACCACGAATATCATGTGGACATTTCCTACTCTAATGGCACAACCATGTGAGTTTCTTATTTCATTTATTTTAGTAACTAATAATTTACAAGTAAATATATAGTTTAGGCTGACATCAAGTGTTGTTGGATCCAGAAAGTAATGCTCGTCAGTGTTATAATCAATTACCAGTAGTGTTTCCCGAGACTTTGGTGGAGCAAAAATGGCAAATACAACTTTCGCGTTTTGGAGGCACTTATAATTCAAATGTTCATTCAAATAATGAGTACAATCGTCAAGAATAGCAGTACACATTGTGAAACCCAAAAGAAAGAAGTCTGTTGATAAACTTAAATTATTAAAATATTTTAATAAAATGTTGTCGGTAATTTTTCCATTTATTAGATTTAAATTTAATGAAATTTCAACACACTCTTTAGTGTTGATATCATCAAGTAGTTTATATATTTTATCATGTTGAAAATCCGATCTAAAATCAATTTTTCCAAAAACACAATGAAAGCAGTGGCATGAAAAGTTGGATCATCTGAAATGAAGCAGCGGTAGAGAATACCATGATTTATTTGAAATATTATTTTATACTCAAGAAAAAACTGTTTAAATAATCCGTAAAGTTTCCTCCTATTACGCATAGTCTATCAGAAATATCAGCATTTCGAAAATCGAAAATATTACAAGTCATACGACAGGTCGAATAGAGAAGTAAACACCAATAATTTTCATTGGAAATTATGCTAATGACATGTTGAACGTCTTTGAACTGCCGAAAGTTGACGTTCTCAATGATATAATTATTATTTTGGTCTATTAAATTGATAGTTAGATCGGGGAAAGAACAAGTATTGCTTTTAAACCATTTACTTAAGAGGAATGACACACATGACTTTTGAAATTTTGGTTTAATATTAATACTGTTATTGATGTTTCGTTTTTGTTTTTCAAGAGTAAGCGCAATTGCTTTTTTAAAATTGATTCCTATCAGATTATTTTTAGGAAGGCCCCCACCGATAACTTGGGATACTTTGTTTGAGCCAAAAATTTGAAAATCATGCACCTCTCGTCTTATCCCATCAATAAAATTGTTAGGAAAAGTGTCCAAACCTTGACTTATAAGAATTGCATAAGAACAAATAAAAGGACGGCAATCAAAACTGTTCTCTTGATATATAAGATTTTGGAAAGGGTGACAAGATGAAGCCACTTGAAGTTTGAAAATCTTATTTAAAGCAATGCTAATTTTAAGAGTAGCTTGTTTATTTTTAAACAGATTTCTATTTGCAAATATTGAGTCAATAAAATATGACTCAAGCAACGATTTGCTGTACACAAATAAAATCCAATGGACATTGTTTATATTTAGCGGACAAAGAATAACCTCGGCTTTAAATACTGCATCTGGAATTGAGATAATATTTTCTTTAATGTCTGAAGATAGAATACTAATAATAAAGCACTGTAAATATGCAAATGTAGGATTACTGATATGCTGCTCAAGGTATTGGTCAATGTCATCGTCGGTAAACCACACTTTTGGATCACAAAGTTTAGTATTTTTTAATTTAGTGCATTCTGCATCAGTCTTTTCAGAGACTGTGGCAGGTTCTAAGACTGATGCTGGCACGTACCTTCACTTGAACATTGCCTTTGACACTTAGATTTTGTCTAGTCATCATTTTTTTATTTTCTGTAATTTTTAATTCCAAAGAAGATAAAGCTCCCTTGTCAATATCAACAGGTAAAACTACTTTTTTTTCGATATTTGTTACGTTAGAACTACTTTCTTTATTAAAGTTATGAATTTTATCGGTGAGTTCGACAGATTTAACCTTTTTTCATAAGTTATCAAATTTTCAAGAGATTTAATGAGATCAAAAATAATCAAGCTCATTTCCTTAGTACAGTTTTTCCGAAATTTCATTGATATCTAAAAGTCGTCTCAATTTTTAAGTAGAAATTTTTTCTTATCTCTAATAACAAAATACAATAATCTTTTTGCCGTAACTGTGACGAAAATCATTGATGTAAGTAAGGAGCGAGTCTATCATACTCAATTGATTAGTCTTTTCCAAAATTGTTTTATTAAATAAATTAAATAAATTATTTATTCTTTTAATTGTAAGTGGTGAAATTATATTTTTTAACTTATCAATTTCGCCATTAAATAAACACTTTTTATATTTAATTAGTTTTTCTTAACAACTAAATTTAAAATAGGAAGTAGAAAGAATTTGATCAGTTATTCAGACCTCCATATTTCAAGAGTATCAATTATCAACGAATTGCATTTTTCAATTGCACTATCAATAATAGAATGTAATAGTAAAACATTATGGAAATAATTTAAAAGATAAGTGCCATATGTTATGTTACTAAAATATTTTATATTACCCTTTAAGTTTAAATAATTTAGGAGGAAATTATTTCAACAATTTTATTTTACCTGCTTCAACAAAACAAATAATGAAATAAACCTCTCAAGTTCTATATCGTCTTTATATATCTTAAATAAGTCGAATAATCCAAGATTAAACATAATGTCAGAAGCATTGCTTAAATCGGGTTCTACTTTATTTGATTTTTGATTTATAATGAATTTACTATCAGAAAATGAAATATCTTTTGGAAATTCTTTATTTAACTTTAAGTGATTAATTAAACTACTTATCTTATCAGAATCTTCGTGCATGCCTTCAGTAAATCACATCTCTTTAATCTCTGGAAAATCAAAATAAAGTTTATCAAGCTGCGATCTTGTTAAATTAGATGACCCAATATTAAAAATTCATTATCAGCATCTTCCGAAGTTAAAAGATCCTTCATAATAAAGTCAACATCAGCATATTTTAAGTCAGATTTTACAAGAAAGTATGGTAATTGTTTTTGAAATTTTAAATTATCCAAAGTTTTATTAATGACAGCTCCTTTATGCAGTTCGTTTTTAATAGAAACTGTTTCAGCTAATTTACGTGAAAATACAAATAAAAATTTCTTTATTGTTAATGGAGCTTTAATCAGCTTGGAACAATAATTATAAGTATTAATAAAGTTCGAAATAATGGTTTTATTTTTACTTTGAAAATTTGTTGATTTGTAATTATCTTTTTGGTAGCATCTGTTTTTTTAATTTCACTTAACTTGATTGAAACGCAGAGATTGTCATTTCTATAGAATAAACTATCACAATCTTTTATTTTAAAATTAAGTTTCGATTTATTAATCAAGGAAAGTTCATAATAAGATCAACTGGTCTTAGAATTTTCTTTTTCATAATTAATAAGATCAAACTTGGTCTTAGAATTTTTCTTTTTCAATAAACTTATGAAGCATGGATAATTATTAATAATATCACGACACTCATTTTCATTTAAAATACGTATAAGATAATTTGAGTTAAATCTTTTCATATTTAAAGCATCATTAGTTACAGTAACTTTAAAATTTTTAAACGGTGTATTAATAGGATTTAAAGGACTATTTTCTGCATTTGAAACTTTTTCAGTATCATTAAATAATTCATCAACTGATGATTCCTTATTATATTTATTTAAGACATTTTCTGAAACAATATTATAATTAGATGAGATATTTAAGTCATCATTATTATCGAAATTAATTTTATTTAGTATATTTAAATTACAATTATTATCATTAAAATCAGAATTACTCAATTTACTCAAAACAATATAAACTTACTATTCATTCGCAAAATATGCTCTTCAAGTTCCATTAGCTTCGCCGAAAGTGGAAATATTTTGTTTGAAAGTGCTTCCTTATCACATTCGTGGAACAATTTTTCAGGATCCATTGCATTCGTTGAAGGTGGCGATTGATTATCACGGGTTTATTTCTTTGATAATAAATCCAACGATAGATCTGGATGAATTGGCTTCGTCAAAAGTGGCAATTGATTATGTCCATTTGATCTTTGAGAAACAAAACCCAATAATTGCTGAGAACAAGTTATCTGATTTTCTTGAATTGTTTTGAAAATAACCAGTTCTGATGAACTATTATTCAATTGATTTGATGCAAATTGATCTTGCACTAAAGAAAGAGATTGCGTCATCCTGTTGTGTGAGAGGAGAACATTCAATTTTATATAAACCGTTTGTAAGACTCTATATCTATTACCTAATTTTATTACTTAAAACTCTGATAAAAATTTGATTTAATTGATTTAATTTCATTTTTAAAAGTTATTATTTAATTGTCAAGACTTAAAAATCTACTTTAAAATAAAGTTTTTAGTGTTAAACGTCTGTCAAATTTTAATAATACAACCCTCCCCCTTTAGCTTACGTAATATTATATAATATCTGACCTCTGTCCACGCTGTTACTACCTGGATATTGACCTCTGTCCACTCAGTTGCTACCTAGTAATTGACCTTTGTTCACTGTTGCCAGTTGACCTCACGATTATATCACATGCCCACTGGTCAGTCACTAATCGGAGACACACTTATTACTTAACCCTTATTATGCCACGTAGTTGTGGATCAACACACTTATTATGTCACGTGGACCAACACACCGATTACCTAACTGTTATTATCTCACGTATTTGTGGACCGACACACCTAACTTCTAGAACCTTCCACACACCTATCAACTTCCACACACATGCCTTCTAGAACCTAAAAAAAAATCCACACACCTATCAACTTCCACACACATGCCTTCTAGAACCTTCCACACACCTATTTCTAGGACTACCGTTCTAAAACCGTTCTCACACATCGATCAACACTGATCAACACCGATCCGCAACGATCCATACCCATCCAAACCCATCCACACCCATCATCGCCTACAACTACGTCTACGACTAAGTCGTTGACTTAACAAAATCACTCACTAGTACTATTTAAAATTTATTAATACAACAAGTTCTTGATTCATATGAATTGAAATGATTCTGCTTGAAATCAGCCAATTGAGGAGGTTGAACGATCGAGATAAAATTTTCGTTTTATTATCATTTCATTTTGAGAAAAGATTTGTCTCAATAAAGTTCCACTTCTCGAAATTTCTCTGGCTTTACTGATTTTAATTGGTTATCTGATACGGCTGTGCGCTATAAGTCATATTCGAGGGTTTGACATAAAGAGCAGATTGACAGATATTTGAAATAAAGTCATAATTGCTTCAGAGGAGACAATTTGGGATTTGAGAAGATCCATCAATGTTTTACAACTCGATTGCTAAAAATCGAAATGTTTCTCCAGTGGATCTAATTGGCTCGAAAGACCATCATTTGAAATAGTTTTGTTTTCATTTTATTTTAAGTATAATATTTTTAAAACAAAATAAAACCTTTTTATTGTTTTATTTTGAATTTGAAATTATTCATAATAAAACTTTAATTGAATATTATAAAAATAATTTTTAATTAAATTAAAAATCAATTTATTGGCTTTTTAGAACGCCAGTGACATGATAATGCCATTTTCTTGAAGAATTTGCGATGTTACTCATTGCACATGCTTTTACCATACCAGCAACATTTTCAAAAGGAACTCCCATCTTACCAAGTAGATCATAAGATGCTGGTGAAACAGATCTCATAGAACCGATTATACAAGTAAAGATTTCAACAGTAAAGCTAGGTTTGGCAGCCTGTATTTGTTTTTTTAAAGAATCATATTTTGCCAAATTTTCCTTATTCACAGTTTCAAACGTGACCAAAGAATCAAAAGGACATTTAATATCAACCATAAGAATTGTCTTTTTCTCATTATTAGTTATGATCAAATCGACTCATTCTTTAGAGTTTGATACCAAGGAGCAAGTGTGGTCCACAACAACAATCAGTGAAGGACTTTTCAAATGATGTACTATTTGTTGAAGGCAATCGTTGTGACGATTAAGTGCAAGAGTAAGATGAACGTTGCAATTTTGCAAAACATGTAGCAACGTTTCATCTTGGTTATGGTAACGCCTACACAATCACATTTCACGTAAAACTCTACTTTTATCTGTACATACTTGATATTTAACCATAATATCCTCCTTAAAATTGATATATTACTGATCATTTTGTGAAAAACTCTACATTTATCGGCACAAACTCAATATTTAGCGAAGATATCTCACTTTAAAATTGATATATTACTGATCATTTTCATTAAAAATCCTATGTTTATCTGCACATACTCAAGATTTAGCCATAATTTATCCTTTAAAATTGATATATTACTGATAATTTTCATGTAAAATCTAACATTAAATGATTATTTCTACTCGATATTTACCTTTGATTAATTTTTTTTAACACTGTATAATATGAAATTACTCATACTGATATCCAAATTATTATTATGTCATAATTAATCGATTAAATTTTACTCAATATTTCCCCTATTAATTTACTACATCTAAGCTATATATTCCAACTTGTAAAGCATACTAGAATTGATCAAAATCCCAATCCATAGTGAAAAATCTAACCTATCCATTATATCTAACACTCTGAAATATTCATACATTGGAATACTCTTTCTTAAATTGATACAGTTCTCTTAAAAGTTTACATCAATTCTCAATAAATTCTTTAGTAATATCAATTGACATTCGATTAGATAAAAAATTTATGAAAACTATATCGAGAATGGGTGATGATGGGTGTTGATCGGTGCGGATTGGTGCGGATCGGTGCCGATCGTTTGTTGGTGGGTGTGGGTGTTTAAGAACGGTAGGTCCTAGAAATAGGTGTGTGGAAGGTTCTAGAAGGTAATGTGTGGAAGTTGGTAGGTGTGTGGAAGATTCTAGAAGGTAGGTGTGTGTAAGATTCTAGAAGGTGTGTGTGTGGAAGGTTCTAGAAGGTAGTGTGTGTAAGTTGGTAGGTGTGCGTGAAGAGTTCTAGAAGGTAGGTGTGTGTAAGGTTCTAGAGGGTATGTGTGTTGGTCCACAACTACGTGACATAATAACAATTAAGTAATCAGTGTGTTGGTCCACAACTATGTGACATAATAAGGGTTAGATAATAAGTGTGTCTCCGTCCGGTAGTGACTGACCAGTGGACACGTGACATAATCATGCGGTCACCTGTCAACAGTGAACAAATGTCAATTACTAGGTAGCAACTGAGTGGACAGAGGTCAATCTCCAGTAGTAACACGTGGGCAGAGGTCAGATATTATGTAATATTACGTAAGTCAAAGTGGGTTGTATCTGACGGGCTCACATCCTACTACTTTTATTATTTTTTTAATTTTTACGGTATTGAGATGTTTTTTATGAGTAAAATTTTATTATCCTTCGCTAAGAGTTTTATTTGCCAGCGTATCTTCATCAAGAGAAATTAAACTTATCCACCATATATATATATATATATATATATATATATATTTAAACACAATATAAACAACAAGCACACAAGAAAATCAAATCAAATATATTCACCCCAGATGAAACCGGTGGTTAGCAAGGAACTAGCGGTGAAGGTGTTTGCTAGAGCTGCTCAGTATTCTCCCTTCCGAAATTCTATCTCCCAACCCTCGAAAGAGCGTGTGGTGGCCATGGAAAAGGTATAAATATAAAAAACCAAAATTCCAATTAGAAGAATACAGAGAGGAGAGAAGTCAATGAACTATCTAAACAAAAGGAAGAGTTAAAATAGAATAAAACAAATAATTTTTACATTTAAATAAATAAATGGTTCAGGCAAATCATAGTCAACAAAGTGATAAAAACTACTCCGAATAAAAAAAATTCGAAAATTACGAAAATTTTCTAAAGTCAAAATTTCTGACTAAATTCATAAACACTCACACTAGTATAGAAAGGTGTATATAAATTTCCACCAGAAAATATCTGCTATTCAAAAGCTAACGGGAAATAACTAGACCCCTATGAATTCTAACTATAGTTAGAAATTCTCCATCATTTTATTCAAGTGAAAAGAAATTTTTGTAAGTTTGATTTGATAGTCATAAAAATCTTTCATCTACAATAATATATATTTGTTTATTTATTTAGCAAAATAATTCTATGATTTAAAAGGGGTAGTTAAAATAAAAACGAATTTAGGTTAAAATTAAATTTGAAATGAAGTAAACGAAGACTAAATTTTATATTAGAATACAAAATAATACTACTATTAAAACATGGAAAAAGTTAAAATGCTTCCATAGATGGTTGCATAAATTCGACGAGAAATCCACATTTGTATTAATCCATATTATGTAGTTTTGGAGAGATGCGATGAGCAGATCGGAAATTTTATGTAGGTCAATGTTAAAATATAGTGAATATATAGTATCATTATTGACTTTCTTTTACCCTATTATTATCATAATCGGTTACAATGGAAATTACTAAGGTAAAAACAGAAGTTTAGTAAAATCAACAAATGTAATATTGCTTATATAATATGAATTAATGTTACCAATTGTTGATAATTCCCTATTTATTTTTATTATTATCCATACATTTGATCATGTCCACCATCACCACAATTTTTATTACTATCATGGTCAGAATACTTATTATTATTATTGTTGTCATCATTATTATTACTTACTGTCATTAATGTAATTATTATTATTATTATTATCATTATTATTATTATTATTGTCATTATTATTATTATTATCATGTTCATTATTATCATTATTATTGTTATTATTATTGTTATTGATAAGATTACAATCAATATTATTGTCGTGATTGTCTTCATTTTAATTAATAAATATTATTATCATTATTCATCTGTTATTTTATCCATCTGTTATTTTAACTAACCTAATGCAACCATCTATGAACATTGACTCATGCTTTCGAGCTTAAGTACTAAAACTTACCACAGCAACGAATTAATATCGAATTTACTTGACTAAAAGTTATGGGGATTAGGTGAGAACCGTGGTCTCCTCAACAATGCTTCCACCGCATCGGACGAAGGTCGATGAGTTGTGGCATTGTTTTAGAAACCTCCCCAAAAATCATATAATAAAGTTAATCACAGTCACCCTCATACTCCTCAGCCTACGGGATATAAAAGTTTATAAGGATAATTTTCTTTATCATTTTTGTTGTCATTAGCTTAACGATAGACAATTTGTTACAATCAATATTAACTTATTTCAGCGGATCAGACTAATCAACTTTCAGAACGATTCCGAAGGGATGTGCAAAGTACCACACAGCTCAAAATCAACGGACCGAGGCGCTGGTACGTCGATATCGCCGTACGGAGCAGACGTGGATGAGGCCTGAGGAGGTGACCAAACTGAAGACAGAGTTAGGCGAGTTACATGCGAAATTATCCCAAATAGAAGAAGTCCTACTACAAACAGATCAGAAAATTCGCGAACAGGATAAAGAAATCGCACAGCTGAAATTAAAGGACGAGATCCGAGCTGGACTCGTACGCTGTGGCAGCCAATTGTTCACCGAGTGTAGGCTATCATTATCAGGAATGTGATGGACAAAGATATATAAGTGACTATCACTACGCCAGAAAAATCCACACCTAGCCGAAATAAAGCCCAAAATGACTCATCAGTAGAACAGGCCTGGTAAACGCGAGCGAGAACGACAAAACAAATTAAAAGCTGCTTGAATGATGGGGCATATCCTCAAGTCAAATGGGATTTGAGTGCCACTAAACTATGTTATTGACAGAAATTTGTGATCTCAAATGTGTATTTAACAATTAGTTTGATTATAATAATATTAACTTTGTTGTGATATTGTTTTATTTGAGATGAATTAAATCACTTAGTTGTTCGAGAGCAGGGACATGTAACACAGAGCACGAAGTCTTCTATGACAACTCATGTACCCAAAAGGAATATTAAGATATTGGCAGTCTTTGTAAAGAGGCTCACCCTTTGCTAATATTCACCCACTAGCACACAGTACCAACGTAGTTTTCGAAGGTTGGTTAGCGGTTACTTCTTATGCAGGCGCTGGTTAGGACTTGGTTAACCTTTAGACCCATCATCAAGTATTCTTGTTACCCATCAGTGCCCAGCAGTAGGCTTGGAACCGCATAGACGAAAGATAGAGGGAATTCAATATGAAGGACGTTACAAAATTTTAAAATTCTTGACGCCAAGACAAATAGAATTACAATTTACACACTCAATCAAATCAAGAAGAATGTAATGGCTGAAGATGTACTGTTGGGCCACAACGTAAACGGCCTTGAGAAATGTTTAAATGGATCAGAAACACACACGCAAAAATAACATGCAATTTAAATAAACTTGGAAACACCAATTAAACCCTATAAAATACGAGAAAAAAAAGGAGAATTAAATATAAAATAATAAACATAAAAATAAATTAAAATAATAACAAAATGCACCAAGATTCGCACGATACCTACACAAATATAACAAGAAAACACAACAAATTCGACGAAATTGAAAAAATTAATAAAAGTTCATTAAAATGAAATTTAAATCGAAAAATTTGAATTAGTAATAATTCAATAAAAATCTTAAATAAAAAATTATAAAAATAAATCAAAAAATAATAAAATTAACGAATAGCATTTACTAGAAAATAACAAGGTCGAATTTTGTTTTACTGCATCAAATTTCACACGCGAGAAAAATAGGTATAAATACTGATCCATTTTCACATTTAACTTAACCATTTTTTCAAACCATTTTTGAAAATTGTTTAAAACCATTTTCGAACTAACCACTTTGAAATTTACTTTTCAATCGTTTTGAAAATTATTTTAAAAACTATCTCCAAGTCAATTTCGATTTTTTAGGTGAGAATTATTTATGGTGGAACCCTCTTTCTACGTCACGTTCATTGCATCTCAGTAGAGCTCTGCTCGGCGTCGACGTGGGGAGAGAGGTATTTTGTTTTATGCTATGATATGTTATCTTATGATATTTTATGGATTGTCAACGATGGGTAATTATGTTATTTTGTTCATAATTAATAAATATTATTAATATACCTAACTTATTTTATAAACTAAAATGTCGAAATTTTTCCGGCCCACAGCCAATACATAACGCAAGAAAGTAAAATCTACATAGTACAGATGCATGTAAGTGCGTGGAAAATCGCCAATGATATGTACCCGTGAAGACTCAGCGTGCGCAACGCAGCGGTCGTAACGTCAATATTCATCCCTATAGCTGAAGCGAGAAATAAGGAAGAAGTTTCTGGCTGCTTCCTCGTTTCTCAATTCTGTAAAATCGACCTAAATTGATATTACATACGGCTTAAAATCATCACACCGAGTAGTCCAGTGGGCACTCAGTAAATTTAATATAAACACAATATGCGCTTAAGGCCTATTAAAGGGAAAGGGTACTTGGATTAAATTAACTGAAATCGTTGTTATAACCATTTTGGATTAATATTTTGAAATAGATAAAATTTATTGGAAATCATTAAACTCGATTAAATTGCGATTATTGATAAAAATTAAAGTAACCCTTGCTCGTAAAAGTAAAGTGTTTCATGGCTTAAAATTAAAGTAAATATTGGGTAAAGATAATTCATAATTTAAATTATCGTAAACTATTGATTAAAATTAGGGCGACGGCAAATAATTTCATCAATTAAATTATTGTAATTCGTTCCAATAAAATTAACCTGAGCTTTGAATAAGAACGAGTAATGAATTGATCTAATCAAAAATCAACCCCGCTAAAAATGAAAGCAATTAAGAGTCGAATTCATTGATTTCAAATAATGAAATGTATCGATTAAAGTAATTCTCGAATAATAGTAGGGGATCCCTTAGTTAACTGGTTGACTAAAATTAGTGTAACGACACGTAATTCACTGATAAAATTAAAGAGGCGATTGAGAAAAATCAAGCGTTTAGATTAAATCATTGAGTAAAAATGAAATGAACAAAAATAAAAATATCGTTGATTAAATTGAATCAATTTATTGGTAACAATAAAAATGATTAACTTAGTTCAGATAGCTAGTGGGTAAAACCAAGATAACCTAGTTTTTTGGTAAAGTAAAGTATTGAATAGGTATAAATAAAATAAGTTCCTTAACGAACTATGATTAGTGGATTAAAGTAATTCATAGATTAAAATTAGAGATGAATTGAATAACCGTAAGACAGTTTTTTTGGTAGAAATCAAGTAATTTACGATGTAAATTAAAGTACAACCGAATTCACGGATTTAATTAATATTAAAATAAATTCGCGGATTAAAGTAATAGTTGATCCAGCTAGCCTCAGGGAAACTATTAGTACATTACCAATAACACGACCCCTTAGTGAGAACTAAAATAAATTCGCAGATTTGAAAAAGGTTTTCTTTAATTATTATAAATTCGGTAATTACAGCAAACGGATTAAAGATAAAGTGAACGAATTATTACGTAAAGTAAATTAATAGAATTGGAAAAACCCAAGTTTAAGATAAGAGTGAATCTGTATTAATATCACATTATTGAACAAATGAAATTCCACATAGCGAAATTATTCCCACAGAAGGGTACCGCATCTACTTGGAAACCTCGGTAAGCGTAGAAGTTTTCCTAAAATTTGCTAGTAAAGTACATTCAAACTAATCAACGAAATAACTTACCAGAATTGAGATAATCGAGTGTAGGCGAAACAGTTGACCAGTAATTCTGAAAATACGACACGATTAATACAATCACCGGATGTAAACAATGTAAATCACCTTTAGTCAACCGCTTAAGTTGTGATGGTAGGATCCGCCGGAAATCGTTCGCCCACCAGGATACACCCACGTACAGCTAAGTTATCTCGGATCAACATCCGGTCTAGATCTTAAAGTTCGAATTGACCGTACATGGAGTTGGTAAACAAACTTTAAATCAATGTACAAATTCTCTTAGGTCAATACACGAGTATCCGCCTACATGTAAAATTTTAATGTTAATATGCATATATTGAATGAATTAAACATCAGGTTATCTCATCCATATGATTAATCATATTATTATATATTTCCCCCTATATAGGAGTGCAACTTAAAGAACCAGACCCGCAAAGTAACCCAACCTGCTTATTAATGTCCCATCGCGTAAAGGAAGGCAATGGTCACGTGTATGACACCCTTACTAGTAACATAGACACAATTTGCTTGCTAATAACTTAGAATGGTGAATCAATCGAACCTAATAACAGTAATGTTTAGACATGTCGCCCAAACGAACTACCCGTCGAGAGACCGCCAAACAGGAACAGACAGGAGTCCCGCCGACCATGAGAATACTCGACCAGTTGCAACGACCATGTCTCTCGGAACGGCAATATCCAGCTGCGGAGACCTACCTGCACGCACAGGACCTCCTCACCCAATGGGAAAGTTCGAGACACCAGACGACTCTATACCGTGGAGGCTCTCAAACGAAGCCTGAAGAGATATTGCCCTGACGAATGAACTAACAATGATAGACTTTATGTAGTAACTGATTTAAAATATTAGAAATTTACGAGTTATTTCTTCTTATAGCTAGAATTATTCGTGATTGTGTTTAATGAAATAAATGATTGTCTGACTTAATCAATAGTAAATTAAAGTAATCTATTTGATTGTAGCAATGTCTTCCTTACAAATCTTACAATCTGAACTGGACCATGCAAGACAGTCAAACGCGGAGTTACTCACCCCAAATTATTCAATTAACCCGCGAAATGCAACAGATTAAAGCAACCTGGAAGGAGCCGGGAAAGGTGAAAGCATTGTACCACCGCCTGACCGCAGCACAGAAAGGCTGGACAGAGGAGCGGCAGCTCAACCAGAGCCTGCGCACGCAAATTCGGGGACTCGAAGTCGCCCTAGCAGTCTGCCGGGAGGGGAAGCGGTAACGTATCCGCTCGTCTTCGCCCCAACCCAGATGTCGCAGAAGAACACCCAACCAGTGAAACAATCCACCCTTCCAGCAGATAATCGTCGGCCGGGACGCAAGGAACGGGCCCGACGTCGAGCAATCCAGCTTCAGAATCCTTAACCTGTAAACATTGCGCGCGTTGTTAAATAAATAGAGTAGTCGTGTTCTTAATTTAATTTGTTCCGTTGATATATTTATATGCCAAACATTCGCATCATGTTACTCAACCTTAATTTCATCTCTCCGCAGGCAGATAAGAACCTAATCTTGAATGATCATGAGGGACAGAGCAAAGCGAGCATAAGTCTTCTATCGACAGCTCGTGAACCCGAGGGTTGTCCGAGCAACTATAGTACTAGCACATGGTACTCAATTTTTGCGGGGCAATCCACCACTTGAACACATTACCAACGTTGCTTAGCAACGGGGTGCCAAGTGGCGATTAGCATCATTTTGTATGGCGTTACGGGGGCAACCACCGGTTAGTTCAAACAAACAATGAAACCCTGTAACCCACCAGTACAAAGAAAATGAAGAGAACGATGTCCAATAATGAATATTAAAAACATTGTTGTAATATTCAGAATTAAATATAAGTTTTTGATTTTAATAAAATTTAGTAGAATTTATATTATGAATTTTGAATAGATTGTAACTATTTATATCAAATAATAACAAACATTTAATTCTAATTTAATTTAAATTTATAAATTACTATTAAATGTTATTAATTAAGTTCGATTATTTATTTTTTTCCGATACTAATAAATTATAGTAATATAAGAGTAATTTAATCATCGCTTTAAAATAATTTTCAAAATAATTTTGTTTTAAAATTTCGGTTTGAAAATAAATTTAAAGTCTTGATGTCTTTAACAGATGTTAATGGTGATAAAATAAAAACCATTATATCTAAACCATTTATATATGGTAATACTGCGAGGTATCTTCAGAAAAAACGAGACGAAGATGGTAGAACTCACGAGTGGTGCATATTTTTCCAACCATATAATGATGAGGATATGTCAAAATATGTTAAAAAAATTCAATTCAAACTTCATGACAGTTATGAAGAACCTATACGCTCATTCACTGAACCACCATATGAAGTTATTGAAACTGGCTGGGGAGAATTTGAAATGGGAATTAAAGTATTCTTTACAGATCCAAATGAGAAACCATTAGCAATAACATATTTACTAAAATTGTTTCATCATACAGATCACGATATTATAACCGGTAAGAAAGATTTAGTCAAAGAAATATACGATGAAATGGTTTTTGTTAATCCATCTCCACAATTCTATGACGATCTCACCAATGTTGTACCTTCTCCAGTAAATTTAAGACGTTTAATGATTGATTTTGACGAAGAAAGAAGTCGATCCCATCAAAATATTCGAGAATTAAAGCTTAAAACTATTCAAGAAGTTGCAACACTCAAAGAAATTCTTATTCAGCGAAAAGCCGCAGTTGATCAGTGCAAAGCGTTTTTGGAAGATATGGAATGATTTGTTGAATAATATATTTTGCAAATTATGTATAATTATTGAAACGCTGTAAATAAAAATATTTTTATATTTAAAAAGCTTTTTTATAATGAATAATAATATTTGTGTTCGTTTTAAAGGGTTAGCGTTAAAACATACAAACGAAAAATCTTTCTGTCATTTAAAAAAAATAAATAAAATCGAATCGGAAATTTCCATCTCAGTCTATTAAAAAAGATGCACACTATTACGACTCAAATAACTATAGGGAAACGAGTTCTTAACCTTTCTTGTGCTGTAACCCTTTGATAACATTTGTGGCCCAGCGACAAAATTAATCAGGCTGCTCTTCGCTGAATTTTTGTAAAGAATTTAAAATCATTTCGGTTGTACAATTTCAACGTTTGATCTACCGTGATTACTATTATAATATACAAAGCTCAACACTTGTAATTGATTCTCTGATCTACAACTTTATTACTTTTACTTAATTTAACAATTTTTCGTTAATGCTTCCACCATAACTTCAGGAAAATATGCTGAATGGCTTGATTGAGAATTAACTTTTGATGAAGAAGTAAGTTAAATTACTGAATAATGTAACAACAAAAAATGTATGGCTTCCAAAAATCCATGAGAAGTTTATTGATGAAGCTACTGCCCCAGGATGTATGACAAAATTTTTGGATAGATTAGATAATGGAGTGCAAATTGGATTCAGCCGAGAAAAATTAAAGAGTAACAAGGAAAAAGTTAATTAACAGTTAAAGCAGTACAAAGGAAGTGATAGGGAGTAACAAGAGTGTAAAAGAGTAAAACGAGGCAGATACAGAGAAATCACAGATGGAAAAGATATTGTCAGAATAAAAAACTGCTGGGTACTTATCGGCAACCAATTATAACTCAAGCAAGTATCTCACACAAAATTCCTATCTAGTACGCACATAACAAGATGTTGCCACTAGACACCCGTCGAAATTGAAATTGGTAATGTACACTAGGGGTTAGTGTGACATCAAAAGTTGAGTCTTTCTGCTAAATGTTCTAGCATGTCCTTGTGTCCATTGAGTACCATAGAAAGTTTCATGTACAAATTAATCTTAGGTACCCGGTTTAATTAATGTTAATTCATCAAAACGACAACTTACTTTTAAATAATATTGAGACGGTAATTTTAATTTAAAATAAAAAAATTAAATTTACAAAAATTTTAAAATAATTCAACTGTTTCAAAATTGTTCAGCAGTATTCTTAAGTTGTTCCAATAACCCGGTTGAATTTAAACTCCTATTACGAGCTCGCTCGTGGTTTTCCGACCACGGCTTGAGCGGTAATACATTTTCCTTTTTGTCCCTACCACATTATTGGATATATTTTGGATATATTTATATTGGATATATATTGGTTGATATTTCAATGACGTAATCACAGTCCGCAGGAAATAATTTAATCTCATAGTAAGTGGGCTGACCCTTCAAATCACTTTCAATGTGGGATCATGTTTCCAACCTCGCAATCAGACGGATGTGCTCTCTTATTTTTATTTTTAACTCTCTTGATGTATTTAACTCTTTATTATATTGATTTTTGAGCCTCTCTGTTTGTTGGTGCAGCTTCTTGGCCGCGTCGTGGCCGATCCACATTCGCTCTAGGTAGCTAGATCGCCGTGTTAGTGATTCTGCACGTTGCGACTGCTTCATAGCTTCGTCGTAATATGACGAAAATTATCGAACTTTTGTGTTTCTGAGTCTACTAAACAACCATATTATGTTTCTAGAACTTATAGTTATATGAATTATCATTAAATGAAAATTTTATTTTTCATTTCAATTGACAGTCTACGGTAGATGAATTGATGAGGACTCAAATATAAAATAAAGTTTTCAGTGATATTCATTTACAATAGTGTTGGGCCAGAACACAAACGGCCTTGAGGAATGTTTAAATGGATCAGTAACACACACGCAAATATAACATGCAAGTTTAAATAAACCTATTGAAACATCAATTAAACCCTATCAAATATGAGAAAAAAGAGAATTAAATATAAATTAATAAACATAAAAATAAATTAAAATAATAACAAAACGCACCAAGTCCGCACGATACCAACACAAACATAACAAGAAAACATAACAAATTCGACAAAATTGAAAAAATTAATAAAAGTTCATGAAAATGAAACTTAAATCAAAAAATTTTGAATTAGTAATGTTGGGCCAGTACAAGCTTTTGTTTAAATGGATTGGAAACAGCACGCAAACACAACACGCACATTTCAAAATCGGACCCTTAAACATCTAATAAACACCTAAAAATGCGAGAAAAACACATAATTTAACATATAAAATAGAAAACATTAAATTAAATTAAAATATTAACAAACGCACCAAGATACGCACGAATGGACATAGAAATAACACGATAACAAAAGATTTGACCGAAAAAGTGACAATTTACGAAAAATTAAAAGAGTTCATGAATAAAGCGAACAAAAATAAAATAATTTTAATCAGAAATGATTGAAATTAAAAATAAATGAGTAAATTGTAAAAGAAATCAAAAAATAATAATAAATTAGAAATTAATTAGACACATAATTGCAAGGTCAAATTTTGTTTTAACGCATAAAAAATAACACGCAAGGGTAGGGTCACAGAACAGGTATAAATACCAATCCATTTTCACAAAGTAAATGAAAAATTACTTTTCACTCAGTGAACAAATTATTTTTGTCAGAGCAATTCAAAGGAACAACTCTCGATAACCGTTTTCATTCTGCGAATCAAGTATCTTAATGTAAGCTCTACTTGATCGTATGTGTGGGAACCTTTTGTCGTATGTTGATATGTATGAACTATGAACGAACCATGATGAAATTGTTTCAACAAATATATGTATTTATGAAAAAATGAATCTTCAGTTTTATGAGTCGAAATTTTTCTGGCCCACAGCCACACATCACACAAGAAAGAAAAATCATAACATAACTAGTCACACTGTGTAAGTGCGGTTCCTCCGCCTATAGTGTGTGCCCGTGAGAGCTCTGTCGTGCGTAACGACGGATCTCGAACGTAAATATTCTACCGTATAGGGGCAGTGGGAAGATTGAGAGCTAGACTTTTGGCTAGATCTCTTTCACCCATCTCCCGTAAAATCGACCTAAATATTTAATTACACATCGGCTAAAATGATAACACCGAGTAGTCCAGTGGGCACTCGTAAAATCTAATATGAACACAAGAACCTTAAGACTAAAATTAAGGCTTGGGTAGTGGGGACTTGAAACCGATGCGAGGCAGATAAATTCAATAACTAAAAGGAAATTAAATTAATTTAAAGTGATTGAATCCATAATATTCAACTAGACGTGACGCAAATAAAGTATTAAAATGATAAAATCATAACTAAATTTATGACCAGAACATGCTACAACGAAAATACTTCTGTAACGTAATTAACGGATAATAATTAATTAAATAAAATGATCAAAAATTAAATACTCACGTAATAAAAATCAAGAAAAATTTCATAAGTATTAATGATTTGAATTATCCTCGGATCTAATCTAAATTGGCAAATGATTTGTGAGTAAGAAGCCAGAGAAAATGGAGTAAATGAACGAAACTATAAACGATAGAGCAGAAAATAACCGAATTCCGACAAGATATAGATCTGCTAACTTTTCATAAATGTAATAATAATTAAGGCATTAGGCATTGATAAATTGTAAACCAAATTACTGATTAGATTTAAATCCCTCTAACCCGTTGAAAGTTAAATATGCGCTCCAAGGATAATTGAAGGAGTTAAATAATAATATCATAATACTAATAACCGATAAGAAACGACAAAATAATCGTATTAACCGTACCTGACACGAATAAATCAATTAATAATTGTACACAATGATAATAGATCAACGACAACAAAATATCGCAAACAGTTCACGAATGCAAATATAAGAACTCAGCTTCCATGAGAGAATCCCAGTGAATTCAACTGCAATAGATTGCCCACGAAAAGTATTGAACCTTTAAACCCGAATAAGACACGAGAGACGCCCTGAAATTGATGGAGGTAATAAAATCAGAGGTTCCAACCAAAATAACAAACCATCTAGTTCAATATCACGACCCAACTAAACATCAGAGTAGAGAATTAGATTCTTTCCAACCCCGGTATTCTCTTTATCGAATATCCCACCCAGCAGTTTCTCCCTAACCAGCATGTGCAATTGAACATTTTTCCAAACTGACAGTATTCCGGAGCAACTTGTGATAGAGCGTCTTCTTGGATACACCGGAATAAGAACAACAATTCAGTTAATGAGCACCAAAAAATTCCAATCATCAAGTGAAAAATGCGATTAGGTACATATTAATACATAGAACCAATAGAGATCAAATTGATTGTTCATACGCTAAATAAAATACGAACAGGTCATAGTCCGAGTTTACCACGGAATAAATCACCAAAAATCCGACGCGAATGACAGGGTGATGACGACGATCACATAAGCTTATAATAACAAAGACGATGAAGCGATCAATAGAAATGAACTTTCACCGCCGACTTGAACAAAAACAAATAATGATCGGCCTCAAATAATAAACAATAAATAACTTAAAATAATTATGTTAACATTCAACCGCGAAAACGAATAAATTAAACGACAGTTCACTCACCCCACCACGCCCTCGCAAATAATTCACGAATATAAAAGGACACAGTAGAAACTCACATTTCATACCGCGTAAATGAATCACCAAGCAACTAATACCGATAGTGGACGCGTTCGAACTCGAGACCCTTTACGAGACCGGATCTCAAGGAATGATACTCAGATGCCTAGTGAAGAGAGACAATCAGGTAATTTCGCACACTACATTTCAAATTTTATCATAACTAAAATTCACCCTATTAATACTCGAAGGAAATAGCATAAATGTCCATGTTTTTGCACACGCAGGCACATCGATAAGAACGATTGGTAATTAAATATTTTCACGTTTAGATCGCAGAGACCCGCATGGCAATTGGAGTGACAATTCTCGAGTGACTCTACAGATCCCGAGCGCTTCTACCGCTCGATACCGCCAAGTTCTGTGGGATAACGGATATCTGTTATCCACTTATGGAGACTCCAGTTGGCCGAGAAGATCAGAATACCAAGCCGAAGAGATCGAGTTACCAAGTATCGCGATTAAGCGCGAGCCGGGCCACAATACAGCACGAGAAGCCCGCCAGCGAGCCGAATACGCGGCCATGAAGATGGAAGAACTCGAAAGAAAGTACCACCGGAAAGCGGTGTTGGCCCGACAACGACTAGCTCAAGTGAACAGAGATATCGCAAATGGTGCTATCCCGAGCACTGATGGATTCCCGCCAGAATATGGAGTGTCCTTCGAATTAGACGACCCGAGGCTGACGCAGATGACAGCACCGACTAAAATGGTAATACCAGAGAAACTCGTGCAGTCAACACTTCGAAATCGACTCGGATCTCGTCAAACAGGCGATCATACATATGCGAGCAGGCATCCTCAGTGGAATCCCAAGCACAACAATCGAAGGAGTGAACGTTTTAATGGTCATGAATGAGTTGAATCGATATGTTTTAGTTTTTTTTGACAATAAATGTTTATGTCTCACGGATCATTCAATTTTAGTTTTCTAACGTAATTACTTTGACAATTAATGTAACAAAAGGAAATATAAATTTTTACTCTTTTTGCGTTAACCTTCTAAATATTTTATAGATAATAAATGATAGGAAAAGATAGAACGTTTTTGTCATTAAACTTGGACCAACCAGAGTATTAACACCAATCAACTAAGACGCATGAGACGCAGCCGATAATACACCGTAAAAATAATTAATAGAGAGGATCAATAGAGTTGAATCAATATTGTAAACGACTAATCATTTAAATATTGTAATTTTAGAAATGAAAGCCACGAAAATATTGCACCAAGAGCTGAAAGAACTTAGACGAGAAAATCAGCACCTGCACCGACAACTTCTACAACAGAGTCGAGAGATGCAACGGCTGAAAGCCACTTGGGCCGAACCCGAAAAAATGAAAGCATTGTACCAGCGCCTCACTGCCGCACAACAGGGCTGGAAAGAGGAAAGAGTGTTAAACCAGGCGCAGCGAACGCAAATCAAAGGACTGGAGGTCGCCTTGTCGGCGTGCCAGGAGGGAAGTGCAGTGACTTACCCTCTGGTATTCGCTCCGGCACAATTAGCCTATCGCGACCAAGAAAGAGCCCAAGCAGTTAACCAGAAGCCCAGGCCACACGCTCGACCAGGTCGAACCGAGCGGTTGCGAAGACGCGCCCAAGGAGTGACCAAATGAAATAATAAACTCATGTCTGAGGATAATTTGCTCTGTTTGTCATTAAATAAAAATTGTTTAGTTTATTATGTTATTATTTGTAAATAAATATAGAAACGAAAAGTATTAAATGGAAAGTGATAAAGGGACCTGAAATAGAAGACGGACATAGGCCTTCTAACGGCAGTCCGCTGAACCCGACATAGGACTAACCCTTAGCAGTTCTGATATCGGAACTCACCTTTGGACGTCCTGTGACCAGTGGTTACATTACCAACGTTGCCTAGCAACGGGTAACCATTGGCGGGAGCAAAAACTATTTTATATGATTGGGGTGAAGGTCATCCACACCACTAACCCCACAGTAATAATTCAATAAAAATTCTAAATGGAAAATTATTAAAATAAATCAAAAAATAATAAAATTAAAGAATAGAATTCACTAGAAAATAACAAGGTCGAATTTTGTTTTACTGCATCAAATTTAACATGCGAGGTTAGGGACAGAAAATAGGTATAAATACTGATCCATTTTCACATTAAATTTAACCATTTTTGAAACCATTTTCAAAACCAATTTTAAAACCATTTTTGAAAATCTATAATTTTAGGTGAGAAATAGTTTGATTTTTGGAGCTCTCTCTCACGTCACTTCCTCGCAACCTCGATGGAGCTCTGCTTGAAAGTCGGCGTGAAGGGAGATGCAATGTTATGAATTTTTATTTTTATTTGGAATGGAACGTATGGTAATTTATGTTTATTTGTTACATGATTAATAAATATTTATATTATTTATAAATTGTTTTACATATTTAAATTTAATCAATTAATCTGTCGAAATTTTTCCGGCCCACAGCCAACACAAATTACAAGTTAGCAAAATCTACATAGTACAGATTAATGTAAGTGCGTGGAAGATCGCCAATGATATGTACCCGTGAAGACCCAGCGTGCGGAACGCAGGGGTCGTAACGTCAATATTATCCGTATAGATGAAACGAGAAATAAGGAAGAAGTCTTTGGCTGCTTCCTCGTTTCTCATTTCTGCCAAATCGACTTAATTTATATTACACACGGCTCAAAATCATCACACCGAGTAGTCCAGTGGGCACTCATTAACTATAATATAAACATAATATGCGTCTAAGGTCAATTAAAGGATGGTGACGGGAAATTAAATAAAAACGAAATCGTTGTTATTTGCTATAAACTCATGACATCAATCTATGTTATTCATCACGAATTTATATTAAAAGTTCATAATATTAATCATGAATTCAGGTTATCTATAGTAAATCTTTATTATTAAATTCATATTATTAATTCATACTGTTAATTGTAAATCTCATATTAATGATAACTTCATATTATTAATTCATATAGTTAGTCGTAAATATAATTTTGGTAATAGTAAAATTGATATTATTAATGATAAACTCATATTGTTAACTATAGATCCATATTATTGATTGTAAACCCTTTCATTAATGATACATTCGTATTAATAATTGTAAATCCTTTGGTAATAGTAAATTCATATCCTTAATGGTAAAATTTTTGTTAATAGTTAATTGTAAATCTTTATAATACTAAATGGAAAATTGCATTATTTAAACTCATCTTTGTAATCGTAAATTTCCAATTCATGTTATTAATTAAAAAATATCATTGCCACTTATAAACCTTTACTACAAGTTCCTATCACCAATTTCAATTCATATATTAAAGATACCATTAACCCTCAATTATTAACTATAGATTCATATTATACAATCAAGTATATGATTCATAAATTAATTATAAGCCCCTGTCATTATTCATGATGTCTGAATATTTCTTAAACGTTGCTATTGCTAACAAAAACTACAAATTAATATCATTATCATGTAAAGTATAAGTTATAATTCTCAATATTAATTAGAGATTTTTCACGTAACAAATAAAAATTTGGAAGTAACCCCAAAATCCCCCCCCCAAAAAAAAAAAAAAAAATCAAACACTTACGAAAATCAAAAACATAAATGAATAATATCCAAATTAATAGCCCAATATTAAGAGTAAGAGGTACATGACAATCAAAGTGACGAGAATAAATCCATTAAATATAAAGCTAGGGATCATCAATAACAAGTGGATGCATGACAATGTACTTCCAATAAGTAACATTCTGAATCCAACGAGGGAGAGCCTTCGTCCGAATGATGCCGTGCTATCCGAGGAAAGTGAGTTATCCATTCCCACGATAAATCTGAGATAGAATGAAATGAAATCAACTTATCGACACCAAGATTTCCATTGTCGCCGTTCGCTAAGCCTAATCTCTCCTGAAAGAAAATCTCAGTAACCAGATAATGTAAATCTCACATAAAACCAACTCACTAGTTAATAAAGAACCGTCCGGATGGTCAGCATCATCACCAATATCCCGAACCGTTGCGTTTCTCCGAAAAAATCCGATATCGATTCAGTAAGATTTAATCTGAAAAATAAACAAATTAAATGAAAATTTACGCTGACCGGAAACTTACGAATAAACAGCGGTAGATTGATAAATTTATCAACCACGGAGACACGCGTCCAAAGGTAAATCATCTTGAAACGCCGACTATTTTCCATGATAGCTATGCAAATACAAATTGAACCTGAACCTTGATACATCCGTTCAGTTCACAAAGTCGACGATCGATTTATTAATACTACTAAATTATATAATAAAATTGGATTAAGAAATGCTAAACTAAATTAAGCAACATCCACGTTTCCGCCGAATGGCGAATGATGCGCGATCATATGCTTATATTAAAGTAATTGAGTAAACAATCAATAGCATATAAAACCCTCGCTCGATATCAGTAAATTGATCTCACTAATGCACCGACAGTGGAATTATAGGAAGAGAACTATTTCAAATAGTCCAACCGGCGAGAGATCGACAGCTGATCCTGACCCACAACACCCCGGTAATGATCTTGTGCATAAATAATGATAATTAAACTTAAAATTTTATTATGTAACGCAGCATAATGATATCATCATTTTTGTGAATGCTTTAGTATCGACCTTACTATCGAAACTCTATATTAGATTTCGCAATCGAACTTTAGGATAATAACACTTTATGTTTAAGTCGTTGGAAATTCTTCTTCACGGCACTGGAATCAAGAGCATAATTATTAGATTCTTAGCTTCATCACTCATGGAGGAGAGAGCACCAAACGTAGGGAACTCTTCACGTATAGTGTAGCCAAGTCGTTTAAACTCCCGTTCGAAATGGTATAAGCACTTACATCACTGATATAGTATTCTAAAGGAAGTATATTAATTACGATTTCATTCAGGAAGTGCAGACCCAGATCTCATTTCCATGCAACTCGCTGACCGATGGAGAGAAGCCTGGAAGCTTTACTGGCACTCTAAATCCCCACTCGAATTCCAACGAATCAATAGCAGATCAGAGGATCTCAACCGAACTTCCGAAGTACCGGAACCGTTCTGGGAAGAGTGGCACCCCACGGCAGAGATCTACGCACATGCACGGCACCTACTCGATGATCTTCTCGATCACCAACAACAAGTGGACTTACGAGTGGCCCGGGCCCGTCAATGTTTGGCAAACATTGAGGAGGACCTCGAAACCGGCCGGATTGCCACTACCTATTATCACCCACGGCCACGCGGATCCCTGTACGGAGACACCGGGAAAGAGACGGGCGTGCACAGAAAGGACTCGCAGATGACGGGGACCCACCGGGTTCGAAATACCAAAAGGCCGGTAATGATCATTCCAAACTGCTCCCCAGAGGAATGGGTAGCAAGAGGCTTCACGGACACATGATATTGATATTGTGAATCCCATTTAGTTTAAAATTTGTTGCTAAAATAAAAATTTCGTTCGAGCAGACATTAATTTCGTTTTTTTTTGTTGTAACAATTCGTTAAGAAAGTTTTGTTTAATTAGTTAATTCTATGGTGATAACTATTGTTTTGATATTATCAATTCCAAACATGGATTCCCTACAAACCCTGAGAATAGAACTAGCCATAGCACGACAAAATAACAAGAACCTATACGATCAGATAATCCAACTAACACGAGAGGTACATCAAATTCGAGCCACCTGGATAGATCCAGCAAAAATCAAACCCTTATATCAGAGACTCACAGCTGCTCAGAAAGGATGGACAGAAGAAAAACAAATCAATCAGAGTTTACGTACACAAATACGAGGACTAGCAACGGGTGTCGAGTGGTAGTCAGAGTAATATTTTGTATGGCGTTACTGGGGCAACAATAAAGATAAACAAATAACGAAACCCTGTAACCCACCAATAGTTAGGTCACCTAACTTAGGCCTTTTCAATTTAAGGTTCTTTCGATATGAACTTTCATTATGGAATTTATTGACTATCGCAATGAGCCCAATGTTACAGCAACAATATGAGAAGATGCTTTCATTTCGTTAGCATGCAAGGACAGATCCAGGATATTTTTGGATGGGTTATTACTTTAAAATATATGTATGTTTGCATGTTAAACTATTAGTATTTGTATCTTTTGTGTGTTGATAAAAGAAACATTTTTTTTACCTATGACCATACATTTATTACTCCATTTTTTTCATAGAATTTTGATTATTTACATATTGGTTTTCACACTATGCTTACTAAAGTACTAGTTTTCCACATTTTTAATATTACAAGTTTTAAAATACAAGTAATTTGTTTATAAATTTTACATTTCAATTTGTGTTATAATCTTAATGTTTCTAATTTAATATAAATTCAAGTTTTCTGTCTTTAATCCTTGCAAATCGGTCAATTAACTCGTCAATCTTAATTTACAAATTTCTATGAATACTAAGTTATGGCAATCCAGCTAATCTTCAGTCATTCGATTTCTCAAAAATGTTTTTGACCTCTTCAAAGTGGAAAATATTCTCTTGGCAGAAACAACAATTACTGACAGAGTGTAGTGGATAAGAGCTAATTAAGATAGAGTGGGGAATCTGTTCTCATCCAATATTAAAATGGTTTCTTCAAAAGTTGAGGATAAATAACTAGATTGCTGAATATACTTTTTAAATATTTTCAATTCTTGAAAAGCTGGTATTTTAATATCAAGGTGTCCTTGTTCATAACTACTGCGAAATTTTCTGAGATTTGATTGATGCTTTGAAGGAGAGAAAATTAATCCATAGTAGTCAAGTTTATTGGAATTAAAATCTTGATGTCCAAATATTTTGTCAATTTTTCTGAAAAGCAGTCTAATGTTCATTAAAATATTGTCGAGCATTGGGTTAAATATTGTCTTCTTGTAATAATTTTCAAAGTCAAAGTTAGGAAAGTTACTAAGATTGGTTTGTAGTTTCGTTTGTCTTCGTATTGCAAATGTTAAAAACGTTTTGAATAATCATTGAAAAGTCAGTGTTGCAGTTGTTTTGCATATCCTTTAAATTTTCAGTCAATGAATTAATTAAATCTTGCAAAATTTTCTAATTTTCCTTTCGTAAATCGAATCGACTACTTTCCTGCGTTTAGTGGAAGCAGTTAAAAAAGAAATTGTTTCTTTGATTACCCCAATTGAATTTCAGATGTAAACCACCTACGAGAAATTGAAATATAAAAATTCAATACATGATTTATAATAATAGATGAAAGACATAAATGGTAAGTGCTGGTTAAGTGCAAGTACGATGGAGTATATAGATAAAAACAAAAAGCTGAATATTATGGATTTTATGACTTTAAAAAACTTAGCTAAGAAAAATATTAATATTTGTAAGTTTGACAAAAGAAATAGATTAGTTATTCTTGACTATGATGTGCATATAAATAAGTTGAATGATTTGTTAAATGCTCCTCAGTTTGTGAAATTTAAAAAAGGGTCGGAAGAATGGATAATTGCCTCTTCTTAAGGATGAAAAGTATGTACAAAAAATACTGAATGGTTTTATTGAGAGTAGGTAGTTAGTAGCACTCCGCCCTCACACCAGTAGCTCCCCAACCCAAGCCGACGACTGATTGGGAACTTCATTCCAGAGACTTCACATCTTCCTCTATAATTAATATTACTAATCATTTTCTGCTATCTATCAAATTATAAACAAATTAAATTAAATTAAGTGGAATTAAGAAATGATGCAATATATCAAACTGTAGGGCCAAGTGAGAGCGGAAAAACTTTATTTGTATGTAATTTATTGCAGTCAAACATGTTCAAATCAAAATTCAATAAAATATATTGGCATAGGGGTGCAGATGAGCATGAATTGACTCAAAATTAGTTTTGTAAATAGAAAATAACAATAGTTAAGGGATTCAATAAAAACTGGTAGTCTAGGTTACGTAGAGACGATGTAATTATTATAGATGATTTGTATCAAGAAGCAAATAAGGAAAAAGATTTCAATAATGTGTTCACAAAAATCAGTAGACATTGTGGAGTTACTGTTACTTTCATAACACAAAATTTATTTCATCAAGGAGGAAGTCATCGAACTCGTAATTTAAATATTCAATACCTAATTATTTTCAAAAATCCGCGCGATCAAAAGATTATTGATTTCTTAGCCAAACAAGCTTATTCAAACAATAGAAAATTTTTAATTGAATCATTCCAAGATGCTACAAGTGCTCCCGACGGATATTTATTCTTTGACTTTACACAACAATGTAGTGACGATTTATGTATCCGAACAGATATTTTTAATGAATAAGTGTTGCGATTTATAAACAAAATTGAAAACAATAAATCAAATCAATCATGTCATTTAAAAAAGTACTTGTCAAAAATGAAATTGAAACCAAAAAAGTTATTCGTAAACCCAAACCAAAAGTAAAGAAGATTCTAAAAAATAATTTAAAGAAGAATTTAAAGAAAAAGAAGTGGATAAAATTCTAAACAATAATAATTGATTGAAAATAGTAAACATGAAATTTGAACGCAGTTTACCATATTTCAATGCATTGGTAAAGGCTCAAAAATAATAAAAGAATAGCAATTTTACAAGCTTTCCCTTCATTTGTTATTGATGATTGTTTTGAAGTTATTGTTAATATAGTTCGAGGTAATTAAAATATTATAAAAGCTAAAATAGTGGTATTACAAAGACATAAGAGATCCCTTTTATCCTTAGTAAACACTAAAAATAGGCGTTTAATGAAAAGAATAATGTATAAATAAAAAGGTGGGTTCTTGGGTACATTAATTCCAATAGTTTTTATCAGCAATTAGTGCAATTTCATCATTAAGATCTTAATGGGTTTACATCACTCTAAACCCGATAAAGTCGATTTAAATATTTTAACATCTTGTTGTAATAATGAAGAAACCATTAACCAAAAATCAACTCAAAACAATATGGATAAACCCAAAAGATCCAGATGGTTTTGGTGGTGTAGAAAAATTAACAAAAAGATTGATTAATTCTAAAAAAGAGACTCAAAAATGGTTGTCAGACCAACTAGCATACAGTTTAAATAAATCAATGTTGAAAAGATTCCCAACCAGACCATACTAGGGGAATAACAAGGGGAATAAATGATTTTTGGCAAATGGACTTGATGGAAATGATATCTTATTCGAGAATCAACAAGAGGTACAAATATATTTTAACTTGTATTGAGGTTTTCAGTAGATATGCCCGTGCTATTCCAACAAAAACTAAATCTGTTAATGAAATGGCCATTGCAATTCAAAAAATTGCTTAAAGATGGTCAACCACGTAATTTACAAACTGATTTGGGTAAGAATTTTAATATATTTTAAGTAAAGAATTTTAAAATTGCAAAGTAAAAGAAGTTATCAAAGCCAATCATTACCCTGTATTCTCTCAATTCAAAGCTTGTCATGTGGAAAGATTTAATCGAACTTTGAGAGAAAGATTGAAAAAATACTTTGTGCATCAAGGTAATAAAACTAGGATACATGTTTTACCGAAAGTTATTTTAGTTACAATCATTCGCAACATAAAGGATTAAAAGGTATAAGACCAGTTGACATTACCAACAAAGTTGCCATTAACAACAATTTTGTCATTATCAACAAAGACCAAGTATTAAAAAAAGAAAAAATCAATAAGCCAAAATACAAGGTTGATGATCATGTAAGAATAAGTAAAATAAGTACTTCTCCGTTCATTAAGAATTTTGACAACAATTGGAGCGATGAAGTATTTGAAATAAAAAAAATAGATACAAAACAGAATCCTGTAATGTATTTAATAGCAGATCATGAGAATAAAGAAATCAGCGGAAAACTCTACGAACAAAAACTCCAAGTAATTCCAATCCCTACAATATTTAGAATCCAAAAGATTTTAATAACCAAAAATGTTGGTAAATATAAACAATACTACGTTAAGTGACATGGATACAAAACTCCAACTTGGATATCCTCATCTCAATTGATTAAATAAATATTATGAAAGAAAACCAATTTTAAATGATTTTGCCTAGTAATAGTTGTCCACTTATTTATCCTAATAATAAGGCTAGTAATTTTAATGTACAAGTAAATTTTGTGTACTTGGATGGTAAATGGAAAGTTGTTTTGATTGATTTCACTTTTGTGTATAATCCTTTTCAGTATTATAGTAATTCTTGTCTACGTTATGAATCGATAAAGAGTGGTACTGAAATAAAATATTTGAAAATAAATAATCAAAACCGCATTTAGTTTTGGATTAAAATCTATATCTATCATTAGTGAAGAGGATCATTGTCGAATAAAATTACCAAAATTTACAAATGATGGTGTTATGGAACAATTTGGGATAATTATAAGTTATGAAGAAAAAATCAAAATTTAAAAAATATTTTGAAGATAATTTATTCATAAACACTTTATCAGAATTACAAGGTTATTTGTTGACATTTAATCCTTCTCCTTTTAAAGAATTGATAATTCAAAATAATGAATTGGTCAAAATAACACTTGCAGATGACATTTCAAATATATCTTTTGACACAAATTTATCAAAATCTTTGGGATTAAAATTTTCAAACTTTACAGAAAAAAATATAGTAGGCTCTAAAATTCCAAAATTATTACATCATCATTCAAATATTATTGAGCCAATAAATGTTGGAGATGTTAGAGTTCCACTATTAAAATCTTTTTGGATTAAAAAATATGATCAAGGAGAAATTGTTCAATTAGAAATGAAAAATCCAATGTACCTTCCAGTATCGTATTCAACTATAAACATCATTGAAATTAATATTCGAGATGCTAGTGGGAAATTAATTTAATTTAACAAAGATACCAAAACACATTTATCGTTAAATTTTAGAAAAATCAATGAATAAAAAAGATTTTTACATGAATTTACCCAGTAATAGTTGTCCACTTACATTTCCAAATAACGAAACTGGAAAGCTTAATGTTAAATTCCCAAGTCAAATTTACTTGTATGGAGATTGGAAAGTTGCTTTAACTGAATTCACTTTGGTGTACAATAATTTTGGATTTGAACGATACATTACTCTACATTCAAATGAAAGTTGTCAATAGAAATGGTGAAAATTTATCTAATGAATCAGATGTTACTGCAAACAATTTCATTTTCCAAACTCTTTTTAAGGATGTTGAAGTAATTTTTAATTCTACTAAAATTGAAGGAAGTAACGATGTATTTGCACACAAGGCAATGATTGAAACTATTATTAATTACAATAACGATACAAAACATAATAGTTTAGGTGGAATGCGTTATGAAGAAAATGATGCAAAAAGAAAAATTTGGATTTCAAAATCAAAACCAATCAGTGTTTGTTCCCCACTTCAATTAGATTTAATAATATTTATTACCCAGTGTTAGTGTTCAAATTAAACTGACTAGATCCAATACTGAAAGAAGTTTAACATGTACAAAAATAATTCAACAAATAATATTATTAGATGCAAAGTTAATGGTTATTAGAGTTCGTGTTGAACCGTCAGTTTTAGCTGGTAATCAAATTGGGCTTGCTACTAGAAATGCAATTTATCCAATGAAAAGTAAGGAAGTTGTTCAATTTTCATTGCCAATGGGTTCTTCTTCATTTTATAAGGAACAAATATTCGGTGATAGACGACTACCAAATTTTATTCTTGTTGCTTTCCAAGAGAATAAATGATATGGAGGATCATATTTGGAAACATTTTCAATATTTGAACACTTTAATGTCAAGTCTTTAACATTAAGTTAAAGGAAATGATTATTTTTTACATTTGTATTGGCTCCAGATTTTGATCTTAATCAATGTCTGTTACCTCAAAGCGGAAATTTACGATTGAATATAAAATTTGAAAATCCATTAACTGAATCTGTATCAGTACTTGTATACGGAGTTTTTGAAAAAGAGATTCAAATTACCTCAAGCCGTACAGTACTAGTTTGAAAATCCCTTACAGGATTGAAAAACATCTCTAGATTGAACAAACCATAAACCAAAGTATTATTAGTTATAGTTAAAAATGAAGTAAGTCATTTAATTAATTTTAGTTCTATTCAGATACAAACTACTGCTAGATAACTAATTGGGAAAAATTTCATTGGTGTTTTTCCCTTGGACAAAATTCCATATATCAATATCAACACATCTTTGATTGTAAATACTCAATCATCTAATCTTGGTGGAGAACATTTGCTCTCAATTTATGTGAAACCAGATAAAATAAATGTATTTGATCCGATGGGTTTCTATTATCCCTCTTTATTGATATCAAAACTAGAATCAATGTTGATGCCAATTGAATATAATCAAATTCGATATCAAAATCCATTGACAAAAACTTGTGGCCAACATTGTTTAGCTTGGCTAAAATCAATGAAGAAATTATTGTTATCTAAATAAATTTATTCTATCTTTATTCTATCATTATGTTTATTTCCTAATGTGATTTTTTGTGCATGTTGATTGATAGTGCGTGTTGATTGATATAGAGGTGTGTACATGTTGTTGTGTGGGTGTGTTGGTATGTTGATTTTGATTCGTCGAAAAAATAAATACACAATTTACCAAAAGCTTAATTTGTAAGTGTACTTTTTTAAATTTTTTATAACCTTAGTTACGGATATAGAACAAGTAATTTAAATTTTATATTAAATCAAATTTACTTTATAATTTAGATAATTTTGTAAATCACCAAAATGATGCAAGTTATGATCAAAATGTTGAAGGATATATTTATCCACAAAGTTATATAGGATATCATCCACAAAATTACAATTTAAGTAAATTTTTAATTTTTTAATAAATTAATTTATTAGTTTTTAGATACAAATAATCCACAATTTTATTATCAGTAAAATTATCTTCAATTCAATGGAAACCAATATACAAATTTTATTGATATTTTATTAAAAATAAGGTTAAGATATAGTTAATTGTCTTTTATATACCAAAATAATGATAGATTCATGTTCAAGTTATTATAAAATTCAACAAAATACATAAAACACACAAAAGATAAATTATAAAATTATAAAAGAAAAATTATAAAAATTTTATTCAACAACATTTTTGATTTTCCAAATAGGTTTGATAATAGAATTGTATATCTTGACTCCTTGAATAATTATCTGGATTTTATATTTTTTATTATCCTGCACTTGTTCTTTCAATTTACTTTCACAATTAATAAATGAAAATCTTTCATTAAAAACCATGCCCTGCTTCATCAAATGAAGACTATCTGCAATATTTTTTCTATCTTCATCTTCGATATTTTCAATCTGAATATTGTATTCATAAGCTTTTAAATTAACTGATTCCTAAAAAATAATTAATCAAGTTAAATTAAAATAAATATTACCTTGAATGTATATGTAATAGGAAAATTTAAATACATCAACTAACCACGCTAAAATATGAGAGAGAAAACAATTAAATATAAAATCAAGAAACACAAAAGTAAATTAAAATAATAACAAAGTGCAACAAGATCCGCACGAAATAAACATAAAAATAACATGAGAACATGCAAAATTTGACCGAAATTTGACAATTTACCAAAAAAGCGAAAATCTATAAAAATGGAACTAAAATTAAATAATTTGAATTGGAAACAATTCAATTAAAAAATTAAAAATAAAATTGTCAAATTAAATTACAAAAATAATAAAATTAAGATTAGAATATACTAGAAAATCACAAGGTCAAATTTTGTTTTACTACATCGAATTTAACACGCAAGGTTAAAGTCGTACAATAGGTATATATACCGATTCATTCTCACAAAATTTTAATCAGTTTTTGAAAACTTGAATCAGTTTTTATCCGGAAACACAGCCAGTCTTAACTAGTCCGTCAGTACAACTTTCAATGTGAGTGGAGGAAAGCTCAAAAACTTTCTCCACGCCGCGTCCATTCAACCTCATATGAGCTCTGTTTGGGTATCGGCGTGGGGAAGAGTTATGATTGATGATTACGAAATGCCGAATACAACTTATGATATTATGATGTACCTATATTTCAAATAAAAGTTTTAACTAAGTCATCTATGTCGAAATTTTTCCGGCCCACAGCCGACACATCACCGCAAAAAATAAACTAGACATACCCCCATCGAATCGTGTAAGTGCGGTGTAAGTCCGCCAATGATTCGTACCCGTGAAGGCTACGGCGTGAGAACGCAGTAGCTGAAACATAAATTATTATTTCGTATAAGGGAAATGGGTTGAAGAGGGAATAGTCTTTTGGCTATTTCATCATCACTCAATTCCTATAAATTCGACCTAAAATTATAATGACAAAACGGCTCAAAATCAAAACACTGAGTAGACCAGTGGGCACTCATAAATTGGTAATATAAACATAAATTCGCATAGGATCAATTAAAGGAAGGTGACGGGGAACTTAATGATGAACGAAATCGTTGCTGTGATCTCTAAATTGATTTAATAATTCACTATGACGATAAAACCGCGACAGATTTTCTTTATTATTTCAACTTATTTGTTATTCATAAAACATTAACATAGAAAGATCTTAAATGAAGCTCGATAAAGCTCAACTACAATGGCTCTATTCGTAAAATAATCTGCTCCGATATTACTTAAAACTAACATAGAGATTTAAAATTTTAGGTTCTGTAAACCCGATTGGAATCACGGCCGCTCTTTTCTTTTAAAAAATTTTACATTGAAATTATTGCTATTAAATCGACGAATTGCGATTTCAAAAGTTACAAAGTACGAATTTTAGAAATAAAATAATAAAATCAATTCTAAATCTCAAATCGGTTCTTAGTTATCAAACCAATTAAATAAACTCGATCCTATACCCGAAAAATACCCTGATAAATCAAAAGAACCCGTAAATATAGCACCCCCAAACAATCAGTGACAAAATCTGTTAAATGCGTGTCTAAAATCCCGTCCACGAGGACCAATATTCATATCTCTAAATAAAAAGGGGAAATAATACATGTTGAAAACTCTTGAGGGTCTCTAACATTATGAGCTTACCGTGTAGAACTGTCCGATTTTTTAGGATCGAAAAATCATCATGCATGCTTAAAACTAGCCGAATAAATTTAGCGAGAAAAGGATTTTGCCGACGATCAAACGGACCACACGTTGTTCTGAAAAAAAGACTCAATAACCCATAACGTACCCTGATTCGAACAACAACCAATAAAAATTCAAAATTTATTAATAATAAGTTCCGCGTCACAGAATTAAAATCATATAGCTAATATCTGACTCGTAATGGACCTAGAAATGGCACGAAGATTCCGAACGAAACCGTAATAAGAACACGGAATGTAGTGTCTAAAAATCATGAGAATCACGATGGAAGGTATAAATAAATAAAACATAACCTGAACCAATAACTCGCGCCAATGAATGAATTAACACCTGAAAGAAATATCACGGTAAACATCGATCGCTTGCTGAATAAAATCATAACTTGCAGCACATAAACCCAACAAAATTCCACTGATGAATTCCTGAAATTGAAAATGTTAATTCGCCACAAGCGACGAAATATATTAACTGAAACGATTTGACATTTTCTAAAATGTCAATCGATAAGAATTGAAATGTTAATACCACATTCACTCACCCGGAGACGAAGACACACCGACACGCGACCTCAAGAAATGGCGAGTGTGCCGACAGGGAAATTCAACTTTCCTGTCCTCGATGTATGCATCTCCACATATTTATAATGGATGTGCGTGACTAGTATAGTAAAACAAAAAAAGAAATGAATAATAAATCACAGTATCGAAATATCTCAAACAGAGAGGTCTCGCGACATCCAAACGCGTCCGACGAAGATTTGCAAAATCCCGGAACAAGTTCGGAGACAGCCAGAAGAAAAATGCCCGAAGGTAACAATTGTTAATTTTTCAATACGAGACTAATCTATTTTCCCGAGCCCTAGTTCCACGAATTAAATGCAGGAGATCATGTCCAACTTCCAACGATAATCTGAGCCCGAAAGACGATGAAAAAACCAAATTATGTTATGAAAATATAAATTATCTCATTAATCTACAAATATCACAGATTACATGTCATTTTTGAGCTCCAACCCATAAGAATAATCAAACTAGTTGTAAACCCTCAACGTGACCTACACCCGCTCCGATTGTCACACATCACCGTCGTTCGAACCCATACTAAAATAGAAAATGAATTAAAGTCAGTATAGTTTTTTCAATTTTTCATTCAGCAATGACGACATCACGTATGTTAACATTCAACTTATCCATTTAATTTTATTTAGTAATGACAACATTGAGTACGTTAATATTTAATCTATTCGTTTCGTTTTAGTAATTGATTTATCCATTTCATTTTAATACCTAATTTATTCACTTCAATTTTAGTATTTGATTTAATTCAATCCATTTTAGTATTCGATTCATTTTGATTTATTCAATTCATTTTTGCATTCAATTCATTTTAGTATTAGACTTATTCAATTCATTTTAGCATTCAATTCATTTATTAGTATTTAACTTATTCGTCTCGTTTCCAGTATTTAATTTATCCGTTCCCTTTTTGATTTAATGTTTAATTTATTTTATTTTTAGTATTTGATTTCTTCCTTTCATTTTATGTAGCATTTGCTTTATCCGTGTCATTGTTATTTAGTATTTAATTCATTCATTATACTTCCAGCCAAGATTGAATCGATCTATTTCCTTCGTCATTTAATAATGACGACATTGCGTTCTTTAATATTTAATTCATCCTCAAGGTGATCATAATTGTATTTTTATACTGATCCGTTTGATGATAATGGTTCAAGACAAATTTATTTATCTTGGCTTATTCCTTTCAGCACTAAGATAAAGGTAGTTGATGATTAATTTTAGTAATATCTAATTCGCCAGGAGGATGATAATTAATAACTAGATTTCTATTCGGTTTTTGAATGAAATGACAATGATATTTGTATTTTAATACGAAAATATTAAAACTGAACTAGCTGAAATTTTAGAAAAAAATAGGTTTTATTCAAATCACGTTTAAATTCCCTTAACGTAACTAGCGGGTGTTTACTCGGAATCGAACGGTCAGTGAGATGTGAGAGTTGGGAGTGACGATCGAGCTGCATAGTCGTTAAGAGGTCTCCGCGAAATTGAAATAAATTAACAACAATAATGAGATCCCGAAGTGTAAGCCCAGTTGAATGCATTCCACCGAGGATACACCAACAAACAGATTATACCCTGCAAGAATCGACTACACCATGACCCTACCTTAGATTAAGACCCCGACCGACCAACTCCATGACTCTTGAGATGATCCACAACTGGAAAAACGTAGACCCACCTATCTCAGTGTCAGAGACTTAGATGATGAATTATGTTAATGGATGCATCGTTATTTCAGAAAACTCATAGGCCGACGCGTCTCGGATTACACTACACTTCCCGGCGCACTCAGCTCTGCGGTGTCGGCAAGCAATGTGGGTCGCCGATCAGAGAATCCCGAATGAGAGACTAGACGAGTAGCGACGACACCGAGCTCCCATTCGTCGCAATCAAACGAGAACCCGGCCGAAATCCGACACGGGAAATCACGGGCCAAGCCGAATTTCTGCTCGCTCGGTTAGAGGAACACCAGCGGCAGACGGACCGGCAAGTGGAGAAAGCCAGAAGATACCTAGAAGAAGTAAACCGCGACATAGCCGCCAGTCAAATTCCGAGTACGGACGGGTACGCTCCTCTGTATAATACCTCATTCAATTTGGATGACCCCCGACTGGACGTAACGACAACGGCTATCAATGTAGTTGTCCCAAAAAAAGTATTGCCGAGAGATATGCGGAACAGAGACTCGCAATTGAGCAGCCATCGGGAGCATCCATACGCTCGGGAATACCCAGGACGAAGATAATGGTCCAGCATAGACCAAGCATGATTAATCAAACTTTGTAACAGAAATATAATTTTTCTCGAGTTTTTGTTTACTTTACCATATAGAAAGTCATAAGAATAATAAGATCAATCGAAGTGGTTCAAACTTAGCAGGTCCGAACATAGTTTAAGAGATTATTATTCATGAAATTATACTGGAGTTTATATCATGTTTCTATTATAGACATGAACCCTTTCAAAATTCTACAACAAGAATTAACGAAGGAGGTCCGACAAATCAAGGCCACATGGGTGGAGCCAGACAAGGTAAAACGTCTTTAACAGAAGATAACTGCGGCACAGAAGGGTTGGGCTGAGGAGACACAACTCAACCAGAGCCAAAAAACACAAATAAGAGGCCTAGAGGTGGCACTGTCGGCGTGCCAGGAAGGCACGGTGGTAACATACCCCCTGTTATTCGCCCCGCGCAGTTGGCCTACAGGGATGCGGCTACCACCTCAAAGCCCGGCCTCAAACCAATTAGACATCGACCAGGAAGAAATGAGTGCGCCAAGCGTCGGGCCGCTCAACACGCAGAATGAAATGTGTTTTTGATTGTTTGTCCAATAAATGTTTTCTTTCTGTCTTATTGATTTTCCTAATAAGTTTGACGTCAGGACGAACTAGAATAAATCGTAAGGGTGAAAGATTTAGTCTGTAGAATAAGAAAGACCAAATATACGAGAAAGGGACTAGAAGCCATAAAAGCACACATAGACCTTCTAACGGTAGTGCGTTGAACCAAGTTTGAGGTCGAGCCAGAGTAGTTCGTATGTGGTGCTCACCTTTGGCGATCTCAAAAAAAATGGTTGCATCATCAACGTTGCTTAGCGACGGGTAACCATTAGGGGCAAGGAAATATTTACATCTGGGGTCAAGGTTACCTAGACCATAAACCCCACAATACTGTATTGAACAGGAGGCTTACACGTCATCCCAATAACAGCTGTACTATTTTCTTCTAGGAGTACTTTATTTATTTTCGACATTCTTGCTTTTTCATCCAAAATCTAATTTTCATTTATAGTTAATAATCAATTTGGATTGGATGCACACTTATTGTGCATTTATTTTTAATAAATAATTTAATAAAAAATTAAATAATTTTTATTACTAAGTAAATTATTCCCAAAATACTGTACATCAAAAGTACACAATGAAAAATGTTATGATAAAATGAGATCTTATTATGTTAAAAATTACTATAACATCGAACATTTTATATGTCCCGTATGCAACACTACCCAACCCATTCCTTATAGCGATTTTTTAACATAACATAAGAACCATTTAAGTCAATTTTATATTAGAAAAGATGATGATTTTAAACGTCCATTAATTAATGAAATAAAATCAAATAATAAAATAAAATTAAGCAGCACCAAAATTACCTCAATAAGTAATATAAGTGACCTAATTAGTAAACCTACAACAGATCTTATAAATAATATTTGGGATTACTTAAATAAAGATATCGGATCGATGGATTCATAGGTGGAAGCGGTGAAAGAGATAGAAGATATCGGATCGTTGGATTCATGAGATGGAGCTATAGAAGATATTGGAAAATAGGTGGAAATGTATGAATAATTCAAAGTGATTTACGAGAGACTCATCAAATACTTAGTATAGATACTACCGACTTGAACATTACATCGTTCGTATTCATTATTATGATCTAGAACTCACCCAATTTTACGATATTAGATACACATGAGTGTTTTTGCTTCAATCAATTATCATTAAAATAACATCTGATTTTACAGTAGATCACGTTAGTCCGGATCTCATTATCATTTTCTCAACACTACATTTCTTCACTTTTCAAATCATGTATATATATATATATATATATATATATAGTAGGAAACATAAAGTTGACTCACCTATAGGTTTGTGACAATTGTGAACTTTCGATGTCTTATCCTTGCACTGCTACTAGAACAGATCGTGCTATCGCACTTGGCATAAAACAAACTCGTTTTCCAACAAACCAATAAATTGGTTCCTGTGCAACGTAGAAGTGTAGAAGTCAACCTTCGCACTCGAAATAATAAATTAAAACGATTTTGACTATTCTTTTTTTATAAAAGACTCGGCTGATTCATTGAAACCTTTGAATTTTCAAAAGTAGAAAATAAATGTCATAAAAGATAAACCAATCATTTCGCCATATACTACAAAGACCTTCAAGAATTGTATTAGGACCAGTATCAGCTGGTTATCTTTAAATTTTAACATAAAGTCTATACCCGCACCTTATTAACAAATCTACGGTAACAAGATCAGTGTCGAAATACAAAATGAAACGTATGTCTGAGTAGTATTTTTTTAATAATTTTAAGACGATATTTAAAATTTTAACATATTTATAAATATGAAGGCGAAATAAATACTCATAATATGATTTTTGAAGCGTGCAAATAGTATTTCTGTTTTTATATTTTTGCTATTTTTACTTGGAACTATCTAATAGATAACTATTTGTTGTTGTCCAAGGAATTTTATTGATCTATTGTCATATAACAAAACATGGAATATCAATTAATACGCAATTATTTATATTTTACTTCGTATAAAATATTTTATTTAAAACCTAAATTGCACAGCCTATTTAAATTATTAACATTATTTTTATATATGTTGGGTTTTGGATTATTTCAAGTCGGTTCTCTCTGACTCCTGGTGTTCTTTAAATTAAAACAATGAACGACCCAACGTATATTGAAACAACAGGTTCACAATTTATTATCACGCTACAATGACCAATCAAAGTTTATACGATTCTCTGCTCGGCGTTGATGCTTTGCAAACAAACAATATTCACCTTTTGATCCTTTAGTTCTGTTGACTCTCGTTTTCCTCGGTTTCTGTTTTCTGTTTGGTTTGATCCCTTTTCGCCTTTCCGTATTCTTAATTCTATTTCTTCTTTTCCCTACTTCCCTAATTCGTTTACCACTTTTCCTACAGTCTGATTCTTCGAACTCTAGCTGAGGCAGAATGCCGATTTTCTCTGATTTCCCTTTGCTTATATACTCCTCGAAATCAGGATGACAAATGGTTATTGCCGAGCCAATCTTTCGTTTGACATTTTCTCCTACGTGTTTGCTTCGGCTGTCATCCATAATGGTCCAACGAATCCAGATAATTAATGGCCCTACCGGTCTTCCTACGCGCGCTATCTTCTCCTTACTCTTTTCCATTAATCATTGTGTCAAGCTAATGGGCCCAAATCTTCCTTTTGTTTGCCTTTCTTCTTGTTTACCCAGCTCGGGTTTCCTTCATCTCTCGGGTTCTCCATTGGCTCGGGTTTCCCATTAGCTCGGGTTTTCCATTAGCCAATTAATTAATTAATTAACGTTTTCTGTTTTCATACATTTGAATGTTTTTCACCCCTTTCTAACCCTTTTCTGATAAATCCCTAACCGTCATCTTGTTGACCATTAGCTAATCTATAACTGTCCCGTTTTTCCCATTCGATTTCGATGATTTTTCCATTTATTGATTTTTCTCGGATTTCCGGATTCTCGCCTTTCGTAATTGCTTTTTGCATTTTCTAATACTGTTTCCATCGCACTTTCCTTTACTATTAATTCTGTGCACGATCCCGCTTTTATTTGCCTTTTTTCTTCGCTTACTTTCCATTTGAATTATTATCCTAAATTTTATTTAAATTTTTAATTTTAATTTACAGACCTCAACATATATATGATCATATAGAAAAATTATAAAAAATAATTGAAAATAATTTATATTTGCAAATATTTATTCGTATTTTGAACGTTTTTTCTTTTCCTTCAGATATTTGCATTTCTTATAACATTTTATATCGCATTTTTTCAGGTTCTTTACAACCACACTCTTTCGAACAGGATTTTGAGTAGCCTTCTTGCACAAGCACCACCAACAGGATGCAGAGGAGAGCAAACTGCAAATTACATATACAATAACATGTATAAAAATTTCTAACTGAAACTTACTTTAAACATGATTGAATGAAATTTTATTTCAATGAAAATTTTTATACCAAATTAATATGTAAATAAATCCTCTGATCTCTCTTTCACATTCTCTTCTAATTTAAATTACCATATTTACAGAACATATTTGAGTACATTTCTTTTATTACTGCTTTTTTCAGGGTTAATGAGCCGATAATCTTGTATAACCTTCTCACATTCAACATTTGCTTTAAAATTTCTTTTCATTAAAAATCGAGATTTGAGAAGATTTTCAAAATACTTCGCGTTTATGACAAATCTTATTTGATTCAATTTTAAAACTATTTTCGTTAAAAATAAATATTATAAAATACATATATTAAAGAAGAGGCCGATGTTACTCTCATCTAACTTCTATGACTTCATTTTATAATATCCTTTTCCGTACATTTTCATTTAGACATATAACCAAATATTTTCATATTATACATAACGCAAATTTTCGCCATTGTATTTAATAACATTTGATAAAGGCGACAACTAAAATTGCAGTTAGGTAATAGCTTCCTTGGATTTAATTCTACAACTTTCATAAATCAAAGATTTTCTTATAAAAGTTAATTACAAAACACAAAAACGTTTTCATTCACAACATTATTTTAAAAAACATTACATTTTTGAGGAGTTTCCTTAAATGTTAACTATTGATATTCTCCATAGGACATACTTCATTCTTCATACATTTCATTCACATTAATATACTAAATTTACAAAATATTTACCATTTCACATTATACATTCAATCTGATAATTTGAAAATAATATTTTAAAAATATTTGACATTATTGATTTCTAAAGATTTTTAAAATTTTTTTAAATGTATACTTACATTTTCTCATTTTTTGTTACAGTTCATAGCCCCATTGCGCACTTATTTGATGTATGAAGCAGGCCGAAAATATCTGTCTATCCTTGCTATTTGTATTACTCTTAATTAAGAAACATTGCCTACTTCTAATTTCTTTTCTGTCACTATATTTCACATTCTATGTACTAGCTTGTTTAAAAGCTACTCTATAGTAATAAGGAGTAAGAACTCCAGTGCATCTTGACATCAAAAAAGGTCAGGGTCAATAAATATGAGCTATTTGAGTTGATGGTTTTAATTAATTATCTTAATTATATTTCATTTTTTATTTTAATTATTATTTATTTATTTTAATTTTTTTAAAATTTTTTAAAATTTATTTATTTTAGTTATTACTTTTATAATTATTTTTTATTTATTTTATTTATTTTTTATTTATTTTATTTATTTTATTTCTTTTATTTCTTACAATTTCTTAATATTTTATTATAAATACTTACTTTATTTATTTATTATTATTTTATTTATTTTTTAATTTAAACTAAATTTATTTATTAACTTTTAGAACAAAAGAGTATTGCTTATTCATTAAATGAATTTGGAAAATGATCAACAAACCTAATTATATAATTTTCTTTTAAATTTTATAATGTAATTATAAACATTAAATATAACTTAACATTAAATAATCGGAAAATTAAATATGCGAATAATTTACAATATACTCGCGCGATAACTCATACTGGTCCATGGGGCTATCTTCTACCGATTAGTACCTATTTTTAAAATTTCACACCTGCAAGTGTTTTGTTGTTATTATTTTTCACCTGCAGTGTCTTGGGATGCTCTAATCCCGGTAATAAATTTTTTATATTAATAATTTTAATAGAGTTTCATTTTTTTAGAATCATTTGATTAATTATTTGATAGTTTATATATTGTTTATATATAGTTTAAATATTTTTACAAATTTTTTGAGTTTTATCTATTAATATTTTATTTGTAATGCATTTTTTTTATTCAATTTATGTTTATTATATAAAATTATTATTAAATTGTTTTTATTACATTATTTTTTTGATTAAATTTTTAATAGAGTATTATTAGTATTATAATTTTATTTTTTTATTTTTCAATTTATTATTTTTTAGTTTATATTTTATTTAATTTTATTATTAAATAATTTTTATTCAATTATTAAAATTTTAATAGATTTTTAGATTCTATTTTAGATTCTATTTTATGCTCTATTGTATATGAACAAATAAACGAAATTTGTTTTTGTTTATTTTATAATATTTGTTTATTTCTAATATGTCTATTTTTCTTATGTTATCCAACAAAAGAAATATGTGTGGGTTTCTAAAGTTTGATAGGACCAAGGTGGATACAGACTGTAATGAAAAATTTTTGTAACCAGAAATATATAACTGATCAGTAGATGTACTAAATGGCGTGTCATAGTTATTGGCAGCAACATATAATATAGTAATAAATGATGATTCATTAACAGATTGATTATCAGAGGACAAAATGGACTTGATTATATACTATTTGCAGATAGGTAAATTATAAACACTAAATGATAATTGGGGACTTTGATATATAAGTTTCAAGAGGTTACATTTGTGGAAAATGTATGTTCAATAAAATTTAAGTAAACGAGATTTCTGTGGAATTTTCCCCCAGAATCTAGAATTTACGTGATTTTAATAATTCTAAAATACCTTATCAATTTAATGTTACCAAAAATCCCTGTAACTCACAATCACAGTTTGACAAATTATATCTAAATTCGAGTATTTCATTACAATAAAACCAATGTCCCTTAAGTTAATACTATTATAAGTCAACATATTGATAGCCAACAACGGATATTTCTCAAATTTTGGTATATCACACAGTTTCATTGGTATATTATTAGAATTATTATATAATTCAATCATGTATGATAACAATTTTCTACTCTCACTCGATGCTCAATGATTTCATCATATTTAAGTATTTTGATTTCCCTAAAGATTTTACATACTACATTGAACTTCAAATTGAACTTTTGATTGTTTCATTTTGATTAATGCAATTTTAATTTTCCAAAAGAGAAAGTTGAAATTCTATTTCATTAACATTATATCTATTGATTTTCACTTTTATAATTCGATGTTAGCGTAATAAATCATGCTCAATCTCTAGTTCAGCAATGATGATAGAATAATTTAAACCTTGTAAAGTTTGAATAGTATCTTAATTTTTAATATATTCTTCATGTAATGATGTTATGTTTAACACGACGTTTTAATAATAATTTTTTCTCAGCATTAAATTGAGTCAAATACCTCCTATGTTCACCAGGAATTAAAATTATGAGTCAAACGTTTGGATCTGGGTTACAGGACCTAAATCAATCTTTATCATTAAAATGCAATTTGTCTCCTTTCTCTTATTTCCGTGATAAAAAGGATATTAAAACAAGAAAAAACATTGACATTATCATTCATTACGGGAGAGGGTTCGCGACATTCACAGGGCTACACTTAAAATATTTATTTTTATAAAAAAATTGCTAAAAATATCGAATAAAATGAGATTTTTCATATAAGCAGAATATTTCAAAGGTTTTGAAAGTTTTCTTGGTTTAATTAAAGCATTTTAATACAAATATTACACATGAACACGAGTTGACATAAATTACGAGATTTTCAACTAAAAATGACAAAATTAATCACGGATCTTCTGTTAATTAAGTTTCCGTACAAACACAAATATAAAATAAATTTTTTTGAAATACGTCCTGTAAATAGGGCAATTTGAAAGTAGAAGACAATGTGAAAGAGAGACAAAATGATTTATTTACATGTAAATATGGTATATAAAAATGTTCATTCAAATAAAATTTCATTCAATCATGTTCAAAGTAAGTTTCTGTTAGAACTTTTTTACATGTTATTGTATACGTAATTTGCAGTTAGCTCTCCTCTGTACCATGTTTGCGGTGCTTGCGCCAGAAGCCTTCTCTCTTAACCCTAAAGGATGCGAAATGAATTGTCAATGTAAACCAACCGACAAGCCCTGTGTTGATAATTGCTATAAGAAATACGTTGCAGACTGCAAAGCGAACCCTAAAAAAACTAGAAAATGAAAAATATTTAATTCCAATTATTTTTTAATTAAAATAAAAGAAATAAAATAAAATAAAATAAAATTCGTTTTATTAATTAATTATTATTATATATAAATTTTGATTTGTTGCAAGGTAACTCTGTGAAAGGAAAACTTTGAAGTGATTGTCACATAAATAATTCTTATTTTCCAAATTGTTATCCCCCCCCTCCTTCCATGACAATAGTTAATCTAAATTTTAGAATAATAATTTAAATCATTTTTCTCACTTTAACAAATTTTTTTATTGAAATCATTATTAATCTTAAACATATTTAAGAAATAAATCTACAGATTTGTTTAATTAAGTCAAAAAATATTTCAGGGGTTCACAAATATCTCAAGTGCCTCGTAATCACAAAGATAATGTTAGTAGAAATAAAAGGTCCCTCTCCCCAATTACCTCACTGCTCATACTATAATCATTGCTGGACAAAATATTAAAATGCCTACAAAAATCCCTAATATATAATTAAGGAAATAAATTTCAATAATACATTTCCCGTCAAATATTACAATAAAAACGTCACACTTACTTATTATCAGCTTATGTAGATCCTAAAGCCAATGAAAAGGAAAGCGTAGTGGGAAATGATATGGAATTGTTGCAACTGGTAAAGTAAATAGCTGTCGGAAAAAGATTAATCCAAATGACAAAAAATGATGTAAAATAATCATTTTAAATAATAATGCAATTTATCTATTTCTCTAAATGTAAAATGATTTGTCAAACTTTTTATGGGCTTAAAAACCGTTTTTTTCAAGGAAAATGGTTTGATCTATAGAACAATTAAATTAACGGTAAACTTTAACGTAAAAAACACCTAAAGAAAGGATTAGAAATGCCATTTTAAATCCAGAACCCCATAAAGTTATTGAGTATTATTTACTTAATCCTTGGGAAATTTAACAAATGAGGTAATAATTTCTAAAATAAAGTCGCATGTTTTATTTTAAACACTCAAATTAAAAAAAACGAACAGAATATGACTTTTCAACAGCTCATATATTTAAGATTAGTCAGAAAATGAAAAATGAAACATTAAAACCAAAAGAATGTGAAGGACTCCTTACAGCCTTGGTTCTCAAATGTTTTGAAGTCAAGAACACTAAACTCTGATTTTTTTTTAAGTGGAACATCTACAAAACAGCATAAACTTTAAAACAGGTGGCGCGGGTTGCTAACATTTTTGAAATTAAAAGAGCAATTAAAAACAGAATAACGTTCAAAAAACCACTCCATTATTATTATAGAGCAAAAAAAGAAACTAAATCGTGCCACAGCGTGTGATTGGCAACCCACTGCATCCAAGTGCTACTTCTAGAAAATAATATGTATATAAATAAAGATATATTTTTTTAAAGAAAGATATTTTTATTCATACAAAGCCGAATGATACGCGTAAATTTTACATTGAATTGATTTTTATTTTCATAAAATTTTAATTGAATTGTACAATTTGATTTTTTCGCGGAGCACTTGAAACTGCATCGCGGAACACATTTTGAGAACCAAGGCCTTACAATATATAATTATTAATCTCATTATCATCAGATACTTCACCATATTCCTTGAGACTCATCAATCGTATAATTTCATTCAATCCCCAAACACATTTCCATTTCATTTTGATCTTCGGTTTCTTACATCTAAATTATATCGCATGCTAATTTGCAAATTTCACTATTTTCGAAATGCTGAAATCAGCCAATTAAATCTAGGGCACCAAAAATTCAACTAATCATTTTCAACTCAAAAATGTCAAGGCGCCTCTCTGAACGACCTGAACATCAAGTTCTGAAGTAAAATTGAATTTATGGAAATGAAATATATTTTTCTAGAAACCAAGTAACAAATCCCTTTGCCATTGAAATATTTAACAGGATATTTATGCAGCTAAGTTTTATTTCAATGTAAAGCTAACCACATTTAGAACTTCTAGTTCAGTTTTGAATTCCTCAATAAATCCTGGAAATTCTTTTGAAGTCAAAGGCCAATTACGGTAAAATTCAACTATTTCATAAGAAAGCCTCATTTTACACTATCTTATTTTAAAAGCCAGCGAGTAACTGATAAAGCAAAATGAATAAATGTCCTTCCGGGTCCTTCAACTCTAGGGAAATAAAACTGATTTCTAACCGTTAACAAATAATTTCGTATTTAATTTTGAACTTTAGCATCAAAAAAGCTTTATACAAATGAGCCGTCAACGTTTTCTAAAGTTCAATAAAAATATTCAAAAATTTTGATATTTCAGAGAGTATCAGGACAATATCCTCCCGGACAATTAATTTTAATAAATTTAGGTCGACTTTACGAACAATCACAGTGACCCGATCCAACCAGAAGAGATGTTCTCAAGACAACGTAAGCAACGAAGACATGAACTTAGACAGTGCTTAGACGATTACATAATTGATTTTATTAAAGACCTTGGGGATGCGCAGAGTTTTTTTATAATAATCACTTGAACATTTCCGATATAAACTTTTTTTATTTTACCAGATTTGGCAAACTTAAAGAATTCTTTTCTTTCTTTAGGAGTTAATCTACTCCAGACCTTATCAGTCTCATCCAAGTCATCATCATTTATTATGCCTTCCAGTGACTTAAGCACGAAATTCAAAGATATAGTATGAGAATCAAATATCTTCCAATTTTTGATTTTATTCCCCTCTTGAAACATTAAACCCATATAATTCTGATATGCAACAACTTCGATAAGAGCTTTAGAACATAAATGCTATCTGTACATGTATCGTGACATCTGATTTATTACATAAAATTGACCAATAATTAACATTATACCTATGACATTTACATTTAAAAGCAAGTTTCGAACATAGTTTTATCAAAAAACTTAAATTGAAAAGAGTTGAATGATTAATTGAATACACCTATTCCAGGTCATTAACAAATTATATAATAAAAGTTTCACTGAACATCTAAATGCAATTATTATCCAGTTTATGTATTAGCTATTTTTAAAATGGGTGGTTAGTAAATTTTTTAATATAGTACATTTTAAGGCTTGGATTATGATTTCATAAAGTTATGAGATTATTATTCAAGGTCTTCAATAACATTTTTTATCAACATTTATTTTAAATTTATTTATAATTACGAATTTTTAACAATTTATTCTAATTATTGGATTTATCTTTTGATTTAATGTAAGCTAGATAAATTAAAAAGTAAAATTTATTAAAAGAAAATCCATTTATTACCGAAAAGTTTCTATAATCCAATAAATTATTTCTGTGTTCCTCGGAAAATTATTTTGGCAAAATTTTCGATATTTAAAAATAATACCTATGTTGGGCCAGAACACAGGTTTGTTTAAATGAATCGGTAACAGCACGCAAACACAGCACGCAGATTTAAAATCAGACCCTAAAACCTCAATTAACCATGCAAAAATATGAGAAAGAAATAATTAAAATATAATATTAAAAACATAAAAATAAATAAAACTATTAACAGAATGCAACAAGATCCGCGCGAAACAAACATAAAAATAACACAAAAACACGGAAAATTTGACCAAAAATTGACAATTTAATTAAAGAAACAAAAGTTCATAAAAATTGGAACCAAAATAAAATAATTTGAATTAGAAATAATTCAATTAATTGCTAAAAGAATAAATTGTCAAAATTAATTAAAAATTAAGAAATTAAATTTAGAAAATACAGAGAAATTCCAAAGGTCAAAATTTATTTTAATATAACAAAATTAACACACAAGGTTAGGGTCACAGAATAGATATATATACCGATTCATTTTCACATAATTTCAATCGGTTTTCACAACCTAAACACTCAAAAAGATCGAATTAAATTGAATTTAATCGAAATAATCAGTTCTTGAAACTTAAAAGCAATTTAACTGAAACGCTATTAATGGAACAAATGGAACCAAAATTGGTATCTGATAAATATATATTATAAATGATATGAAATTTTTTCCGTGTCGAAATTTTTCTGGCCCACAGCCACACATCGACAAGATATTAAAATACGACATAAACAGTCGAGCAGTGTAAGTGCGGTGTAAGTCCGCCAACAGCTCGTGCCCGTGAGAGATCTCGCCGTGGGCAACGACGGACTCGAACGTCAATTCATTCACTATCATAGGGGTAGCGAGAAGATCGGGAGGCAATCTTTTGGTTGTCTACCTTTCTACCTTCTCCCGAAAAATCGACCTAAAATATCTTTACTCATCGGCTAAAATTCTAACACAGAGTAGTTCAGTGGACACTCTTAAAATCTAATATAAATATAAAATGTCCTAAGATCAAATTGAGGTTAAAGGAAACAGGACTTGCGGAAATCGATGCATCGAACTTTAAATCCATAATCTATATTAATTAGATTAAATAAATAAAAAAACTGATAGCGAACTTAATAAGATTCAAACAACTGTGGTCTAAAGTTAAACAGAGAAATTCCCCGAGGATAGTCAGTTACCCGAAAAATTATTGTAAAATCATCGTGTAATTATAAAACCCATTAGCTAGTATGACGAGAATCGAACCAAGTTGAGTATGATCCCGAGATGAGTGCAAACTTAGGTCAATAACCACCAGGGATTAAAGAGTAGATAAAACAAATAGTAAAATTAAATCCACCCATAACTAAATTGTCTTTAAGGGGAGAATTCGACCCTAAACCACTAAACTTTATGATAGAAGGAATAAACACAGGCAATATTAATACGATATCAAATCATCTATACTTCTCATAAAAAAGCCCTAACGTCTATAATTATCCGATATAGAAACCCATCATAATGAATAAAAGATAAAGAATAGGACCTGTAACCTAGGATGTAATAACAATTTTTCGAGGGAGCCAAACAAGTCTTAATCATAACCCTCTATCGTTCCAACTAAATTAGATACAGAAAAAATGCCAGAAAAATAACAATGATAAAAATCGAATTGATATTCATTAAATAACATAATTGTGCATAGGAAAACATTCTGGTTGATACATTTGAAACATTCAGGCAGGTTTTATCTGACTCCTGACAGCATCGGTAGAATTCATTCCATCGACTAGAAGATAAATGTCCGCTATCCTTTACCTTCCTGGGAACAATCAAGGATGAGAGAATAAAATATTACAAATTACCTGGTGAAATATCATGGCAAGTGTTCGCCAACAAAGGATACCTGTGAACTAAGTCCTCGTTCCCGTCAAAGTCGAGAGAAAATCCACTTAAGTGCATTCTAATTAAAAGGCAACGCGTGGAGGAATGCAGAAAACTAACAATTTCAATCAACAAAATTCATAAAATTCCCAGTAATATATATTGATCACCAAATACAGATCGACCATTCTAGAAATAGATAAACCAATCGATTGACAGAAGAAAAATCCAACGATCACCCGTTTGTGTGTTGAAGAATATGACACACCCTCAGGTCAGAGAATCAAAACAGCTAGGAATATTTCCAATTGATTTTTCCCTACCCACATGTCGAAAGAAGTGAAGAGAAAATCGATGAATCAGAACTCACCACGCTGATAAAATCTGCCACGTGGCAGCACACCTACTGGAGATAAGTATAAATGCTCAATGGAGTTGCATACAGTAGCATAAATCTCTAAGAACTTGAGGACGACAACACCAATGCCTAACGAAACTATACAGAATAAAACGAAGAACATCACTCGAATCGGGAACCCGGACTCACGAATGTCCGAGGTATTTAAACACCAAACTCATGAAATTTTTAATCAAGATCGAAACCGTCTAGCAACCAAGAATTTTAAGCCGAGTAAGACGACCACCGCTACCTTTTAATATTAAATAAAACTTATATGATCATTTGTTGTAGTGTATTTAATTATTTTTCTTTAAACCGAGAATTACGATTTAATGCTTCAGGAAAATCTTAAATAAGAGCTACTTCAGTGCCAAAACCACGAAAAGTTACTAATGAATCAACATGATCTTCATAGTCACTTTATTCACACTAGTTAATTAAACCGAGAACCTCAATTTTGTTCAGAATAAAATGCTAAAATCAATATGAACCATTAAATCGTGTGGAAAGCTCGTGTCGCTCGAACCACAAGTTAGGATGGTGCTTTCGTATATGCATGAACATTTTCTCTGGAGCTCAAATTCCAATGGTCGCGTATTTAACCACATTAAATTGCCTTATAATAAATATGAAAATGCTAAATTTTCTGTTGAAGAAATGGTACTCACCATCTAAAACAACATTTCGCAACCTATCATTAGCATTCGGGATCGGGTAATAGAACGTTAAAATTACGACTGTGGATACGATGAAATGGGTTGGCTTCAGGCCGGTGTGGCTGCACCGGAATAAACTAATTTAGAAAGTTTTATAAACCCAGGAGATCCCGATTTAAATTCTCATCATAGGCATTTTCGTTTATCCCACAAGTATAATTACAACATGTAACGTATTTTAACTTAAATAAATGTCATGGCTAACCACAAAATCACTAGCTTGTGTAAAGTAAACCAGATTTATATATTTCTGAGACTTGGTTTAGAAATTTGGCTAACCTCGATGATAAATATGTATTGTTTTCGGACAAAAAGAAAGAGATAAAACCGATAGCTCTTAATTTAGTTTTTAGCAGGCACTCATTCCCATGATTGGACAGATGTTGACCGTACAACACTAACCGTACCAACGAGATTCGCCGGAAGATACCGACAGGCCTTATGGGACAGAGGCTATATGATATCAACGTATGAGACCCCCTAGTGGCCGAATAAGAATGAAAATGGACCGGAAGTCGATGTGAAGCTCCCGAGTATACTTATCAAAAGGGAGCCGAGTAGAAACCCAGCCTGAGAGAGAAATTGGAAATTGAACTGCACAGATTGGAACCGCTGGAGTGGCGCTACCGATTTCTCGCGAATCGGCAAAGAGAACAGCTGGCAAGAATCCACCGGGATATCGCGAGCGGACGTATCCTTAGTTCAAACGGGTACTTGCCCGCTTACGGAGTGGCCCATGATCACCGAGACCCAGCCCTCCTGGACAGTGACGCACCAGTTCACTTGGTGGTGCCGAGGAGGCTCCTCCAACCAGATATACGAGATATTCTGGACGATCTGGGCGCCGCCGCCGACTCACGAGAAATCAGCCGTCTAACAATTAAATATCTATTTTGTGCATTCCGTATCTTTAATAAAATCGTTCTGCTAAAATTGTTCTCTCATTGTCATTAGTTAAACTAACCAGAGAAATTTTAGACGCTGTTGATTACATACCTATTCTATATTTTGTTTTTGTGTTTTTTCTTAAAATACTAAATTTCCTTCCGAAAGTTATTCTATGAATAATTTATTATTAAGGTGAAACTATGGAAGATTCTAAGCGAAAAATCACTAAAGAATTAAAGAATCTCCGAAAGGAAAACGCAAACCTGCATCAACAATGCCTTTATCTCAGTCACGAGATGCAGAGAGTAAGAGCCACCTGGTCAGAACCGGCCTGAGTGAAGAGACTCTACCAGAAGCTCGATGCGGCACAGAAGGGCTGGCAGGAAGAAAGAGAGCTGAACCAGGCCCAGAAAGTACAGATAAGGGGATTGGAAGCAGCAGTAGCCACGGGTCAGGAATGACAGGCCGTTACCTACCCGTTGGTGTTTGCCCCAGCCCAGGTAGCTTACCAGAGCACGGTTAATCCGGCACAACCATCATTCAAACCAATGTCTCGCGCAAGACCAGGAAGAGCAGAGAGAAGAAGACAGAAAGAATGCAGAGCACAATTAAGACAAAATTAATTTGATAAACGAAATAAATTAATAAATAAAACCCTTTTGTTGTTCTTATCTTACAATGTGTGTCCATTAATACAAGCTTCTAAGGAATAAAGACGAGGTGATGTGAAGTTAAATGAGTTAGGGACCTGGAAAAACTAAGTCGATCGTAAACCTTCTATCGGTAGCTCGCTGAACCAGCTGTAGACCGGGTCTTAGCAGTTTTGGAAACAAAGCTCACCTTTGACGGTCACAGAACCATTGGTTACAGTACCAACGTTGCCTAACAAAGGGTAACCAGTGGCAGGCAGTTAGTATTTATATGATTGTGGTCAAGGTCATATCGAACACTAGTAACTCCACATCTAAAGCAAAAATACGAAGTTGAAAAACACGGAAAACATAAATTTTAAGTTTAAAAATAATAATTTTGAAATTCTACAAAATTATTATTTTTAAACTTAAAATTTATATTTTCCGTGTTTTTCAACTTCATATTCTGGTTTTAGGTATCAAGGTAAATTAAAGATCCTGTAAAAATTTAATTAAGTTGAACTTCAAACGGAAGTCTTACGTTGTTATTTCTTCATCTTGTTGGGCCAGGACACAAATAGCCTTGAAAATTGTTTAAATGCATCAGTAATACAACACGAAAACCTAGCACCAAGATAACTTAAAATATAATATACAACACCAATTAAACATTTTAAAATCTGAGAGAATATAAATAAATATAAAATCAAAAACATAAAAGTAAAATAAAATAAATACAAAATGCATCAAGAACCGCACGAAATTTACATAAAAAATAACATAATAACAAGAAACTTTGACCGTAAAATGACCATTTATATATAAGTAAAAATTAATGAATTAAATGAATAAAAATAAAATATTTTTAGCTGAAAAAATTTAATTAAAAATGTTAAAAATAAATTACCAATTTAAATTAAGAAATAAATAAAACTTTAATTTAGATAATACAAATAATTTCAAGGTCGAATTTTGTTTAATCGCAATAAAAAATAACACGCAAGGTTAAGGCCAAATTATAGGTATATATACTGATATGATTTGACAAATCTTAATCTTAATTTTCAGTATTGATTTTCCGTCGTACTTTGACACTTGATTTCAACAGTTTTACTTTGGATTAATATATTTACCTGTGAATAATGGATTCATTGATCGATGTTTGATGGATTATTACGAAGATATATTTATGAATTTTAATTTGATGGATGTATCTGGTAATTTAATTTTGGTTTTAATAAATTATTATAATGCATAAATTAATTTTTCAAAGTGTCGAAAATTTTCCGGCCCACAGCCAAAGACACATCACAAGTTATTAAAATCAAACATATTGTTCGAACCATGTAAGTGCGTGGAATATCGCCAATGATTCGTGCCCGTGAAGGCTCCGGTGTGCGGAACGCAGGAGTTGGAACGTCAATATTATCCGTAGATAGGGAAACTTGGAGGGTAAATGAGTAGTCCTTTGGCTGCTCCTTCATCATCTGTTTCCTGTAAAATTAACATAAATCTTTAACAACAATCGGCTCAAAATATCTAACACCGAGTAGTCCAGTGGGCACTTATTAAATATGAACATATATAAATCGTAAGGATAAAGAGAGGGAATGGGTAGCGGGAAAAATTGCGAAATCGTTGCAACAGTTAAAATGAGTAGCCATCGGAAAAAGATTAATCCGAACGACCAAAATAGAAAATAATGTTTTTAAATAAGAATTAAATAAATTAAGTTAAATTGAAATGGAAAATATGGGCAGAACGCTGCGCAAATTTTTGGAAATAGTTAAAACACTTATCATAAAAAACTGTAAAATAAGGGCGGAACGCTGCTCAAATATTCCGAATCAACTAAAATACTTATAGAAAATAGAAAAATAAAAGTGAAATGCGACTCAACGGTTGGTATAAGATTATTATGAAACTGAAAAATAAGGGCAGAATGCTGCTCAAATTTTCCGAATTAACTCAAATACTTAACAAAAATAGTAAAGTAAAAATGAAACTGTAAAATAAGGGCGGAACGCTGCAAAAATTTTCGAATTAACATAAATACTTTATCGAAAACCGAAAAGATACAGATGGATTACAACAAATTTTTATACAAGAAAAATATTTTATAAAGCTGAGGAATAATAAAGGATCCGTTCTAAAAACTTGATAATAATAATGATAATAGTAAGGATAATGGTAATTATAATTATAATAATAATAATAATAATAAAAATAATAATAATAATAATAATGATCATAATCAGGATAATAATAATAGTATTAATAATGATAATAATAATAGTAATAATGATAATAGTAGTAATATAATAAATGTAATGATAATTATATAGTAATAAAAATAATAATAAAGGTAATAGTAGCAACAATTAATAAAGGTAATACATATAATAGTATCAATGATAAGGCAAGCAATAATACGTAATAGGGAACATTGTGATTATAATAGGGATAAGAGTAAGAGAGATACTGTGTGAATATTTAACATAACAAAGGGTGCACAGGCCAAAGAATAATCATCAACACGGACAACGATAAGAAGGACTATGGGAATGGACATAACAATGAATGATATGAGAGTATAGATTAACATTTGACAGAGATAGGAGAATAATGGGACCTAAAAATTTAAATCGAGAACAGACCTTCTATCGGTAGCTCGTTGGACCCAAGGATCGTTCGGTCAATTATAGCATTAGCAATAGCGCTCACTTTTTGCGGACGATCTACCCACTCGAACACAGTTCCAACGTTGCTTAGCAACGGGTGCCGAATGGTAAGCGAAAGAATATTTGTATGGGGTTGTCTAGGTAACAACCATATAGTTTCAAAATATCAACACCCAGAAACCCACCAATCTTTGCAAAAATCTAGAGTTTGGATGACCATTTCTGAAATATCTGAAAGGCTATGTGTGAGGATATTTAAGCATAATTATCAGCGGACATAAAATCGAGTTTTAAAATGATTAAAATTAAAAATAAAATTTAAATTAACTTTTCATAAATTAGATTAAAATATTTTAAATATCTGATTATAAGTTATTATATTAATTATTAAATATTAATTATTAAAATATAACATAAAATAAAATTTAAATAATATAAAATTTAAATAAAAGGCCATATACAAAGAGAATGTCCGAATAGACAGCGAAGAGTTATCACATGTTATTCATGTGAACAACAATGTCATATAAAGAGAGAGTGCCCAGATAGAGATAACGGAAAACAAAGTGGAAATTACGAAAGGAAGAAAAAACGATGCGGGAACAGGGATCCATTACGAGACTAACAAAAGATAAGTTGCATACATAAAAAATGAAAGCGATGAAAACGAAGAAGAAATTTTCTCCGTGACTCAAACGAGAAAGCCCGACAAAAGAAAATTTTGTCGAGGCAGTTTTATAGGGGATGTTAGAGGCTCCCCCAAAGATAGGACAGTAAAGAAAAGAGATTTTCAGGGAGGACAGAGAGTGAAAGCAGGAAAAAAATGATAAACGAGTAGTTGAAAAAGATAATAGGTTTGTTAAAAAGAACTTTGAGGAAATTGCTAGATATGAAAATGTGGAACAGAGAAGTACGGAGATATTGGCAATAGATAAAATGATGTAAAGTATTATCAGGTAAGACATAATGAAAGGTAGACCCAGTGTGGAAAGAATAATGTTAAATTAATATGGACAGAAAACTGTGAAAGGGCTTTTGAAGATATGAAGAAGGCATTGACGGAATCACCTGTTTTGGGATATCCAGATTTTACAAGAGATACTAGATACAGACGCTAGTTTTAAATACGATTGGGGCTGTACTATCACAAACAGATTATAATGGTTACGAAAAGGTTATAGCATACGCGCAATGAGTAGTCATGAGAAAGGGTATTGGATTACGAGAAAGGAGCTGCTTGCTATTTACTATTTTTGCCAACATTTTATCAATACCTTTACGGCAAAAAGTTTACGTTGAGAACGGACCACAAAGCAAAAAACCATTATGATATGAAGGATATAAAAGAATTAGTGAAAGAAACAATTGAGGCTTGTGAACCATGTCGAAGAACAAAAGTAGTTACGACAAAAACGAAGAAAGCGACAATTAAACTTACTGCAGATGAACCATGGTAGAAAGTATACATATACATATGCGGATCATTCCCAGAGACGTTTAGAAAGAAAAAGTATATAATTGCAATAAGTGATCAATATAGCAGGTACCTTTCATTGTCAGCAGTAAATAAACAAGATGAGAAAACGATAAAAGAAACGATAAATAACAAATGTATTTTAAAGTTCTTTGCACCAAAGGAGATTCATGTAGAGTGTGGAAAAGCATTTAAGTCAAAAATTATAAAGGATTTCACGGAATCAATGGGAATCTCAATGTTTTTCGAGTCCGTATCATCATAATACAAATGGAAGTGTTGAAAAGCAATTTAAGACAATAAGAGATTATGTAAACGCATCATTAAAAGGAGGGACTAGGAATAGTTGGTCAGATATATTGCCAGAATTCACACTGAACGCAACACTTCAAAAACAATTAGGAGAAGTGTTGCTGAGGTGGTATTTGGAAGGAAAATATACAGAGAACAATAGTACAGCAATAAACCGGTAGATCAAGCCATGAAAAAATCACATCAGAAAACAGTAGTGGGATACCGGCCCTCTAGCTCAGAGGCCATCTAGCTCACATACCCCCCGGCAAAATTTTTTTTCTTTAAGGTTAAAAGTACAAATTTTTTAGAACAAAGACAATGACTCATTCAAGGTCATTGAAACAAAGACAATGACTCATCAAAAATTTCAAGGTCATTTAAATAAAGACCATGACTCATTCAAGGTCATTGGATGACTCATCAAAATTTTCAAGGTCATTTAAACAAAGACCATGACTCACCCAAGGTCATTGGATGACGCATCAAAAATTTTCAAGGTCATTCAAAAGTAGGTCAAGGTCGTTGAATGAGTCATCAAATTTTTCAAGGTCATTTAAACAAAGACCATGACTCATTTAAGGTCATTGGATTACTCATCAAAATTTTTCAAGGTCATTCAAAAGTATGTCAAGGTCATTGGATGACTCATCAAAATTTTTCAAGGTCATTCATAAGTAGGTCAAGGTAATTCAAAATTTCTAAAGGTCATATTATTTTTAAACATTTTTAAATTTTAATTTAATACTTATAAAAATAAGTAGTATATATTTTGTAAATTATTTTATTATTATTATTATTATTTTTATTATAATTATTTTTTATTATTATTAATATTATTATTATTATTATTATTATTATAATTATTTTTATTATTATTAACATTATTACTATATAATGAAAACCAAGACATATACAACAAATTTATTATAAAGAGATAATTATACTATAGTAGTATTGTCGAAGAGCTTTATTCAAAGCCCATTCCACATACTTCCGATATCTGTCAGCGCAGCAATGACATCCATCACCACAGGGGTATTCGGGTTCCATATCTTTTAACAAATTGTTTTGTTCGATATCCCATAGGAACTCATCGATTACAGTAAATATCCATATTGATGTATGATTGAATATCAAGTCTGGAATTATTGATGGTGGCTTATCCATGATTCAATGTATTTCTGGATAATAGAATTCCAGACGTTCTTTAATAACTTAAAAATAATCATCTAAAAAACAAGTAATAATAATAATAGTAATAATAAATTACCATAATGTTTAATTTCATTCATAGCTTGAACTGCGCTCGGTACAATCATTTTAATGATAAAAATTGAAATAACAATTACTTTTATACTAATTTAGACACACACACATACAAATCTTTAGCTATAAACAATAAATATTAATTTATATAGATTTGAAAATGATTAAAAAAATTTTAATAATATTATTAGTTTTTAATATGGTCAACTCAATTGTTGTAACCGTTCAAGGTAAAAATTCAACAAGATGTGTATGTCCTGATACAGCAGTATTGATGGATATTTTGTATATGATAGATAGGTCTAGATATTTGAAAACTCCAGTCAAAAGATTATCTGAAAGAATGAGTAATTTAGAATTCCGATTTGAACATACATATGAGACTTTAAAAAGAGCTAAAAACGACTTATATGATGATATTATATATTTAAATAAGACCATTGGTATTATCAAAAATGAATTAAGAAAATCAATATTAGAATTGAAAGAAAATCATAAACTTAATGAAAAAATGATAAATCAAGTTCAATATAGTATAAAATTTTATTCTAATAAAACAACTGATCAGTTCAATCGTATAATGAAATTACAACACCCAGTTAACAGTGGCGGCAACAGCTTGAAAGAAATTAACAGTGTCAACAAATCATCATTGTCATTTCCATTATATATTTTTACATATTTTCTTAGTATTGCATGATTCTGATTGGTCGAATATAGTATAAATACGCATACACTTTCAAATATTTTTTATAAAATGTTAGAAACTAAATTTTTTATAACTTTATTGAATGAGCTGGTCTCTAATAATAGTGAAGAAGATGAAATCATTAAAAACATGAAATTTATGGTAAATCGTACCGAGAAAATTGTAGAAGAAATCCCATTTGATTATGAAAAAATTCTGAATTTGCCAACATTGGAGAGAAAGAAGGCATTCCAATCGATATTTAGTTACATGTTCGATGAAAATAATAAATGGATGCGAATAATAGTAGGATTAATGTATATGAAACACATGATATTAAAATCTGGGTCCGACTATAAAAATTATTTCCAATGGTCTATAGAGGTATATTACTTTATATTGTTATTAATTTATCATTATTTAGGTAATAGAAACGAAAATTGACCCGTGGGTAGTAACAAACGGTGGATGGACAGCGATTATTCAAGTTGCAGCAGAAGCCAAACGCTCTGATATTTATATCGAAAATTGCAAATTTTTATTAAAACTAATCACTGGAGCATCTGTTTTATATTTATGTAACAAAGTTTATCATAGATTTTAATAAATATTTCTTTGTTATTATTATTATTAATAAAAAACTACATTTTTAAAGATTTATTGATTATTACACGAACAGTCTTCATCACCACAATATTCTATCATAATATTTTCTATAACATGGTCAATACAATTCTTAAATTCGGTCGGCTCATCTTTAATAATTTCGGTAGTATCTTCAGTATCATTAATATTTTCTTCAACATTAACATTATCATCAATAATTTCTTCAGAATCATTAATAATTTCAGTATTAATTTCTCCATCATTAACAATTTCAGTATCATCAGTCTGACATCCAGAATCACAACTCGAATCTTCTTTACTCAATGCTTCAACTAGAGTCAACATATCTCTAATTTTTACACCGGTTATTTCTTCGAGTTTATCAAACAAAAAGTTTATTAAATATTCTAAACGAAATTAATTAATTAATTATTTTATATTTTATATTTTACCTTTTTCAGACATCATTTTTAAAACTATTTTATAACTACTTATAATTTTGTTTATAGAATAACAAAGAAAACATAAATACATTTATTAATCACTAAACACTATACATTAAAATAACTGTGAAAGTCTAGCAGTAACAATTTTCCAGATTGGAGAAAGCACATCGTTTTGATCAGCTTTATATCCTTGGATTGTTATTGTTATATACCAGTTTTCCTGTTCTTTGAATCCAATTTCTGTAAATACATCATAATATCTGGTATATTGACTGGTGAAGAAAGCATTTTCATTGCATTTTAAATTGGAATTGATCTTTTTGAACGTATTATCAATATCCTTGATATCTAACATTGAGAGAGTACCAGCAAGAGATTGAAATTGCGTTTTATTGAGTTTGACTGGATTTGCCAATTGCATATTGATAGGCTCCTTTAAAAAATACATTTTATAATTGTGGAACATCTGAACTGGTTGGACACTTATTTTCTTGGTCATGTTTGATTTATGATCTTTATAAGGTGGTGACGCACTTTTATACCCTTGACAGATAATGATTAACCAATCAGAATCATGCATGATCACAAAGACAATGCATGATAAGTGCATGATAATTGCAAGATAAGTGCGTGACTAGAAAACTGTATGTAAATTAACCCGTTGAGTTTACATATATGATTTTACACATATCATCTATATAGAATGTATTATTAATATCACGTGTTTTATTATTATCAATATTATTATTATTATTATTGTTATTATTATTTTAATTATCATGATTTTATTATTATTATTATTATTATTATTACTATTATTACTATACTAATAAAATTACTATTTTTATTATTGTTACCACCATAAAAATAAAACTATTACTATCAAAAACATTTATTATTATTATTATTATTACCAAAATAAAACTAACAAAACAACAAAAATAAAATACAAAAACATTTATTACCAACACTAAAACTATCAAAACAAACAAAAATAAAATACAATTATTTTCTTAAAAGTTTCATTTTTTGAAAATTTCTTATTGAATTTGTAAGATTCCATTCCACATAGCGTTGATATCGGAAATCACAGCAGCTGCACCCCAGAATGCAGGGGTATTCAGTTTCCATCTCCTTGACCATTCGGTTTATTTCATTGTCCCAAAGAACTTGCTTAATCAGATTGGAAATATCGATTCTTGTTTCATTGTATATTAGCTGTTAATGCATTGACGGTTCTTGATTCTTCAAAATCTCCTTTATTTGAGGATAGTATCATTGGGGCATATTTGTCTAAATAAAATATAAAAAAATGAAATAAAAAAGATAAATTTACCGTATTCAGTGATATTTTTCTTTGGCATAGCATACATAATGATATAATATTTTAAAAATGAAATCAAATGAATAAGCAAGTTGTTTTAATCAATCATTAGCCAATCAGATATCGACCAATCCGGTGATTTCATTTTGTATGTCACAAACAATATTTTTGTATTCTAGATTTCGCACCCCTAATATGACTATTTTGCCACTAGCAAACACGTTAACACACATTGGGTTGTATTTTAAAAGCCTCAGTGCAGGAAATAATTCTGGTTCGAACATACAAAGTCATTTTGTTGACATGTTGTATAGATTGATAGATTGTCCCATATCCATGGTAACTGTAATTGACTGTATTTTAATATCCTTTATTCTATATTGTAATTTATTGACATCTAAAGATTTCTTACATCCCATGATTCTGCATTTGCCGGATTTGAAAAATATTATAGGATATTTTCCACTCCTATCTACAATTTGCTGGGGTTTACCATTTGGAAACGTCATTTTTGATACATCGAAAGTTCCTTTATAATTTATATTTGATAACATAATTAAACAATAAAGAAATATTAAGCTACATATATAATTTTTAGGAAGAGTTCATTAAATCATATAATATAAACAAAAACCTATAATTATACAAATTAATAATGGAATTAAGAAATGATGCGGTATATCAAATCGTCGGCCCAAGTGGTAGTGGTAAAACTATGTTTGTGTGTAAATTACTGAAATCTAATTTATTTCAAACAAAATTCAACAAGATTTATTGGCATAGGGGTGCAGATGAAGAACATGGATTAACTCAGGATAATTTCTGTAAATTGAAAAACATGAAAATAGTAAAGGGTTTCGATAAAAACTGGCCAAGTCGTTTAAGGAAAGGTGATGTCATCATTATTGATGATTTGTATCAGGAAGCTAATAAAGAAAAGGATTTTAATAATTTATTCACAAAAATCAGTAGACATGTTGGTGTTACTGTGATCTTTATTACTCAAAATCTATTTCATCAGGGTGGTGCACATCGAACAAGGAATTTAAATGTTCAATATTTAGTTATTTTCAAGAATCCTAGAGATGCAACAGTTATTGATTTTCTTGCTCGACAAGCATACCCTAATAATCGTAATTTTCTCATCAGTGCATTTCAAGATGCTACAAAATCACCACATGGATATATATTTCTTGATTTCACACAACAATGCAATGATGATTTACGGGTAAAAACCGATATTTTCAATAAAGAAGGTGCCATGGTATATAAACAAAGTTGAAAACTTTAACCTGTAAAAATGTTTATGAAATCCAGGCTTAAAAATATCCGAAAACTTAGACAGAGTATTAAAAAGAAAAACAAAGTTCCACCAAAAACTATTTATAAATAACCGAGAATTACCCTGCAATGAATCTTATTTCGAAAAACATTATTAAAAAGAGTATGAAAAAAGTTAAAATTGTAAAAAATCATAGGAGTTTCCCATATTTTAATGCATTGTTAAAGGCTTCGAGTATGAAAAGAATGTCTATTTTACAATCATTTCCAACTTTTGTTGTCGATGATTTACTCAAAATTCTATTAAACGTAGTCAGAGGTAAAATTAAAATCAGTAATTCTAAAAAACTAGTATTGAATAAACATCGTAAGCCTTTGTTATCGCTAGTAAATTATAAAAATCATCAGCAAATGAGAAAAATCATATATAAACAACAAGGTGGTTTTATCGGAGCAATGTTACCATTAGCATTATCATTATTATCACAATAAACGATGGGTCAATCATTTCCTAATGTTAAATTAAAATTTAAATCATCTTGTTGTAATGGAGAAGATTTGGACGAACCCAGAAGACGAGGCAGGTTTTGGTGGAGTGGCAAAGTTAAAGAAAAGAGTCCCAAATTCGAAATAGGAAACGCAAAAGTGGTTCTCAGATCACCTTACGTACAGTTTAAACAAACCGATGCGGAAAAGATTTCCAACGAGAGCTTATAAGACATTCGGTATTAATGATTTATGGAAAATGGATTTGATGCAGCTGATACCGTATTCGAAGATTAACAAGGGTTATAAATATATTTTAACGTGTATTGATGTTTTCAGTCGTTTTGCTCGCGGTGTACCAACAAAGACAAAATCTGCAGAGGAAATATCTAAAGCAATTAACTCAATGTTTAAAAATGAGCATCCAGACAATTTGCAAACCGATTTAGGTATTATTATTATTATTATTATTATTATTTTTATTATTATTATTATTATTATAGGCAAGGAGTTTTACAATAGTAAAGTTAAGCAAATCCTGGATCGGCTCAAAATAAATCATTATTCTGTACATTCTCAATACAAAGCCGCTCATGTTGAAAGATTTAACCGGACATTGAGGGATAGATTGAAGAAATATTTCGTGCATCAAGGTAATAAAATATGGATAAATGTATTACCGAAAATACTTGTTAGTTATAATAATTCATCACATCGAGGTCTGAATGGTTTGAGACCCGTAGATATCAGCTCAAAAACATGAGTACAGTCTAAAAAAGTTGCTATTACAAAACCAAAATATAAAGTTGGTGATCACGTTAGAATTAGTAAAATATCTCTTTCACCTTTCATCAAAAATTTCGATAGTAATTGGAGTGATGAAGTTTTTCGAATTACTAAAATTAATACTAAACAGAGTCCTGTAATGTATGTTATTAAAGATAGTGATAACAATTTAATACAAGGGAAATTCTATGAACAGGAATTACAAGTTATTTCCAAACCTACAGTGTTCAGAATTCAGAAAATATTGAAAACTAAAATGGTGGGTAAGGATAAACAATACTATATCAAATGGCATGGATATCAAAAACCCTCATGGATATCATCAAAAGACCTAGTAAAATGAGTTTCTATACAATTTTACCTAGTAATAGTTGCCCACTAATCCATCCGGAAAATCAAGCGAGTAAATTTATGGTTGATCTTCAAAATCCCATTTATTTACATGGAAATTGGGAAATTGCTTTGCAAGACTTTACATTTGTGTACAATACATTCCCATTTTATAGTCATTGTAAAATCGGTTACAAGAAGCGTGTTCTCAAAACCTGTAGTGGTATTTTCTCAATCAATAATTTTGAACGATGTTGTCATATTCCAAATCAGATTTTAGATGAAAATAGTGGCATGTTTTTCAAAGATGGATTGAATGTTAGTTGTGATTTTAGCCCATTTACAATAAAGTTTGAAAGTATTTAGGATGCCAAACGAATGGGTTGTGATAAGCTTAGCATTGTTGTTCCTGGAACTGAATACCTAATACGATTCAAAACATTTGATGAGAAAAATGTAACGATCGAAAACATCAAAATATCTGTATCATATATTAATGAGGTGGAAGATACATTTACATTTACTAATGAATTATATATTGAAACACTTGAAGAATTACATAAATATATTTCATTAAATTGTTTACATATATTTAAAACTATTGAATTTCTTAAAGATGGAATATGCAAATTCAGTCTGAATAATAACATTTGTGAAGTTACATTTGATAAGAATTTGGCTAATACATTGGGATTAGATAAGCAAACATATAGGGCAAGTGCTCTTGGTGTACGCAAACCAAAAATAATAAAACTTCATAGGCAAATGTTCATATATACTAACATCATCGATCCTATAATTGTTGGTGATTCTTTGGTTCCTCTTTTGAAATCTGTTTGGGTTGATAAACATGACCAGGATGAAGTTGTCAATATAAATATCGATAATCCCATGTACTTACCGGTATCAACATCATGTATAAACAATATAGAAATAAATATTCGTGATGATAGTGGTAAATTTTTTGAATTTAGTAAAGATACAAAAACTCATTTGACATTACATTTTCGTAAATTATATGGCCAATAACGATATTATTAGTATGTATAGTGGTAGCCAAAGTGGTGGCGAATTACCATATTTTATTGGTAAACAGTATGGATCAGGATGGTTGAGAACAATTGGTAGATTTGCACTTCCTATTCTTAAACGCCTTGGTAGTTTTGGTATGAAAACTGCTAAAGATGTGATAATGAATGAGCAGAAAATATTACCATCGCTGAAATCAAATGCATTATCCGAGTTAGGGAAAGTTCTACCTAGTGTTGCAGGTATGTTTCAAAAACCCGACGCGCCAACACCGGCTCAAAAACGTAAAAGACATCATAAACATATAAACAAACGAATGAAAGGGCATGGAACTATATTTCAAAAATGATTTGTTGTAAATCTGAATTGTGTTTATTTGATAGACCATCTCCCCAAGCAGTAATTGAAATGGGGGCTTTTGAAGATGTATTCCCTATGAATTCTATTATGGATAGTAGAACCGATATTGAATTTTATATTAATGGTACCCAAACTGAATATCTAGATTTGAATGATACTGTTCAGATCAAAGTTGTTGATAAAGATAGAAAACCGTTGGGTGAACCTAGTGATGTAATACCAAACAATTTCTTGTTTCATACGCTTTTTAAAGATCCAGTTTTCGGATTTAATAATATCAAGATTGAGGGTGGTAACAGTACATATATTCACAAAGCTCTAATAGAAACTATTATAAATTACAATAGCGATACTAAAAATACATGTTTAACTCCTATGGGTTATGGTAGTGATGATGATAGGAAAAAGTGGATTAAAGACTCGAAATTATTTACAATGTGCTCATCATTACAACTCGATTTTATGGATCAACCGAAATATTTACTCCCAGGTGTTAATGTACACATTAGATTGAAAAGATCTGATTCGGCATTATCACTAACAAGTGCTACCACAGCACCAATTCTTCAATTAGTTGATGCAAAATTATTGGTAAGAAGAGTTCGTGTTGAGCCTTCTGTATTAGGCGGTCATCAATTGGTGCTTAATTCTAAGCATGCAATATATCCATTGAAAACAAAGGAAATTGTTCAATTTGCTATTGCTAAAGGTTCAGCTTCTTTCTATAAGGAACAAATATTTGGAGATAGAAGAATGCCCAACTTTATATTGGTAACATTTCAAAGTGAATCTCAATATAATGGATCATACTTAAAATCGAGCTCAATTTTCAGAAATTTTGGAGTAACATCGCTAACTTTATCGAAAAATAGTGAGTATAGAGAAACATATACTCAAGATTTCGATAATGATAATTATTGTGCTACATATATGCAGAGTATAGTTAGAAATATGGGTTATTTGGATAAAAACCTTAATTGCAGTATAACTCTTGATGATTTTAAAAACAAATATCCATTCTTCACATTTGTTTTGGCACCCGATTTTGATTTAAATCAGAGTCAATTACCTCAAAATGGAAATTTACGATTAGATATAAAGTTTGCTAAAGCTACAATTGAACCGGTACATGTTGTAATATATGGAGTATTTGAAAACGAGGTTCAAATAACTGCAAACAGAACTGTATTGGTTTGAACGAACATTATTGGTTTGAACGAACATTGTTGATTTGAATGGTATAAATGTATAGATAATTTATGATAATTTGTCATGGAGTAAAGTTTTAAATGTATTATTAATATTATTGATGTAGTTCTGTTCAGGTCTATCGAATTGGAAAACAAATACTAGGATATGAATTTTTAGGGGTTTTTCCTCTTGATAAAATTCCATATTTACGTAATAATCAAGCCATAATCGTCAATACTCAATCATCTCATCTCAGTGGAGAGCATTGGTTAGCAATATATATGAAACCTAGCAAGATATTTGTATTTGATCCTATGGGTTTCTATTATCCGGCTTTAATGGTTTCGAAACTGCAAACAATGGGTAAACCTATTGTCTATAATAAAACTATGTATCAAAAACCACGGACCTTAACATGTGGTCAACATTGTTTAGCTTGGTTATTATCCAAGAGATTTGATGATTAATAAATGTATTAATGTTTATTGTTATTGTTATGTTTTAACTATTAATATTTTTATTTATTATTATTATTATTATTATTATTTTTTTTATAAATATTATTATTATTATAATTATTATTATTATTTTTATTATCATTATTAATATTATTTTTATTATTATTATTATTATTATTAATATTATTTTTATTATTCTATTATTATTTCGAAACTGCAAACAATGGGTAAACCTATTGTCTATAATAAAACTATGTATCAAAAACCATGGACCTTAACATGTGGTCAACATTGTTTAGCTTGGTTATTATCCAAGAGATTTGATGATTAATAAATGTATTAATGTTTATTGTTATTGTTATGTTTTAACTAATAATATTTTTATTTATTATTATTATTATTATTATTATTATTTTTATAAATATTATTATTATTATAATTATTATTATTATTTTTATTATCATTATTAATATTATTTTTATTATTATTATTATTAATATTATTTTTATTATTCTATTATTATTAATATTATTATTATTATTATTAATAATATTATTATTATGTGTTTAATTAAAGATAAGCTAATGCATCATCACAAAGACAGTGCATGATAAGTGCGTGATCATCACATGATAAGTGCATGCATACACAAATTGAATAAAGAAAACACATGCAAACTCAATGTATGTGATTTAAAAAGAAAACACATACAAACTCAATGTATGTGATTTTACAAAGAACGCATGCAGTCACAGTGTAGACTGCATGTGTTTTACAAAGAAAACATGTCTAAAAATCTCTCACCTATATGTGTATTGCTTAAATGTGATTGGCTAAATCCTGAAAATATTATTCTCTTAATTCAAATTTATCAATTTTCAAATATTCACTCGCGCGATTTTCAAAAATTTTAAAATGGAGAATTCAAGAATTTTACGACAATTGTTGGCCGATGAAAATGGTAAATTATTATTTTTTAATTTATTTTCTTTTATTATTCTATTTTTCTAGATTGGTTTAATATAACCGAAATCCAAAATCAAATTGACGGTGTTAACGAATTTGTTCCTGGTAATTTTTAATTTTATTATTATTTATTTTAATATAATTTTAGAAAATGTTTCAAATGAGGAAATTATTTTAATAGAAGATAGCGATGATTCCGATATTGGTAAATTTATTTATTTAATTATTATTATTAATGTTTTTCAGAAATTATTAGTGAGGATATCGATCAAAATATTCATTCAGCAGCGTCAGTAGATTTGGACGAAACATTTATTGATAATGCCCCGGTTTCTGGGGAAGATGAGATTTCTATGTATGCCCCCGTTTCTATGGATGCCAAGATTTCTATGGATGCTGAAGTTTCTGTGGGAGATGAGATTTCGTATAAAAATGTAGGATTTTTATTATTTTTTAATATTTTTATGAGTATAATTTATCCTTAGTTTATAAGAATATTTTTAATGAGTATAAGTTAATAATATGTAAAGTATTATAATATAATACTTTAAATATTATTAATTTATAATAGAAATATCTGATTTGAAATACGAAAATGAATATATGATTATAATACGAATATTAATTTTTATAAATTATTTTACGAAATGTTATTCAAACATGTGATTTATTTTTATAATAGGAATATGTGATTTATTTTTATAATAGGAATATTTGATTTATTTTTATAATAGGAATATGTGATTTATTTTTATAATAGAAATATATGATTTATAATACGAAAATGAATATATGATTTATAATAAGAATATTAATTTTTATAAATTATTTTACGAAATGTTATTCAAACATGTGATTTATTTTTATAATAGGAATATGTGATTTATTTTTATAATAGGAATATTTGATTTATTTTTATAATAGGAATATGTGATTTATTTTTATAATAGAAATATATGATTTATAATACGAAAATGAATATATGATTTATAATAAGAATATTAATTTTTATAAATTATTTTACGAAATGTTATTCAAACATGTGATTTATTTTTATAATAGGAATATGTGATTTATTTTTATAATAGGAATATTTATTTTATAATAGGAATATGTGATTTATTTTTATAATAGAAATATATGATTTATAATACGAAAATGAATATATGATTTATAATAAGAATATTAATTTTTATAAATTATTTTACGAAATGTCATTCAAACATGTGATTTATAATAGAAATAACGGATTTATAATACGAATTGAAATATTAATTTTTTTAAAATATTTACATAATTATCATCATTTATATATTATTATTTGATTCATATATGATTTAAATAATAATAAACATTTGATAATAATTACAAATTTATCAGGTTGTTTGTATAAAAACTATTGCCAATCTGGAATTGGTCATAACTCGAAATGCCATACGACTATGGAAAGTTACTACGGTCATAGATTCTATGGCATCGACTTTTTTATTTGCCCTAAATGCGATACAGCCCAAGACATTGAATATCTAGAGTTTTATAAGAAACACTCTAGCCATTTAAATCAATTTAAAATTAGGAAAAAGGCATTATTTCAAATGATTAATGCGAAAAATGTTAGTAATAATAATAATAACACAAACAATACAAAGATTACTAAAAACATAAACAATAATACAACTGTTACTAAAAAATCAAAAAGACCTGCTGATAAAATCATGCCGTGTATCCCTGCTAAAATTAAAAAAATAGAAATCATCATTAGTGATGACGAAACTGAATATAATCAAATAGGGGGTTCTGTAAATATTGAAATAAACGATGAACCTGAAATAGAGGTTGACTTAAGGGGTTCCCGTAAAAATATTCGATTTGATTTAGAAAATCAAAACTTTGTTCAAATCACATTAACGGATAAACTTGTAAATAAATTACAAAACGAGATAAAGAAAATGGGATCTGTAAAAGTCCAGTTTACAGCTCTCATTCAATTTGAAAAAGATGGGGAAATAAAAGATAATTTCTTTTCAAATAGCGCTTGTGTCTTTTCCGATAGTTTTCTTGCTGATGGTGTGAGTCGGTTAAATGAGAAAATCGAAAAATTCACATATTTAGGAAGTGGGTGGCGCGTAGTTAAGATTCGCGAAATTGATTTTATTTTAACCGCGTATTATCCTGTAAGTCGATTAGCTGGACATAGTTTTATCCCTACACCGGAATCTCTAGTAGGTAAAAAGGCTATTGTAAATGTTAAAAACACAGATCATTCGTGTTTTATATATAGTGTTTTATCTATTTTAAAGCGTGATATAGTTTTAAAGAATAGGGAGCGTGTTTCTTCTTACACTACTTTTATGGATGAATTGAATTACGATCCAATTACAGATTGTCCAATGAGACTCTGTAACATACCCAAATTTGAGAGAAACAATAGCGATTTAAATTTGGCGATCAATGTCTTTGAATATAACAACACCCCTTCTAAACAATTGAATGACATTGATTATGTACCTCATCATCCTCACCTTGTCTTAATTCATCGAACAAAGGTTATCAGTGGTAACCCGATTAATCTTTTATTATTACAAGACGGTGATAATTATCATTATACCGCCATTTTTAATTTAAATAGACTGCTGAATTGTCATTCTAGTAGTGAATGTAACACCAGAATTCGCGTAAAATGGTGTCCCAATTGTTTAAACAGTTTTTATTATGATAAAACCTTTAAGGAACATGTTGATTTGTGCGCTAAAAATCAAATAGGAACAACCCTATACACGCTCCCTGAAAATAAAAACTTAATATTTAAAAATTATTCCAAAATGATTACCCCACCATTCGTAATTTATGCGGATTTTGAGGCTGTTTTGCCTAAAGATGTAAAACATCATCAAATACACATGCCGATATCAGCAGGCTTATTATTAATAAATAATTTAACAAATACTACACAATATTTCAGTTTTATAGGCTTGGAATGTGTATTGGAATTTTTAAAGAAAGTAGAGGAAATTGCTGTCACAATTGTCCTACCATATTATGAAAATCATGGTAAAAAACCGATGAATAATCTTACTTCTAATGAGGAACAGCAGTTCATCGCATGTAGAACTTGCTATCTTTGTAAAAAACTTATTAGAAATAAGGTTAAGGACCATGATCATTTTACAGGTCAGTATCTTGGTGCTGCCTGTCGTAACTGTAATATAAATAGGAAAATAAGCAAACAGTTACCTATCGGCTTTCATAATTTGAGAGGGTATGACCTTCATCATATTTTAAAGTATGGATTGAATGAATTTCCATCTTGGAAATTAAATATCATTCCTACAACAACTGAGAAATTCATATCTTTGATTGTAAACATTAAGAAATTGGCTGTTAGATTTATAGATAGTATGCAATTTGTAAATTGCTCTTTAGCCAAGGCTGTGAAAACTCTTACTGATCTACCTCTAACTTGTTCGGCTTTTGATGGTCTTATAGTTAAGGCAAAGGGTATCTTTCCTTATGATTTTGCAGTATCACTAGAGGTTCTTGAATCGACTTATGAACTACCTCCAAAATGGGATTCTGTATCTGATGATGAATATGCTACCGCCCAACTATATGTTAACTTACCTAAAATTAGACGTATTCCTCCTTGCAGACTATTTTCAGCAATTTCGCGCAAAGGCTATTGCTTACAATGGTTTAGAACCTATGAATTTTTATGGAATTCCTGGAATGTCATGGGCGTCCACTCTCATGCCATTAAAGGAACCCATAGAACTTCTGCAGGACATGGAGATGTTTAATTTCAATGAGGGTGGAATACGGGGTGAGTTAACATTTGTTAACAAACATCATGTTGCAAGTTCTGAAGATACAGAACTCTTGTATATCGACATTAATAATTTATATGGTTGAGCACTTAGCCAAAACCTTCCGTATGGTGATTTTGTTTGGGTGCATGATAATCTGAATGATGTGCTGAGTGAATGTGTGAATGCGAATATTGAATTCCTTCCGTATGGTTATACAATGGAAGTTGACATCAATATTCCTGAGCGTGTGCATCAGTATTTGAATGACTTTCCGCTTGCTCCGGAAAAAATGTGCCCGCCCAATTCAAAAGTTGAGAAGTTAATGCTCACGCATTACAGTAAGAAGAACCATGTTCTTCACTGGAGACTTCTCAAGCTGTATATAAAATTGGGTGCAGAAGTTGAGTGTATTCATAGGGCAATTAAATTTAAACAAGCACCTATTTTTAAAGAATATATACAAAGAAATACAAATTTACTCTCAAACTCAAAGTGCGAGCTTCATAGAGATTTGTATAAATTATTTAATAACAGTTTATATGGTAAATCCGTTGAGAATTTGAAAACACGGATGAATTTGAGGCTATGCAATTCAGCTGAAAAGATGATTGTATATGCTTCAAAACCGACTTTCAAAAAGTCCATTAAAATAGTGGATGATTTGATTGCTGCTCATCTGAACAAAGATTCTATATGTTTAGACAGGCCTAGCTATATTGGCCAATCAGTACTAGACCTGTCTAAGCTGCGGATGTACCAATTACAATATAATGAATTGGCAAAATATAGATCAGAATTTAACTGTGATATTAATATCGTTGCCGGCGACACTGATTCGTTTTTTCTTGAGGTTAAGCACTGTAAGCTTGACATTCTTTTGCCGGCAATGATAAGAGACAGTTTTTTAGATACATCCAATTACGACCCGGCACATCCCTTATACTCGAGGAAATTAGATTCCGTGATCTTAAAATTTAAAGATGAAAGTAAAGGTCTCGGGTATAAGGAGTGGGTTTTCTTAAGACCCAAGTGCTATAGTTTATTAGGCAAATCTGATACAATGAGGGCTAATGGGGTGAAGTTGTTGGGGACTGACATCAAACATCAGTCTTATTTTGATTGCTACAATAAAAACGTAGTTTTCACAGTACCTCAAAGTAGGATAGGGACGCGGAACCATCAGCTGTACACATTTAAAAACAGTAAAATCGCTTTGAGTAATAACGATGATAAGCGATTATGGGTGGGGAAAAATACCAGTATCGCATTTGGGCATTATTTTGGGGTTGATGCAATAGATAGTGACCAAGTTAATTTCTTGGATGAGCCGCATTTCGGTGGTTCGAGCCTCAGTTTTGATGACTCTACCGAAATCAGCGATAATGGACAGCTTTTCGATGGTTCGAGTCCCAGTTTTGATGACTCTACCGAAATCAGCGATAATGGACAGCTTTTCGATGGATTTAACGAAGATAACATTGATATTGATGACGTGTTGTTATCAGAATAATAAATGTTTTTAAAAACTGTTTTGTTAATTTGGAAACTTATTTATTTAGAAAACTTGTAATAGTTTTCATTTTTATTATGAAATTTAGATATAATTTTTTAAAATTTTAATTTTTTATAATTTACATTTTTATAATATTATTATTATTTCATGCAAAAGCCGCAGCGTCACGAAACGCGAAATATTACTTTATAGATGTTTTAAATGTAAAAACACTATATATATATTTTAATGTATTTTAATTAATTCTTTGTTTTTATGTACTTGTTTTTGTTTTATGTAGTTGTTTTTGTTTTTTATGTAGTTGCTTTTATATATTTGTTTATTATATTATTATTATTATTATTATTATTATTGGTGGGTTACTGGGTTTCGCTGTTTGTTTAAAACATCCTATTGTTGCCCCGATAACGCCATATAAATATTACTTCAACTACCACTCGGCACCCGTTGCTAGGCAACGTTGGAAATGTGTTCGAGTGGGTGGATTGCCCGCAAAAGTGAGCATTATTACTAATACTGTAATTGCTCGGACAACCCTCGGGTTCAACGAGCTGTCGATAGAAGACCTATGCTCGCTTTACTATGTCCCTTGTATAAGAAATTCAAAATTCATGCTGACCAGTAGGAGAGGAACACCATTTCGACGACACCGTGAGGGTATTCACGACTTTCCGACGACTATTCCATTTATAATCATATCGGGAACATACTATTTTAGATCTACTCACAATTACGATTCCATTTATTAAGATTAAAAAAAAAATTAATATGTCAGGGCAGTCTTTTAATTCGCGTTGTTCAGTAGACGTGCGGCTCTGCGGCGGGCACGTTCTTTGCGTCCCGGCCGGTGATCGCTTGACGGGACTGTAGAAAAATTTTTAGCCGGTGTGGAATTATGGATCTGATTCTGGTAGGCCAACTGGGATGGGGCAAAGATAAGCGGGTAAGTTACCGCATGCCCCTCCCGACTTGCAGCCAGGGTGACTTCCAGTCCTCGGATTTGTGTTCGGAGGCTCTGGTTGAGTAGTCGCTCCTCCGCCCAGCCCTTTTGAGCGGCGGTGAGCCTGAGGTAGAGAGCCTTCGTCTTCTTCAAGTCCGACCAGGTAGACTTGATCTGCTGAGCTTCCCGGGTTATTTGAACTATTTGGTCAAGAAGATTCGCGTTTGCACGTCTCATATGAGTGAGTTCAGTTTGCAATATCTAGGCGGATGTCATATCTGTAATAAAAATCCTTAATTTCATCATTAACTTAGATAAATTAAAATTCTGATTAACGTAAAACATAAGATGCAAGAATGAGTTTACTAATTTAGCAAATAAATGAACAACATTTTTTAAGATTTTTTAATTCAACTAAAATAACACAGATTGTTGTTCTCGTTTCCTCTTGTCCGGGAAGTTAGAGTTCCTCCAAGAACTTCCTAACCCCTTCCTCCGGGGAGTAGCCTGGGATAATAGCTACTGGTCGTCTAGTATTGCGGGCCGGTCGGGCTGGATAGATCTCGGCGATGCGGCCGGCGGAGATGTCCTCTTCGACATTGGCTAAATACATCCTGGCCTTGACGACGTTCAGATCGACCTGCCATTGGATCCCTTCCCAATGGGCGAGAAGGCTCCGTGCGTGGTTTCGAATCTCCTCGGCAGGATATTGTTGGTTACATCGCTCCCTGGCCCAACGGGGGTCATTCTCCATACCCAGTATCTGTAAGGCGGTCAGGTGTGGTTTCTTGGGTTGAAGCTCCTCTGGGCTTGTTGTCGGCCGGGCCCGCTTCCAAGCGCGACGCCATTCTTCTGCCACGTGGGCGGGGATCCCCTCGAGAGGCATTGGCTCTTCTAAAATAAATATCATTATGATTAGGCGAACCAGTATAACATAGTTTCAGTATATCCTTTATTAACAGTGGCATAGTCTTTTATTCCTCAGTAAGCGTGTTGACGTCAAGACATCGCCCATGTCGACTCATTATTATGGGGATTATAAGCGTTTATCGACGGATAGTTGTTGTGGATAAAAGTTTTTTCCGCACTTCGATGTGTAACAAAAGGGTTGGAGTCGGTTATCCATTCATTTCTATTCCGCACCGATGTCGGTAGGCCTGCTCAAGTCGTCGGTGGTCGCTTCACGATTGGTAATGCATGATTCATAAAAACAAAGATTCAGTTGCCGGATTAAAACTTAGGTAAGGGAATACTAGTTGAGTTAGACCCAGTAATCAATTTGACATTCAAGGGATGAAAACGATCATCAGCTTTAAATGTATGGTAAACGTTCGTTGGATTAAGATTTAAGACAGTGCTCATAATCGTCAGCTGAGTGTTCACGGAATACTAGTTCGTTTAGGTTCTAAACCTCATGAAATGGAAATACTTATCGGTCAGAAACTTAAGGAGTGGCATAACTGTCAGATGGTATTCTATGGGACAATGCGAACTATCAGTTTGTAATAGAGGACAACTATCGGTCGCATACTCCGCGAAGCAACAATACTGGTAGATTTCACAAACCTATAAAACCATGAAATTAATTAATCCTATCGTCCTGAAATCATAGAATCATTAATGTCGAAGTTGTGGGGAGAATTCAATAGTAATTATTCAGAACATAAACCTTGATTTTTAAACAATGATAATTATCGAGCTCGAAATTCCTGAATTCATAAACATCAATTTCAAAAATTTGTAAGGTAATAATAATGAATATCAACGAAATTGAATAACCTGAAATTTATAGATAATAATGACTATAAAATTTTTAATAATGCATGGAGAATGTGAATAACTATTTAATTTGAAGTTTATGAATTTGGATAATTTAAAATTTACGAAATACATAGTACTAACATTTATTAAAATGAAACGTTGATGTAAATTACCTTGACTTGGGAAACTCGACTCCTTTAGTATTTCTCCTGTTGACACCATGGTTGGCAGATCCATATTTTAAAATTAAAATTAACAGTACAATGACCGGATGGCGTCCATACCTAATTATTTAACTAGTGTTGATGCATACACGTCCGCTGCCTGATGACTAATCACGGAGATTTGCGCGAAAAATTTTGTTTACGTTGATAGAATTTAATCTATATTTATTATATAAGTAAAGTGTTTACGGAAACACCAATCTCGCAGATCATGAGAATTTTCGGTTCATTTAATTTGGACTTACGGTTTCCGGTTGATGGTAGCCCTCATTTGCTTAATATCTCAGGTAAATTTTGATTCTTATTCGATTATCTTTGATATTTCTTCAGTGTATTCCCCCATAGTGCCTATTGTCGTCGCATGTACGTTGCTGGAGCCATTTTTGGAGTGTGTCGGGTACGTTTCTTTCCTTTATCAATTCTATCATTGATCTATTTCAGGAAAACCCAAATGTTTGATTTCATCATAATTTTCTGGGACGAAATATTTTAAACTCCTTTATGTTGGTCGTATCACGGAAGAGTTATCCATTCGATTCACATTTCTTTCCTGATCTGTTTTTGGACTTTTATTATAATACTTCGTTAGTTTTGTTTTCAAAATAATTTAGCTTGTGCTTGGACTTATCTAACTATATGGATTTTAATTATGAAGGGTTTAACGAATTTGATTATTATCTTTGCGGGTGGGAGATATTGTCGTGATTCTGTAGGGTGGTTTATTTTTAATAATTTTCATTATCATTAGGCTCTTATCAGATTTCTCAATAACATTTCATTAATAACGTTAATCTATGATTGGGGACTTCCGAATCAAATTTAAATTCCGAAAACAAAAACGATTATTTTTAATTATATGGCAATGATTTTAGATTCGTCGGAGTGTTCGGCAAGGCGCGTCTAATCTCGGACTTAAATTCTTCACTTTATTAGGGGTTCGAACGATTTATTTGATAACAATTAGAAACTAGAAGTTATAATTAAGTTGAATTTATTGATTTATAGCAGCGATTTCATTTTAATTTAATCCCCGTACCCTTTCCCTTTAATAGGCCTTAAAACGTAATTTGTGTTTATATTATAGTTAATGAGTGCCCACTGGACTACTCGGTGTGATGATTTTGAGCCGTGTGTAGAATAATTTAGGTCGAATTTACAGAAATCGAGAGACGAGGAAGTAGCCAAAAGACCCCTTCCTTATTTCTCCTTTCTTCTATACGGAATAGATTTGACGTTCGAACCCCTGCGTTCCGCACGCCGGGTCTTCACGGGCACAGATCATTGGCGATATTCCACGCGCTTACACGAGTCTGAGTTGTAAATCGAGTTTACTAACTTGCGATGTGTTTGGCTGTGAACCGGAAAAATTTCGACAAATTAATTAATTTTATGAAAACAAATTTTAACATTATAAATATTTATTAATATATATCAACAGCAAAATACAAAATTACTTGATCATGACAATCCATTCCATAAAAAAAATTTCATAAAAATACATCTCCCCCCACGCCGACATCCAAGCAGAGCTCTACCAAGGTTGCGAGGATGTGACTTGGAGAGAGAATTCCAAATAAAACTACTTCTCACCTAAAAATTCAAAAGAACTCGAAATTGGCTTGAAAATGGTTTTAAAATAGCTAAGATTCTATTTTTCAAAATTGGTTAAAATAGTTAAATTTTATGTAAAAATGCATCGGTATTTATACCTATTTTCTGTCCCTAACCTCGCGTGTTAATTTTGATGTAGTAAAACAAAATTCGACCTTGTTATTTTCTAGTGTATTCTATTCTTTATTTTTATTATTTTTTAATTTATTTTAATAATTTTTTATTTAGAATTTTTATTGAATTATTTCTAATTCAAATTCTTTGATTTAAATTTCATTTTCATGAACTTTTATTAATTTATCAAATTTTGGTCGAATTTGTTGGATTTTCATGTTATGTTTGTGTTTGTATCGTGCGAATCTTGTTGCATTTTGTTATTATTTTAATTTATTTTTATGTTTATTATTTTATATTTAATTCTCTTTTTCATCATACTTGGTAGGGTTTAATTGATGTTTTAATAGGTTTATTTTAAATTTGCTTGTTATGTTTGCATGTGTGTTAACGATTCATTTAAACATCTTCCAAGGCCATATGTGTTCTGGCCCAACATTATTATTATTATTATTATTATTAATAAAATTAATAATAATATTAATAATAAAAGTTTTTATAAGTATTTATTAATATTAATATTAATAAAAGTTTTTAAAAGTAATAACAATAATAATAAAATTTTTGTAAGTAATAAGTATATTAATAATAGTAATAGTAATAATAATAATAATAATAATTAAAGTTTTTATAAGTATTAATAAATTTTTATAAGTAATAATAGAATAATAAAAAGTAATAATAATATTAATAATAATAATAATATTATAAAAGTTTTAAAAGTATTAATAATAATAATAATATTAATAAATTTTATAAGTAATAAGTATATTAATAATAATAATAATAATAATTTTTATAAGTAATAATAGAATAATAAAAATAATTATAATAAAAATAATAATAATAATAATAATTTACAAAATATATACTACTTATTTTATAAGTAGTAAATTAAAATTTAAAAATGTTTAAAAATAATATGACCTTGACTTACTTTTGAATGACCTTGAAATTTTTTTTGATGAGTCATGGTCCTTGTTTCAATGACCTTGAAAATTTTTGATGATTCATCCAATGACCTTGAATGAGTCAGTGTCTTTGTTCTAAAAAATTTGTACTTTTAAACTTAGAAAATTTTTTTTTTGCCGGGGGGGGGGTATGTGAGCTAGATGGCCTCTGAGCTAGAGGGCCGGTATCCCACTACTGAAAACTATAACTAGAAGAGAGTTCAAAGTAGGAAATTCGATACTAGTAAAAGTAGAAGCAAGGTCAAAAGATAAAAACAGATACGAAGGACCATACGAAGTGATTCATAAGATTCATGATAGACGATATTCATTACGAGACGTCATGGAATTACTGATTCTTACCGACAGGCCGTACAGTTCGCCACCAAATCGGCCGCAGTATCCAGACAGGTCGTATGGTATGAGGAATATGTAGTGAAACCTGCAGGATGGCACAATTCTTCCAACGACAGAACTGAGAACAACGATGTGGAGCTGAATCATATAGCAATTAAACTAGGCCCGGCAAAAAGCGGAGTATGCCTTCCGTTGCGCTGAGGAATTGGAAGCCCGAGCAGCTGAATATATAATAAAAGCTTAGTATCGATGCTGCTGATCCAGGATACGGAGACCTGTTCAAATTGAATGATCCCAGACTAGGATTCTCCAAGCTCTATCCGTTGTGGCTATACTATATGCCTGCTTCAAAATAAATAGGCACCTCCTCCGAGTATCCTGAGATCAAGGAGTGATCACCTCTATGCCCACCGACGACCCTCGGGGAACGAAGATTATAATTGACCATTAATTTGCTAGATTGTATTGAGAAAACATTTATTTATGTTGCAAGTTATAAGCAATATCAATAGTTATGGACGTCGTTTGAACATGTGTTTTATAAAATTACAGTAGAACCTCGTTATAACGGACCCCGTTATAACGGACTTCGGTTATAACGGACAAAAAAAATTGCAGAAATATATTAATTAAAATTTTCTTAATTTGACTTAATCTCTTAACAAATCCGTTCAATGCATTACAAATGATATTTATTTTTATCAATTAAACAATATTGATTGTATTTTTAAGTGAATAGCCTTCATATAAAATAGTGGCCTGTTTTAAGAATAAGAAATAAAACCCTATTTTTTTACATTAGATTATTTTATACATTGCGGTATATTTTTTTTAGTGCAATTAAAGAATCTTTTATTTCTACTAATAGTTTGCTGTTCCTTAACCGTCAAAATGGATAAACGAAAAAGAACAATGCTCAGTATCAACCAAAAATTAGAAATAATTAACAAATTAGCATTAGGTGTTCCTGTTTCTCGCATATGTGAACAGTATGATATAAAGAAGCAAACTGTATCAGATATAAAGAAAAATGCCGAGAGAATAAATAAATTTGCACTACTCTGTGATGTAGGGAATATGAACAATGAACGTAAAAAAATGAGATTTGCAAAAAATGCATTGCTCGAAGAGGCGTTAATGAAGTGGTACATTCAACAACGCTCCTGTGGAATTCCAGTAAGAGCTCTTGAGCTAAAAACTGCAGTAATCAAGTTAGGAAAGTATATGAATATAAATATTAAAGCAAGTGATGGATGGTTGTGGCGCTTCCGAAAAAGACACGGAATATCAAACAAACGGATTTATGGCGATGCAATGAGTTGTGCAGTGGAAGAAATTGAACCATTCAGACAAATGTTTAAAGATTTTATGACTGCTAAAAACTTCTCACAGTTTCAGATTTATAATGCTGACGAGACTGGTCTACTCTGGCGCACTTTACCTGAGAATACTCAAGCTTATAATTTCGATAAAAATACACCAGGAAGAAAAAGTTGTAAGGATAGAATTTCAGCGTTGCTTTGTGCAAACGCAGATGGCAGCCATAGATTAACCCCTGTGATTGTTGGCAAATCTTGCAAACCTCGGGTTTTAAAAGATGTTATGCATTCTTTGCCGGTAGTATATTGCAATTCTAAAAAAGCATGGTTTACTTCAGAAATTTTCAAAAATTGGTTTTTTAATCATTTTGTTCCAGATGTTATAAAATTTCAACATGAAAAGCTTGGAATTCTTCCTGCAGAAGCTACTGGTATTTTGTTGTTAGATAATTGTCCTGCGCATCCGTCAGAAACTATCTTAAGAACACCAGATGGCAAATTTACTTTCATGTTCTTGCCAAAAAATACAACAGCTCTCATTCAACCAATGGATCAAGGAATTATATTAGTAACAAAACGAATCTATCGCAAGAAGTTTTTAGATGAAGTGAGGGTTGTGTGCTTGAATCAAAAAGAGGAAGAAGATACAAGAGGTCAACGCACAGTACAAAATTTGAAAAATTACAATATTAAATCTGCAATTTTTAATTTTGCCAGTGCGTGGAAAGAAGTGAAAGAGCTGACACTAACAAACGGTTGGAAAAATCTTTTTAATGGAATTGATGAAGATATTGATATTGTTCTTGATGGTATTGAAGTTCGTGACTTTTATGAGGTGATCCAAAATAACGGGGAAACTAAAGTAGCAGAGGATGTTGTTTACGAATGGTTGGAAATAGACGAAGATGATCATGGCTATAATATTATGACTGAGGGTGAAATAGCAGATCTGCTTATAAATGAGCAAAACAGCGAAAAAAGTGAATCAACAACTGAAGAAAACACACCTTGAAGGGTAAAAATATCAACAATCGCTTCTCACCTTGCCGATCTGATCGCGTTTATTGACACTTCGCCGGACAGTGATTTCCAACAATATTCTATGCACTTTCGCCTTTTTCGCGAGTTAATTATCAAGAAACAACGAGCGCTATTAAAACAGACAACCCTCGATTCATTTTTGATTACATCTTCATGCCCGAAACAATTAGATAGTGAAAAAACGAACTTCCAAGATGAAAAACGGGATAATAATTAAACAACTTTAAGTTAATTTCTTTATCTTGTAAAAAACTTTTATATGCGCATTTTAAATGCATAAGTAACAATTGTGACTTTGTTTTTAACCCAGAGTCTTTTTAAGAAGATTTATGGAGTCGATACGAAAATTTACTTATAACGGACTTTCGGTAATAACGGAAAACCCCTTTCCCGATATAGTCCGTTATAACGAGGTTCTACTGTATACTGTTTTTCTTGAATATGTATCCGTGATGTTGATATTATTCCTCTTTAATTCTAAATTTTATACTGTTAGTAATATTTATACTGCTATTCTTGTATATATTTTTTAGAAAATCATTTTATTACTATCATTTCTTGTTATTACTAACTGTGGGAAGAGTTCCTTATATTCCAGTATAAGTTAGGAATAAAAAACGATGTATTGTGAATGGATGGAGTCGAGAAATGATGATTACACAATTAGTCAGTCAAGAATTATATTTAATTTCTATTGTAGTGACTGACTTACCAAATTTCTTAACAACAGAGATGCAAGAGCAATGGAAAAAAAATTTCAAATTGCACAACCTTCTTCTACAGCAGCAGTAGGAATTGATCACCATCCAATCCACATGGTTCTGGCTCGCAAAGGTGAAGGAGCTGTACCACAAGCTCCAAGACGCTCAAGAGGCACTGGAAATCGAGCAGCAGAAAAGTCAGGCTCAACGCACACAGATCCGTACACTAGAAACGACACTAGCGGCAAGCGAGGAGTACAAAGTAATCGCATAACATCTTTTTTTTCCTGTGATCAATAAAACTACCGGGAGCCGATCGCTACAACTCCATATGAAGCTGGTAGAGCAAGGCAAAGAAAGCCTGAAAAAGCGGAACGAGCATGGAACAGTCTCTTTCGAAATGCTGCTGACAGAGCATAAACATCCAATTGATTTATAAATGCCTATGATTTGAGACGACGTTTTCAAAAATATAATAATTAATTTGCGACAAGGGTTTATTTTATTATTCACTTTTCTGATATTTTAATTTATGCTGCTACCAATCACTATTGATAATTTATAATTAATACTTATAATAATTGAAAAACGCCAACTGTATTACATCGGTAACATTGTAAATTTCTTCTTCTAAATTGGTAGTTTCTTTTTACATGACCTACCTTATTTCATTCAAAACATCGAACTTCGTTTGATCATTTAATTTTCCAGTTTTGATTAGAATCAACTGGTTTTTCAACGATAAATTCATATTTTCGTTTGTAATCATTTGCTAGTTTTGAATAATGTTCCATTAATTGCTTAATTTCTTCAGGTGTTTCAGTTTTCTCAAGTTTTCTGAAGACATTTACTTTTCTTGCATCGTGATCGTTTTCATCTTATTTTGCAACAACTCCTTCATCGAGTGATTTTGGTTGCAAATATTTCAATGCATCAGAAATAGTTGTTGAACAAGATTATTAATAAAAACTTTTAAATTAATTTGTTTATTTTCAATTTTTAATTTATTTGCTTCAACTTTTATTCTAGTAGCAAAATCCACAATTTTCTCACCAATTTCTTGAGTAACATTCATTTTTTTTTGAATTTTGCTTACTTTTTTGAGCATATTTTAACTGTTCTGCTGAAATAAAAATCAAAATTTTTTACTTTTTCATCTTTAATACATTTATTTTCGATGAGAATTTTCTTGAATGAACTTCTTAATAAATTGATTTTTAGATATTTTTTTATTGTTAGCTCCAGATCAATGATTTTTCTTATCTTCTACAAATGTTCTTCTAGATTTATAAGGCCATTTTTTCATATTTCCCGAGATTTTCTCCATTAAAATCAAATCCGATAAGCACCCTGCTCGTGACGCCATGTTATATTTAAATAGTAATAATTAAATTAAACTATGAAATTAACACATGATTTGGACTGCTCACCTTTCCTTATTCCGATTAATTCTTGGATAAGAAGTAAAAAAAGTTGCCATTGAATGTTTGCGATTTCTATTATCACTGAAAGCACCGTTTTCTGTTTTCTTTGAATTTAAATTACAAATGAATAACGATGGTCATATAAAATATTAATTAATTATTTTAAGTTATTAAACTAATCTAGATAGGTTACAGCTGTGCCGAAAATTTGTGAATGTCAATAAGACATCGATATAATTACTGATTCATAGTCAAATAATAAAAAGTTCTTAATGTCATTACAAAACAAAAAGCAATCAGAGATAAAAACCAAAAAATATCCTTTTCGAAAAGTTAGGTTTAAAAAGCGTTTTAAATTGAAATTGAAAAATACATAAATAAAATTTTATAAATTTAATAAAATGAGATTTTTCGATATTTAAAATATCTTCAAAAATTTCTTGTTTTAATGAAAAATAAATCTAATGCAAATAATGAATGCAAAAACCAGTTGGCATAAGTTGCGGTATTTTCGACTAAAGATAAAAGAATAATCACTAATTTTCGGCTTTTTAAAATTCCCGAAAAGAATATAAATAAAAGAGATGTGTTCGAATCTGTTCTATAAATCGGATAATTTGAAACTACAAGAGAATGTGAGAGATCAAAAGATTTATTCACCAGTCAATTTGGTATAAAATATTCATTGAAATAACCGTTCATTCAATCATGTTGAAAGTAAGTTTTTCTTAATAATTTTATATACGTGAATGTAAATGTAATTTGCAGTTTGCCTTCCTCTGTATTATGTTGGCGGTGCTCGTGCAAGAAGGCTACTCTGCTGATCCCCCAAAATGGTGCGATGTTAGTGATTGTCAATGCAAATCAACAGACAAGCCATGTGTTAATAAATGCTTGGTGAAATTTAAAGCAAATTGCGCAAAAAAACCAGCGGGGAAATAAAAATATATGTTGTTTTTATTAAAAAAATGAAAGAAATAAACAATAAATAAATAAAATTCGATGTTATTGTCGAAATATCTTTCTTAACGCTGACTTCACGGGAAAAACTATCAAAGTTATAAATTACTTCATTTTATAATATTCAATTGGCTATAAAGATTGGGCTCGAGACTTTTTCGAGAAATTCTCGATTCTCGAGAATATTTTTGTAAAGAGAATTCTTAATATAATATTTTCTTAATTTAAATAACAATTTTGAAATTGAGGTAATTAGGTGATTGGTTGATAATCTAATAATATTATATCGTATATATAATAGAAATATATTTAACAATTAAAATGACAAATGACAATGAAATAATAATATAAAAATACTAAATCTTTTTTGTTTCAATAATAATCAGATTTTGTTTAATTTGAATTTGAATGTGAAATGTGAGTAATATATTATATATAAATTTATTTTTTATTTTAAATTTATTTTAAAGGTCGAATTTGGTCATTAAACTAAACTTTGTAAATTTAAATATTTTAATTACTTAAAAGCACCCTTTAAAATCCAAAATTAGTTAACAAAATATCAGATAAGTAAATAGCAAAATAAGCCTTTGCTGCGAAAATTATATTAAAATTATATTAATTTATGCTGCTACCAAGGAATCACCGTTTTATTCTTATACTATCTTTCAAAATGTTTTCATTAAAAAGACAAATAAATTTACATTTACGTACAAATCATTATCTAAACTTGTAATAGCCACGTTGTGCTTTATTCATAATTATACGTTTGATTCACCATTTCCTATTAAGTAATTTCTGGGTTTTATTTTTGTGTGAGTATCAACCAGGATCTTGTACTGCATTTAATAGTAACAGCGATGCGCTGAAGGTAAAATTAAAGAGTATAGGTTCCAAAGTTTGACCTAATTTTCGCTTTGTTTCGCAGGTAACATTTTCCATTAAAGATTTAGAATCTTTACTTGCTCTCCAGATGTAGAACTACTGATTATATATATATAATTCCCGTCCCCCAGTCTTTTTCTGAAGCAGTGCATAACTTTCATCGATTGGCATAAAATTTGTTTCACATTTTCCATAATCAGAACAATGCCCATCTAACGCCCAGATGTGTAAAAAGAAAGAACTGCTTGAATTACATCTTTGACTATATCGAAGAGAATTCTTCATAATCATGCTGGGCACTGATTGATAATTAAAATGTCAAACCTGTCTAAGAGTAACTACTTCCCACCCAACGCCTACATAAGAAATTTAACCGCTAGTCACCCTTAAAAATTGACGTTGGTACTGTGAACTAGTGGGCTGAATATTAGGAAAGGGTGAGCCTCTTTTCAAAGACTGCCAATGCCCTAATACTCAAATGGGTTCACGAGCTGTCGTAGAAGACTTCGTGCTCTAACTCTATCGTCCCCTTCTCATTGTTTTATCCATTTTTATATTTTAAATATTTACATCAAAAATGTAACTATTTCATCCTTTCGATATTTAGCTATTTTAAATTGTTTTTCATCCAAATCAAAATTAACACAGATATAGTTATCATTTGGATCAACAAAAAAATTCAACACTACAGTGTAATCACAGTGTTATCACACAATATTTCAGTGTTTATTGTAATGTTGAACGCGCGGTATTTAGAAACCGTTCGCGTCGAGAATGTGTCTAACCAGGCGGGCTTTGTGGAGCTTGAATAACCTCTCACGTTCCTTCTTGCAAGACCGATTTCTTTTCCGGTTTCGTTTCGGCACATCTTCTGGCATACGTGAGGGTCCTGGAGTAAGGATCTTCACTCCAATATCTTTCCCAGTCACATTCCTAATCACTATGGCCTCCTGTTCGACCGATAGTGTCGCTCCGCTCTGCACTAATCCTGTGCGGATTTCATCTCTTAATTTCAGCTCCAACTCCTGTTTCTCGAGCTCCTGGCATTTCTGCTCCGCTAGCCTCAGGGCCTCATCCTTTTGAGCCAGTTTGGCTTTCATACTTTCTATCTCGGTCCTCAACTTAGTAGCTGTCTCTGGACGGAGCCAGGTCTGTTCCATATGACGACATTTACGCATCATGGCCTCCGTCCTCTGACTCTGAATCATCGCCTCCCAACGATATTCCAAGATGTTTCTTCTGAACTTTTCAATCAACCTTCGATTTGACTTCACTAAAAGAAAATGAATTTAAATTCCTAACTCGATGAACGATTGGTTATGAAAATTTTTTATTAAAACTTAAAACTATTTAAACTCCTTTATAGTCCTACGGCTACTCTCTTTTTAGGGATTTAATTATACTATCTGGATGAGGGAAGGGATGGGGCACGCTCATTTTATTTGCCATATAGGTTTGGCGAAAGTATCTACAACAGTGCTCATAGACGTGGCACAGGCCAACGCAATAGGGGCACTGTTGGGGACACTCTGGATCATCTCCTATTCCCACTAAGTTAACATGTTATCAAGGACCCTAGTAATGCGGTTATCTATTACTGAAAACTTGAATCTTAAATTCATATCTACAATAATAAAATAATAATAATAATATCAACACTAATAATAATAACAATAATAACTACTTTCATAATAATTATAATTGCATTAATAATAACAGTAATAGTAATAATATTGATAAACTTGATTTTTTAAATGTTAAAAATGTTATCCCTAATTTTCTTAATGAAAAATATACTTAAAACTTTAAAATTTTAATTTATTAACGTTACAAAAATAAAATTATTTAATTTAAATTACGATATAGTAATTTATAAAGTTTTTACTTATATAATGAAATTAACGTTATTGTAAGTAAAAACTTCCTACTGTATACTACCTGTTATCATTATAATCCTTAAAACTCAATGGTTTAATAGAAATTTCATTATATACCATATTACCTATATCTATTTCATCTTGCTTGCCACTTATTGCCATCGCCGACTTAATGAACAATTTTAAATTTATATAATATAAGTAAGTATCGATTTTTTTGATACTTTTTAACATTTATTTTTTAGGAATTTTCGGGACAATCGCTGCTACATCCACTCCACTGACATTTTCATTAAGTATATTTGTTCACTTTCTTAATTATTCATCAACTTTAAATTGTAGAGTTCCCAAATTTATCCACAAATTGATGATTCATGGAAATGGAATTTTCACACCCACGAAACATGTTGATATATATATATGTTGTTGGAATAAAGATTTTCTTTTATAATGGTAGCATTTTATTTTATATTTGTAACCCGTTTTAATTTTGACGAAGTGTCTGTTTAAAAACTATCGATGTTAAACATAACGTTAGGATAAGAATATTGAAAGTAATGACAATAATGGTTAAATAATAATAATAATAATAATAATAATAATAATAATAATAATAATAATAATAATAAGAATAAGAATAATAATAATAATAATAGTAATAATAATAGATAAATAATAATAATAATAATGTAAGATTAGTAATAATAATGATAGTATAAATAATAATAATAATGATAAATAATATTAAAATTAATAATAATAACGATAGTGGTAATGATAATAATTATATTCCGATCAGTAGTGGCAATAATATTAATTTCTGTAAAAATTTACAGTATTCTGTTGATATCAGTCTAAAATCCAAACAAGTTGGTCTAATTGGTGGGGTAAATGCGAAATTTCGAATTTAATATCAATTTTGGTCATTTAGGGCAATAATTTCGAACAAATTTTGATAATAATACAATTAATGATAATATAAAAATCTTACTATGGTCTAAACGAATGTATGATCAATGCCTTATTTAAAGTGGATCTTTATCCGATATGGTTCCATGAAGTCAATTGTGAGAAATATACGTTAAAATTCACGCTTTTACGATTATTTCTGCAACCTAATTTCTTGTGAATTAGTGAGTGACATTTTGTTTAAAATTTGTTCTATCGTTGAAGTTTCAGTTATTTCTTCTAAGTGCAATTCTATATGTATTTTTCATAGTGATATGTTAACCTTTATATTTAAACCTTTCCCAGGACCTCAACACAACTCTTTCAAGGGTTGGGCATTGGGTTTAGGAAGGGAGAATACTGAGCGGCTCCAGCTACTGCCCTCACCACGGGTTCACCGCTAACCACCGGTTTGATCCGGGGTAACAAAAATATCATTTTATTATCTTGTGTGCATGTAGGTTATGGTGTGTATAAATCAAATAACGTTCAAGCACAAAAAAATTTTTAAATGAAGTCCTCATGATGGAGGTTCGATAATAAGGGGATTACATAAAAAATTATTGTAAGTAAAAAAATTATTTTGATTTAAAACTTTATTTTCCATAAAATAAATTTTTTTTTAATTATTTGTTTTAATGAACGAATTTTTTTTTCTATTTTATTATTTGTTTAAATGTTCAAATTGAAAATTTTTAAAAAATTTTTAATTCATGATAAAAAATTCTAAATATTTCGATTAAAAAGCCTAAAAAATAAAAATTGGCTTCAATCGCCTATGATTTGTCGTACTGATGAGTATTTTCGAATAAAATTGGCTCAAACTTGATTAAAGAACCTAAAAATATCGAATAAAAAGCCTAAATATTTTTTCATACTTAAAATCCCATAAAAATAAAATTGGCTCAAATCGCCTGTCGACTAAAAAGCCTAAATTATATTTGATCGATTAAAAATCATGAATACAGTAAAACCCATTTAAACGGACTGCTAAGGGGGATTGCAATATGCGGTCCTTTTATAGAGGTGGTCCTCTTGGAGGAAATTCCATTCAAATTTATGGTAATTTAATAATGTATATTCTAGTTAAATAAAAATTCATAAATTCTAGATATTTATTGCAAAATATCGAAAAAAGTATTGTTTTTAATTGAATTATAGAAGATAAATTAATTCGTTCCCCATAGATCAAAAATTACATATTGAAGTATAACGTAATATCTCACTCTGTTACATTCTACTTCCAAGATAACTATAAATAATAAATTAAAGCCAATTAGTGAAACTTAAATAAACTATTTTAACAATTAATTGAAAAGGAAAAAAATTAAAACAATCGCTTTATTAATCGCTTTAATACCTTATTTCAGATTTAATCAATAGAAAAACATTCCATATTATAAATAGTATCATATAACCTCAGAAGTTTTAAAATACATTTCAATTTTTGTTTGATTGTTTTTTTAATCATTGAGGTTAATCCATAATTATTAAGATGTTCTTCAATCTCATATAATTTTGAAACAGAATCAGGAATTTCTCTCAGAAAAAAGTTGGCTAGTTTTCTTGAAAACACCTTTGCCTCATTAAAATTAATTTCCTGTTCCTGAATAATTAGCATCAAGTATAGGCTCATCAGAAACTCCATTTTTCTCATTTAGTTCTTCCATCACATCATCAATAAGATTTTCGTCGCAAATTTCTTCACAAGTTGCCAAATCATCATCGAATGAAAGATATTCATTCCATTTTTCATGATCTGAACTGATTACATTATTGAAATTTATATAATCAAAATCATCATCAATTAAATCATTGATTACATTTTCATTAACAGCCAGAAATCCATTATTAAACTTCGTAAAACCTGCCTTTTTAAAACAATTACAAATGGTTTTGGTTGATACGTTTTTCCAAGCTAGATCAATCCATTTAATAGCGGAAAGTATATCAATTGATAAAGTGAATTCTTTAATGTCCTTCTCAATGTTATCAATAATAATTGATTTCATCAAATTCTTCCTGTAGTAGCCCTTAAAAGCTTTAATAATGCCTTGATCAAGTGGCTAAAGTTTTGAAGAGTAGTGGGATGTGTCACATCCAGCACATTTCACATCCAGCACAGTACCCCCCCCGGCTGAGAGAAAATTTTTCTAAGTCCAAAAGTACAAAAATTTTTAAGACAAAGACAATGACTCATTCAAGGTCATTTAAACAAAGACCATGACTCATTCAAGGTCATTGGATGACTCATCATATTTTTCAAGGTAATTTAAACAAAGACCATGACTATGCAAGGTCATTGGATGACTCATCATATTTTTCAAGGTAATTTAAACAAAGACCATGACTCATTCAAGGTCATTGGATGACTCATCATATTTTTTCAAGGTCATTCAAAAGCAGGTCAAGGTCATTGGATGACTCATCATATTTTTTCAAGGTCATTTAAACAAAGACCATGACTCATTCAAGGTCATTGGATGACTCATCATATTTTTTCAAGGTCATTCAAAAGTAGGTCAAGGTCATTGGATGACTCATAATATTTTTTCAAGGTCACTTAAACAAAGACCATGACTCATTCATGGTCATTGGATGACTCATCATATTTTTTCAAGGTCATTTAAACGAAGGCCATGACTCATTCATGGTCATTGGATGACTCATCATATTTTTTAATATATTTAATTTTAAACAAAGACCATGACTCATTCAAGGTCAATGGATGACTCATCAAATTTTATAATATTTAATTGTAATTTAATTTATATTTATTTAATATACTTTAATTATTTGTTTTAATCAAGTCAATAATATTATTTATTTATTTTTAAATTATATTATTATTAAATTTAATTGTTTGTTTTAATCAAGTCAATATTTTTTTTTTAAAACTATATTATTATTATTAAATTGTTTGTTTTAATGAAGTGAATATTGTTTTAATCAAGTCAATAATATTATTTATTTTTATTTTATTTATTTTATATACGATAATTTTTGTTTTAATCAAGTCAATAATATTATTATTATATTGTCTGTTTTAATGAAGTGAATATTGTTTTAATCAAGTCAATAATATTATTTATTTATTTTTATTTTATTTTATTTATTTTATATACTATAATTTTTTGTTTTAATCAAGTCAATAATATTATTTATTTTTATTTTATTTATGTAATATACTTTAATTTTTTTTTTGTTTAAATTAAGTCAATATTTTATTATTTATTTACTATTTTTAAATTATATTATTATTATTATTGTTATTGTTATTGTTATTATTATTATTATTATTGTTATTATTATTATTATTACTATTATTATTATTATTATTATTATTATTATTATTATTATTATTATAATTTTTATTTATTATTAATATTATTATTATTACTGTTGTTATTATAATTATTATGATTATTATTATTATGATTTTTATTATTATTAATATTATTATTATTATTATGATTATTATTACTTTTTTTTTATTAATGTTTTTTAAAATTATTTTATTATTTTTATTATTATTATTTTTATTATAATTATTGTTATTATTATTATTATTATTATTGTTATTATTATTTTTATTATCACTATTTTTATTTTTATTATTATTATTATTATTTTTATTATTATTATTAATATTATTATTATAATATTTTTATTATTATTATTATTATTAATATTATTATTATTATTATTAATATTATTATTATTATTATTATTTTATTATTATACTTATAAATTTGTAAATTTTATTCTATTTTATTATTAATTTTTATAAATATTATTATTATTATTATTATTATTATTATTATTATTATTACTATAATTAATATTTTATTATTATTATTAATATTATTATTAATATTGTTGTTATTATTATTATTATTATTATTATTATTATTATTATTATTAATATTATTATTATTATTATTATTTTTATTATTATACTTATAAATTTGTAAATTTTATTCTATTTTATTATTAATTTTTATAAATATTATTATTATTATTATTATTATTATTATTACTATAATTAATATTTTTATTATTATTATTAATATTATTATTATTAATATTATTATTAATATTATTATTAATATTGTTGTTATTATTATTATTATTATTATTATTATTATTATATTATTATTATTATTATTATTATTATTATTATTATTATTATTATTATTGTCAAGGTGATTGGATGACTCATCATAATTTTTCAAGGTCATTGAAAAGTAGGTCAAGGTCATTCAAAAGTAGGTCAAGGTCATTCAAAATTTCTCGAGGTCATATTATTTTTAAACATTTTTAAATTTTAATTTACTACTTATTTTTATAAGTAGTATATATTTTGTAAATTTATTTTATTATAATTAATATTTTTATTATTATTATTAATATTATTATTAATATTATTATTACTTTTTATTATTCTATTATTACTTATAAAAAAATTTTTTAATACTTATAAAAACTTTAATTATTATTAATATTAATATTTTTATTAATTTTATTATTATTATTATTTTTAATATACTTATTACTTATGAAATTTATTAAAATTTTTATTATTATTAATACTTTGAAAACTTTTTATAATATTATTATTATTATTATTATTATTATTTTTAATAATATTATTATTATTATTAATGTACAAAACTTCTATTATAAGGAAATAATTTTATTATTATTAATATTATTATTAATATGATTATTAATATTATTAATTAATATGATTACTTATTAATATTGTTTAATTATATTTATTTTTATTATTATTATAATTATTATTATTGTTTTTATTATTATTATTTTCAAGGTCATTGGATGAGTCTTAATTTTTTTTTTCAAGGTCATTTTAAAGTATGTCAAGGTCATTTAAAATTTCACAAGGTCTTAGTATTTTTAAACATTTTTATATAAATTTACTACTTATTTTTATAAGTAATGTTTTAATGTTTTTTAATTTTAATTTTATTATTATTATAATTTTCTCAAAGTCATAATATTTTTAGTCATTTTTAAATATAAATTTACTACTTATTTTTATAAGTAATGTTTTAATATTTATTATTATTATTATTTTCAAGGTTATTGGATGAGTCATAGAAATTGAAAATTTAACTAAATAAATTACATCTTTCAATAGATTAGGTTGTACTCGACAAAAATAAAATAATTTTAGGCTATGTAAATCAATTAGATCTTTTAGGGAAATTTTATTATAATTTAAGTAATATCTAGTTTTACGAGGTATTTATTTTAGTAAATTTTAATCATCTTTGTGAATTTTATGGTTTTCTTTTGAATTTTAATGGATTTAAGGTTTGATTATGTTTTTAATGAAATTATTGAAGAAATTAGGGTAAATCTATAATTTTAGAAACAATTAATTTCTTCCTAATTTATTAGATTAGACTTGATTTTAGGATTATTTTAAATAAAAAATAAATAAATTTAGGATCAAAATGTTTATGAAACATCTATTTAAGATAATTATTTACCAATTAGAATCCAATTTGACTGATAGATTTTGAATAGTAAATGATATTTTAATTATAATTTTATGTTCTATTTAAATAGTTGATTAAATCAGTTAATTTTTAAAAATATTTTAGTGAAACCTAAAATTTTAATTGATTGTACAGTGTAAATAAAGGGGTCAATAATTACTTTCATTTTCAAATCTAATATTGATTTCATGGATATCAATCACAAAAGTAGTATAATTTAGAGATTTTTAAGGGGATGCTCAGTGTGGTTATCAGTATAGTTATGAAAATCATTGAATTATCTCTAATGGTTGACTGGTAATTTTTATTGAATTTATACTTGATTTACTGATTAATTTTAATGAGCAATATGATATATATTTTACAATAATTTAATTTATGTGGAAAACATAGATTTTTTTCGATTTAAGTCATTTTTGATGAATTTTTTAATTGCTTGAAATTGTTGCCAGAACAAAATTGTGGTGATTTTCGATGGAAAATGATGATAACAATTTTGTAATACTTTAAAGAAAATTTATTTTTATTGGTAAAATTCAAATTTTTATGATAATTTTAAGGGAATTTGATTGGTTGAATACATATAGTAAATATGATTCGAATGATGAATTTTAAAGGAGTAGAGTCGGTTAAACATAGATTTCTAAAGAAATTTTACCTTGTAGGTTTTTAAAAAATATGTATATTATTGGTGCAGTTGGGGGGAAATGTTATTTCAATGGAAATGATTGGTTAAGAGTAAATTTTATGATATTTTAAGGAAATAATCGATTAAGAACAAGTTTGTTGTCATTTTTAAGGGGTTGAGTTGGTTGAATATCTGTGTTCAAAGGGTAAATATTTTCTAAATGGAAAATATAGATGAGGAATTTATAATATTTTTAGGGGATTTGTTCAGATAGATATCAATATGTGTAAATCTTTTGAGAGAGTGGAAATATTGTCAATTAAAGAAATGATTTGTTAAGAAGAGAATTTATGATCTTTTAAGGAGAAATGATTGGTCATGAGATGAATTCTATTGTAAGGCGATTTCAAGAAATTTATTCGGTTGAATATCGATATAAGTCGGTGATTTTTATGAAAATAATGAATATAGGTGGGGTTATTGTCATTTAAAGAGAAATGATTGGTTAAGAGGAGAATTTATGATAATCTTAAGGTAATTTGATTGGTCAAGAGAGGAATTTTATTTTAAGGGGATTTCAAGAAATTTATTCAGTTGAATATCGATATGTCGGTGATTTTTATGAAAAATATTGAATATAGTTTGGAATATTGTCGTTTAAAGAGAAATGATTGGTTGAGAGTAAATTTTATTTTAGGGGGAAACAATTGGCTAAGAAGAGAATTTATGATCTTTTAAGGGGAAATAATCGATTAAGAACAGATTTGTTGATATTTTTAAGGGGTTAAGTTGGTTAAGTATCGTTATTTAATAGGTGATTTTTATAAAAAAAAATAATGAATATGGTAAAGTAGGAGAAAGTGTTATTTGATGGTAAAAGATTGGTCAAGAGATGAATTTATTTTAAGGGGATTTCAAGAAATTTATTCGGTTGAATATCGATATAAGTCGTTGATTTTTATGAAAATAATGAATATAGCTGGGATTATTGTCATTTAAAGAGAAATGATTGGTTGAGAGTAAATTTTATAATTTTTTAGGGGAAAACGATAGGTCAAGAGGGGGAATCTTACTTTTAGGGTGATTTATTCGGTTGGATATCAATGTCAAAAGATGGATACCTAGTGAAATCGATACATTTTCATTGACTTAAGGCTTATCAAAATATAACAATAAGATTTTGGTTAATTTTAATGATATTATTGGAATCTGAATAAAATATACGATACGTGTTCAGTTCTAAGAAATTTTTCGATTCATGCATTCAAGTATTTATTTGATTTTATTATTATATTTGTAATTTAATTAAAAACTAAAATTGATTAGTATTTAAAAAATTTATGTTACCCATTACTTATGTTGTTATTGACAATTTTCTGAATAATTTAAATATTTACGATTATTTCCAGGAATGAAGAGAAATTGTACGATTAAAAACTATGAGCGGTTGATAAAATACATTAATTTTTATTCAACAAGTACCTAGAACAATTACCTAACAATCTTAAAATTTTTGAAAATCTAACAAATTTTTTCAATTATTTTACAACTTAGTTAATTTAATTAACTGATAAGTACTAGTTTCTTTACGATTTACTACTGTGTTGGAACTTTTTTTTTTTTTTAAATTCTTATTCAAAGTACTAACAAATTTTATTAAAGATCTATCAAGACTTGTCAAAATTATAAAAATTTTAATAAGTATTACTCAATAACTACTATTTTCTTACCAATTTGCTGAAGATCTTATTTTAAGGTCTCAAATTTAACAACTTTCTCACAACTTTAATTAAATTCTAATCCCATGATAATCATAAATTACGTGTATTTTCTTAAAAATTGTCCATAGTTTTTCTTATATCGGTAAAACAAACACACATATTTCAATCAAAAAACACGTGTGTATCATAAATTATATACATTTTCTTAACAATCTCAAACTACATAAATATTGAACTATTTTTTATGATTTAACACATACACATTATTAGCCATAAAATAAATATTTCATAAATTGTTGAAAAATAACACATATTTTCATTAAAGTTTTTCCATAAACACTGTAGTAGTGGGATACCGGCCCTCAAGCTCAGAGGCCATCTAGCTCACATACCCCCCCCGGCAAAAATTTTTTTTTGCGCTAAGTTTAAAAGTAAAAATTTTTTAGAACAAAAACAATGACTCATTCAAGGTCATTGAAACAAAGACCATGACTCATTCAAGGACATTGGATGACTCATCAAAATTTTAAAACAAAGACCATGACTCATTCAAGGTCATTGGATGACTCATCAAAATTTTAAAACAAAGACCATAACTCATTCAAGGTCATTCAAGGTCATGGAAAAGTAGGTCAAGGTCATTCAAGGTCATTGGATGACTCATCATTTTTCAAAATTTTTTCTATGTTTAAAAGTACATCTATTTTCAAGGTCATTCAAGGTCAAGGTCATATTATTTTTAATCATTTTTAAATTTAAATTTACTACTTATAAAAATTAGTAGTATATATTTGTAAATTATTTATTTTTATTATTATTAATATTATTATTAATATTATTATTATTATTATTATTATTATTATTATTATTATTATTTTTCAAGGTCATTCAAGGTCATTGGATGACTCATCATTTTTTCAAAAATTTTTCTATGTTTAAAAGTACACGATTTCCTATGTCACCGCTGGACCAAAAAAGATAGAATATTTTTCAAAATTTTTTCAAAATTTTTTCTATGTTGAAAAGTACATATATTTTTCAAGGTCACGGATTTTTTAATTATTTTTTAATTATAATATATCTACTTACTTTTATAAGTAGTATATATTTTGTAAATTTAATTTTATTATTATTTTTTATAAATATTATTATTTTTATTATTATTATAATTATTTTTACTATTTTTATTATTATTATTACTATTATTATTATTATTATTATTATTATTATTATTATTACTATTATTATTACTATTTTTATTACTATTATTATTATTATTACTATTATTATTAATTTTATTATTATTATTAATATTATTACTATAATTAATAAAAACTATATACAAATAAAACACATTATTATTATTATTATTATTATTATTAATAATATTATTATTATTATTATTATTATTAATATTATTATTATTATCATGATTTTATTATTTATTATTATTATTATTATTATTATTATTATTATTATTGTCAAGGTCATTGGATGACTCATCATAATTTTTCAAGGTCATTCAAAAGTAGGTCAAGGTCATTCAAAAGTAGGTCAAGGTCATTGGATGACTCATCATATTTTTTCAAGGTCATATTATTTTTAATCATTTTTCATTTATAATATGTCTACTTACTTTTATAAGTAGTATATATTTTGTAAATTTTTATTCTATTTTATTATTATTTTTTATAAATATTATTATTTTTTTTTATTATTTTTATTATTATTTTTTATAAATATTATTATTTTTATTATTATTTTTATTATTATTTTTTGAAATATTATTTTTTTTTTCAAGGTCATTCAAAAGTAGGTCAAGGTCATTCAAAAAAATTTCAAGGTCACGGAATTTTTAATCATTGTTTAAATATAATCTATCTACTTACTTTTATAAGTAGTATATATTTTGTAATTTTTATTCTATTATTATTTTTATTAATATTAATATTATTATTATTACAAGATTTTATTAATAATTTCCTATGTTTCATGTGCTTGTTACTCACGCTCTTATATTGATAATGTCCTTATTATTCATGCGCTCCTATTGACCATATCTTTATAAGTCATGTGCGTGCAATGTTTAATAATATTATTAATGTGTAACAAAGACATTGAAAACACACACACACACATATATATATATAGTGTTAAATAATATTTACTCTCATAAAATGACATTAGATATTTCAGAATCACTTTTAAATCATACAGAGGTTTTATTTTATTTTTATTAATTGTATTAATTTTCTAAATTAAGATACCAGAATTCAGTATTGAATGGAATCAGACATTTTTAATAATCGATAGACTGTTCACAGAAACCTATGATTATTTATTACTATCAAAAATAAATAAGTCTTTTAAACATCACAACATTCAAATTCTCGTAGAATTATTCGGTTTCAAAAAGTCACTAATGAAATTATCTAGTTGTATATTATTTCTAAATAATATAAATCCTACAGAAATTAATATGCTTAATATATTCTGGGTATGCATGGATTTCAGGTTTGGCAAATATCGAGATGTTATTCAATCCTACATTGATAATGCAGATAAAATCGAAATAAAAATCAAGGATAAACTGGATGAAGTACAAAAACAATATCTTACATGTTCAAGTTGTTTAATTAATAAAGTCAATATTTTATATTTACCTTGTGGACATATAATTATTTGTTTTTCTTGTTTCAAAACCACTACTCGTAAATGTGAAAGTTGTGGTATAATTATTGAAGAATATCATTTTGTATATATGTAATGTAGTAAAAATATTTTTTCTGTTTTACCAATTGAATTTGATAAAAGTTACGACAGTTTTATAAAACAAAGTTCAACTTCCAATAATTCTAAAATAAATGTTTTGATGGTTTATGTCTAACGTAAAATAATTCTCAACAGTAAGTGATATATTTCAATGAAGTACCCCAAATATACCCATGTTTTCATAACAAACATATTAAGACTGTTAAATTGTATGAAATAGGTTAGATTTTATATGTGATAAATACCTCACATTGATTAAAATTGATAACCTCAATGTATAATTATCGTGTTTTATATGTGATTTGCTCATTTTTGTTATTTGATTGATTTTATTACTCATCTGCGACCCAAATGCATGATTTTGATTGATAGATGTGTGAATGTTATATCATGTGAATGCAGTTGTGTCAACCTTGTATGTGCATATATGTCAACTTTGTATCGATACATTTATCAACCCTTTAAAGTAATTTTGTTCCCGATTTATTTAATACCACAATGATATGTAACCCCTTCATCGAACAGTGAGTAAATCTTTGAATGTATGTTTTTTAGATTCAAAATCTACGACAAATCAATGGAAATTCGATTAAATCAGATATTTAAAACAAGCTATGATATCTTTATTGGACAGTATTAATTTGATGATAATTGACTCATTTTCAATTATTTTTACATAAAAAGCCGTGAATCGTATATGATTAACAAAACCTTATTCATCCATCTGAACATTACATTAAGTACTCAAGTTATGTATCCCCATTAAAATATTTTGTTAATATTTAGTTAGCATCTAGTATCAGAACTAATTTTTTATCTGTCAAATTATTAAAAATTTTTATTATTATTATTTTTATTATTATTATTTTTATTATTATTATTATTATTATTTGTTAACTATTTTATTAAAATAATTTATCGCAGTATTTGCAAGTTGTGTTATTTTATGATTTTGTAATAATTTACTTAAAACATTATTATCTTTACTATAATTATCATAAATAATTTGATGGTAATATTTAAATAAATTTTGCTGGTTCATTACTTCGATTCAATATTAAGTTAATACAACAATGTAACAATTTACATAAAACTCTTTTATGTTGTTTTACTTAAATATTTTAATGAATTATGATAAAATTTATTAATTTGTAACAAAAACATGTATAACTATTCAATTTGTTTTAGAATTACTTGATTACAAAACATTTCTATATAGATCCTTAGAACCTCAACTGGTATTATTCCATCATAAAAAAATATATATATATATAGATAAGTTTTGATCACTTGTTTCCGTATGATTTTTTATAATATTTTATTGCAATATCCATTCATTTAAAATGCAATATCGATGCAATTTATTACTCGAACATCGAGATTATGAAGAGGTTATGCAGAAATTAAGGTTATATACATCATAGCTAATTTTTCAGCTTTCTGAGTATCTTCAGTTTTGACATTTTTAATTTCAAAATATTTTTAGAATCTTTATAGTAAAATTATACATTATCATTGCATTGGTTATATACATAGTATAAATACGATGACAACTATAATCATTATTTTGACATGCAAACTGAATTTATGATAGTGAAGAATTATAGCCATACCTTACATTTTCTCAGATTTTCTATCACTTACAAATTTTCAATGCCAATCACATTAATCAATACCCAATAATATCGGATGCAGATTGTAATTAGTAAAAGAAATTCTAAATACAATGAATATCAAGTTAAGAAGCGATAACAACATATATCTTGGCCACGAGAATGCAAAGTTTTCTATTGCTAATAAAGAAGTAAATTTTATTGAAAACTTTCATTGGTATACAATTATCATTATACAAGGATAGAGGATCAATTCAGATGATGTCATGACTCCAATTTGGAAAGTCAATAGTGCTAGAATGTCATTTTAATAAATATTTTCATAAAATATCTGGGGTTTTATTGTGTAGATTGGTTTCCATATGCTTTTGTTTTTATTGATTCATTGGGTGAATTAGTTTTCTTTTTATTGATTTATTATGTGTTAACTCCCTCTTTACTCATATTGTACCTACCTGATAGCGATCTGTTACTAATATACACATAGTGCATCAATTTACTCACTCAAATCACAATTAGATATTTACACATAAAATATATACTTTAAGTTAAAATTAGCTTATAAAATATATTTGAGTTCAAAATTTAAGTAAAACTTTATAAATTAACTTAATATTATCATTAATTAGTTATGTTATCCACTTTTGATAATTTAATAGTAAACATTTTAATATTCTTCAATTATAAATTTTAGATCTTTAAATATAAATGTTGATAACACACATGATGACGAAATGATTGATAATAAAATTATAATAGACGAAAATAATGTTAATGAAATGGTAATAATAATAAAAAGTTAAAGTATAATAATAATAATAATAATAGTATTAATTAATAATATTAATAGAGATCTGTTGAATATTACAGATATTTTATTTTACAGTTGTTATATTACTTATAAAATATATCTTAATACAAATAGATTGGATAAACACAGAATTACTAATATCAATTATCATTTTTCTGCTTTCTGAGTATTTTCAGTTTTCACACTTAATTTCAACATATTTTAAAACTCTTTATAGCAAATATGAATATATCAAATTTTCAATATACGTGGATTATGTTAGTTCTCAATGTAGATGCAATACAAGTGAATTTTTAACTAAGACTTGACTAATGAATATATATTAAAAACTATGGTTTTATTAATTGATTTTAGGAATATAGTTATAAAAAAAAAAAACTTTACAAATTATATTGATTAAAAGTATACCCGCGCGCCTTTAATATATCACGTTTTGACTAAATAATAACATTATTTTGACTCCCATCATTCGATTTCGATGAGTTTAAATGGATGAATTATTTGTTTGTATTTTTAAATATAATAATATCTTTACACTTTATTATATTTTATTTACAAGCTGGTCGTAGGCTGCTATAATCTACCTAGTCTGCAAATAATTATTTTGGTAGTAATAAACATTAATTAATTAATTTAGTGCCTATGACACTTTGTAGTGTCCGCGCATGAAAGTTGTGTAATGTGCAATTACTCGACAAGCTAAGCCTAATTTGTGCAATGAAGCTGAGGTAATTTTTGACCTCACTTGGTCTGTCAATAATTAAGCATAAACTTCATATTGTCCTCTCTTATCGTAAATTTTTATTGTGTTTTTAACTATATTAGATCTCAGCCATTTCAAGATATTTTCAATGAAATGTTGGCTTCTGAATGATCATCATAAATAAAAGGATTTATCAGACGATTTCGAACAATTATGTAATAAAACTTGTATATTATAGAAAACTAAACTTGTGGTCCTTTTATTAAGCACTGAACCCATTATTTCACTGGAAATTTGCCGGGACTACCTAAAAATGCCCCGTTTAAAGAGTTGCCCTCTTGTAAAGGTGGTCCTTTGTGGGGGTTTTACTGTATTTATATTTTTTATTTTATTTACTTTAATTATTTGTTTAAGTCAATAATATTATTTATTTATATTTTAATTATATTATTATTAAATTTAATTGTTTGTTTTAATAAAGTCAATTATTTATTTTTAAATTATATTATTATTAAATTGTTTATTTTAATGAAGTGAATTAAATAATTATTTTTTATTTTCATTTAATTATTTATTTTATATTATTATTATTTTATAATTTTATTTTATTATTATTACCATTTTTTTATTTTTATTTTTAAAATTTAATTGTAAGTCTAATAATAATTTTTCAATGTAAAAATAACAAACTTTCAATCCATACAAATATTTTTATTGACAATAAACATTAAATAAAAAAGATTAATTTTTATTTCAAATCAAAAATATCCGAGTAATATGCTTTACGCATTTCGGCCAACAATATATGGATTGCTTGGTCACGTTTGAAATCGTGGTAACATGGACATCTATTTGAACATGTTACTCTCATACTATCTTTAAGAACAATGCAATTTGTAACACATCGGTCACCAGATCCCTGAACGTTGTCATAGTGAATCTCGAGAAGTTCTTCAATGTTAATCCCTGTGAAACGGTAAATTTTTGTTGCGAGAAACTCTGGTGCGCAATAATCCAACGTATTTTTAATTCTTGGATAAAGTTCCTGAATTTTCTTTAAAATTACTTCAAAGAGATAAACTAAATAATAAAATAAAATACATTTTTTAATACTTAATAAAAAATAATACTAACTTAAAAACATAAAAATTATAAACATCAACAAAAATATACAAAAACAAAGAATATTTTCAAATAATTTATTCATTCAAAATTCTTCATAATCGTCATATACTTCATTATCTTCCGAAAATTCTTCTGGACTGTTACCTAAAACCACATCACCTCCCCTATAATGACCAAATGCTACACTTATATTTTTCCCCACCCAAAACATTTTATCATCCTTATTTGTTAATGCAGTTTTACTGTTTTTAATTGTAAATAATTGATGTTTTTTACTAGAAATACGAGTTTGTGGTACCGAAAAAATTAACTTTTTATTATAACAATCTAGGTATTGCTTATGTTTTGAGTCAGTACCCTTTAATGTTATATCCTTAGCTTTGATACTTTCAACTTCAGACAAGAGGCTATAATATTTTGGACGAAGGAACACCCACTCCTTGTATTTAAGTCCTTTATTCTCGTCTTTAAACTTTCCAATGACAGAATCAAGGTTCCTACTATACAAGTGATGTTTTGGGTCATAATTAGTAGTATCGAGGAGATTATCACCAACCATAGCAGATAAAAGAATGTCTGACTTACAATTCTTAATTTCTAGAAAAAAGGAATCGGTGTCGCCAGCAACTATATTAATTTCACAAGTGAATTCGTTTCGATATTTTTCTAACTCTATATATTGTAATTGATACATCCTAAGCTTAGATAAATCGAGTACAGTTTGTCCAATGTAACTCGGTCGATCTAAACACACCGATTCCTTATTTAATAACACAGAGACCAAATCATTGTCGATTTTAAATGATTTCCGAAAAGTTGGTTTTGAGCAATAATTAATTAACTTGTTTGCAGAATTACATAATCTTAAATTAATTCGTTTTTTAATATTTTCAACGGTTTTTCCGTAGAGGCTATTATTTAAAAGTTTATAATAGTTTTTATCTAAGTCATTGGTTGATTGCGTTCTAAGTTGTGTGTTAGTATCTATATACTTTTTAAATATTGATTTTTGATTATATTTAATGGCTTTATGTACATGTGTAATTTTAATTTGTAAAGAAACAAAAAGCTGCAAAAGTCTCCAACGAAGAACATAATTCTTCTTTGGATAATGCGTTAGCATTAACTTCTCAACCTTAGAACCCGGAGCGCACATCTTTTCAGCAGCTACTGGAAAATCATTAAGTTAATCATGAAGAAATGTTGGGATTTCTAAATCTACTTCAAATGTGACAGCAAATGACAGTGATTCAAGATCCTTATTCAAAAAACTAATTAAATTATTTAATTGATTAGTATCAGTAACCAATTCAAAATTTTCATATGGTAATGGTTGACTTAAAGCCCAACCATAGAGATTATTGATGTCAATGTAAAGCAGTTCGGTGTTGTCATCAGATACTAGGTGATGTTTATTAACAAAGGTTAATCTACACCGGATTCCCCCTTCGAAAAATTATACATCTCCATGTCAGTGAGAAGTTCAATTGGTTCATCAAGAGTCATAAGAGCCTTACTGATATCTTCAAATGAACCATGTTCAATTACGGCTTGAGGGGATGATCTATCAAAAAGACATAATTCAGATTTTGCACTAATCATTTTTCAAATATAGTTCCGAATCCTCTCATTCTTTTGTTTATATGTTTCTTCATAATTTTTCTACGTTTAAGTGTCCCTCCTTTTTGTTCATTTTCATGATTAAATACATCACTTACTTTATTAATAACACTAGGTAAAGTTTGCATAACACTAGGTAAAGATTCTTTAATTTCAGATATTGCATTTGATTTTAAAGTAGGTAAAAAATCAGAATTATTATTTATTACATCATTTGCCGTTTTCATACCGAAATTGCCTATACGTCTAAGAATAGATAATGCAAATCTACCTATTGTTTTCAAGCAACCGGTTCCATATTGTTTACCTATAAAATATGGTAATTCTCCACCAGATTGACTACTACTATAAAAATTTACAATGTCAGGATTACTCATTTATTTTACGAAAATGTAATGTAAGAAAAGTTTTATCGTCTTTACCAAATATATATTTTCCACTATCGTCACGAATATTGATTTCTATATTGTTTATATATGCTGACGATACAGACAAATTCATTGGGTTTTTCTCTAAAATTTGAACTAGATCATCCTTTTTATGTTTTTCAACCCATAAACATTTCAATAGAGGTATCAAAACATCACCAACAAGAATAGGTTTGATGATATTTGTATAGATTATCATTTGTTGATTACTTTTCAAAATTTCTGGTAAACGTAATCCAACAATAACTTTTTCTGAATATGATTATTCACTTAATCCCAAACTTTGAGCCAAGAATTTACTAAATTTAACTTTACTGACATCATCTTCCAATTCAATTTTGACTAATCTTCCTTCTTCAATTTCGCAAGATTTAAATGGATGCGGATAAAGTCATTAATTGTTCATTTATTTGTGATAAATTAGTAATGATTAAATTTTCTTCAAATTTATATATACTCGACATCATAAAAATAATTTATAGTTAATCGAATTGTATCAAACTTTATTTTACGATTATTTGAAGGAATTTTAATTTGATTCAAGTTTTCAACAAAATTTATTTCTTTTTTATTAAATCCTAATTTTTGAGCTTCTGCAATACTGTCAAATGAAATTTTAAATGGAAAATATTTACAATTAATATTTAAAGTATTTCCATCAATGTATACTAGATAAAATATAGAGTCGTGACTAATTATATATTCATTCTTTGCATCGTTATAGTAAAAATATTCATAACTTGTATGCAATGTGCTCTTACTATATTTAATATTTGAGTTGTTATAAAATGGAAAATTATTGTATAAACGGAAATGTTTTTTACACAAAAGTAAAATCAATCAACGCAACTTCCCACTCACCATCCAAGTAAATACGATTTTGAAATTCGACATTAAAATTACTAGCTTCATTATTAGGAAAAATAAGAGGACAACTATTACTAGGTAAAATCATATAAAACTGGTTTTCTTTCATAATATTTATTTTATTAATTGATTTTCAGATATCCAAGTTGGAGTTTCATATCCATGCCATTTAACATAGTATTGTTTATATTAACCAACATTCTTGGTTTTTAATATCTTTTGAATTCTGAATACAGTAGGGGCTTCTATAACTTGGAGTTCTTGTTCTTAGAATTTTTCACTAACTTGATTGTTTTCCTCGTCTTTGATAAAGTACATTACAGGATTTTGATTCGTATCAATTTCTGAGATTTGAAATACTTCATCGCTCCAATTGTTGTCAAATTTCTTGATGAATGGAGAAATACTGATTTTACTTATTCTAACGTGATTACCCACTTTATATTTAAGCATTTTAATGATAGAATCAGATTGTTGTGATATCCAATTATCCATATTATTCGCTGAATAAACATCAATTGGTCTCATTCCATTTAACAATTTAATAATAATATAATTTAAAAATAAATAAAATAATTGACTTGATTAAAATTAATAATAATATAATTAAAATATAAATAAATAATATTATTGACTTAACAATTAAAGTAAATAAAAAACAAATTCATGATTTTTATTCGAAAGGCGATTTAATCCAATTTTATTTTTATGGATTTTTAAGTATGAAAAAATATTTAGGCTTTTTATTCGATATTTTTATTCGAAAATACTCCTCAGTACGACCAATCATATGCGATTTAAACCAATTTTATTTTTTAGGCTTTTTAATCGAGAAAAAATACTTGAACTTTTTTATCATGAATTAAAAAAAAAATTTTTAAATTTAAACATTTAAACAAATAATAAAAAAAAATTTCGTTCATTAAAACAAATAATTAAAAAAAATTCACACCCCTTTCCCCTGAAAAAAAAATTTTTAGGGGGGTCTCGTTTTTTTCCAAGCCAAATATCCACGGGGCATAGTCCTCATATGTCACTACTTACCAAATGTTACTATAAATACCACTCTAAATTACTGAAAAGCCTTAATTATCAGTTTAATTTATCATAAAAATTAAATTTTATTCAAAACAATATTATAAACATGTAAAATCTATTAAAATTATCAAGAAATTAATTGACTCTTAAATGATGGAATTATTCTGCTATAACAATTAAAAATTAACAGAAAACCCTAAAATTCTCATAAATGATTAAAATTTACTAAAATAAATGCTAAATATTTCATAAAACTTGATAATTTCATCAATAAATTTATCATTAAATTCCCTTATCATTTCTTTAAAAAATCTAATTTTTTGAATACCCCTAAAATTACATGTTTTGGCTAATCTTTTAAAAGACTTCATTAAATTTTAAAATTAGTTGAATTATCTTTATGATTAATTCAATGATAAATTAAAATTTTACTTGCTATTTTTAATGAAATGAAAATTAAAAAATTATGATTTTAATTAGTAGATATTCTATTAAGCAAATTCTTAACTAGAAGAAAGTTTGGCCACCGGGCTGATGAACTACAGGTTGCAGTGGGCTATTATCTAAATGCATAAGAAATACTTATTTAATAAATTTACAAATAAATTTTAAAACTTCAGAAATAATCAAGTTCCTACGCCAAAATTTGCATAATGTTTTGTTTTAATTTGCAATTCAAACATTTATTCTCACAAAGAATGATTGATAATTAGAAGTGAAATGGTAATAATATTTTTTATTTTTGTGAATATTATATTTCATATTACTATTCAATCAATGCTTTAAAAAGTTTTTTTCCCCATTTTTATAATTTTCTTAATACTTTTAGAGATCTTTTATATTTATATTAATAATTTTGATAACGGATTTATTTGAGATCGGGCTAGCCTGTAACCCAAATGATTGTAAGTGAATATTAAATTAATAATATTTTATTTTTCTAAAGGTTATAAAAAAAATTCGCCTGTCCGACACGAAGATTGTAAAATTTGTTGTAATGGTTGTGATATTATAAACAATACTAATGCGGCACTTTGTTCATGATAATTAAACAATTCTTTTGTTGTTCAGTTATTATTATTATTATTATTATTATTATTATTATTATTATTATTATTATTATTATTATTATTATTATTATAATTAATAATATTAATATTTTTATTACTATTAATCGAAAAACGCCAACTAAATTTATTCAACAACATCTCGCTATATATTTCGACCGTTTATCCGTATTATTTAAAAAACTTACATAATAATAATTGTCTACAGATTTTTTTGATTAATACAATTGACTACCTATTTACAGCGACAGCAATAATTCAATATTACTACAATGACTTGGATGCTTATTAAAAACTTCCGGGAAGAATAGAACGTTATCTGGTGACTTTCCTGGCTTTAACTTGAAATATTTTTGACACTCGCGAATAATCTCTTCTGTTTTCAATTTTTCTTTGTAAATTCGTTTTAAATCGTTTATTTGTAATTCGCATATTCTTTTCGTTCTTTTACTAAATTTTGAATATTATTGATGGATAAAATAATATAATTAACATCCACGGCATTAATAAATCAACAACCACAAATCAAAGAATTACCAATAAACCATGAAATAAGATGAATTTCTGACAGAGTTATTACAATGCTCCAAAACCAATACATAATTTGTATTACTACATGGTTACCTATAGGTAATCATAACATGTAATGAAAATCTGATGTTTTAAAGACAAATGCAACTAATTGATGTAAACTATTGGTTTCTGTAAAAATAAGTCTAATTACCAAAATTTCAATGAATTTTTTAAGAAAACATTCAACAAAGTAGCAAATTGGAGAGAAAAGTAAGTTTTAAGTTTTAAAATTTTAGAAAAAGTTATCAATATCATTGAATAAATTTGATAATACTTTAAATACTTCAACATAGTAGAAAATTGTAAAGAAAATAGTACTTATCGATTTAAAATTAATTAAATTAACTAAGTTGTAAATCTTTGATAGATATCATTGATAAAATCTGTTAGTACTTTAAATAATATTTCATAAATTTTAAAAGATAAGAATCAAGATTAAAGAGAATTGTTAAGAAAATGATAAAAAATAAGAAAATCAATGTGATTAACTGCTTTCAGATTTAGCTATACTTGTACGATTTTCTAATAAATAATTAATAAATCTTTCATTCTTGATTCAGGCTCCGGAAAATAATAGTAAATTTTTAATTATTTCGAAAATTACCATAAAATGCAATTAATGAATAATAAAAGAATTTTAAATACTAAATGTAACCAACTCTTTCTTAATGCAAATGCTATTTTTTATAGTTCCTTGTTTATTTTAATTAAAGGGCGTCAGATTATGTATTTGTAAATTACAATTTGAAAAATAATCCAATATTTAATAGTTAATCAAGTTAATAATTAAGTTTGTGTCAGAAGTTAGATCTAATTTAAAATTGTAAAAGATTTTGAAAACCTAAAAAAATATATTCCACAAAAATATTTTTTAAAGGTAATTGAAGGACATTTTCAGTCAAAACATCAATAATAAATTACACAAACACTTATTAAAGCACTTTTTTTTGTTTTTCACCTCTGATTTCTTGATAAGTGACATAATATTTTCTACAAAATCTGATTCATAGTCAGATTTTGTAGAAAATATTATGTCACTTATTAAAGCTTCCATGCGCTTCTCTTTTTTCGATGGGGGCTATTGTAGGGTTTAAATAAACTATATTTTTAATTTGGTTGGCAAGATATAAATTTTATTAAAAAAAATAAAATATTATAAAAAATATATTTTATAAATGTTTTATTTATAATATATTGTTAGATATTATGAAATTCTCTTATTAATAATTAAATCTATTAAGCTAGTAAATTCAATTCAAGTTTTTTAACTCAATTAAAATATTTTAATAAAATCTAGTAAATAATTACATGAATATAAATAATTTCTTCCTTGAATCAAAAAATTTCTTAAAATCGACCTCTTAATGCGTATTTTTTCAATTTTTTTCAGATAAAAAAATATCATCACAACTAACTTTACACATTATCTTTCGATATATTCTGATTCACCCTAAATCATCGAAAAAGCAACAATTTTCGTAAAACAGTGAAAACCATTTTTAAAACCGATATTTGACAGACTAGATCCTCTTAAAAGATCATAACCATCAAATTCCATTTAAATGACATTATTTCTATTCTTTCAGATATGCTCTTTACTTTTCATAAATCTCATAAATTTAGATAATGCTTACCTTTAAATATGGATATTCAGTCAAATAAATCTCTTGAAATCCATTTAACCCTTTCTAAGGTGGTGGCAATATACTGTACACCATTTTAAACTAATAAAAATATCTAAGTGTATCGCTGTCAGTAATCATTTTTACTTTTGATATAACAACTGACATATTGAGTCTCTTTTGTTTTTTTCTATGTTTTTATTTTTTTATGAACATTTGTAACTATATAATTGTTATCAATAAACTTTGAGTTTTACATCACTTTTAGGGTCCTTTGCCTTAGAAAATGTTAAAAATAATTTATTTGAATCATATCTACCATATTTAACCCTGATATTCATCAATTTGGATTTCGTCAAAAAAGATCTGAAAATTATTTGAAATGATTTAATTAAAATCTATTTTCTTTAAAGGATTATGTAATATAAATTCAAGAAAATTTATCAAACAAAAGCAAATCCTTAGTTATTTCAAAAGGATTATAATAAAATTCTCAAGTGTACCGAACTTTCTTTACTTTCACAAGTCAATATCTCCAACGATATATTTAAATTTATTTATTCGATATTATTCATGAGAATTTAAAAATGTTGGAATTTTTATTAGAAGATAGTGTATTCTTTGAAACAAATGTTTTGTATGAATACTGTATGAAAGAAAGAAATATGAATACTGATGTGAAACCACATTAATGGTTTAAAAATCGTTTAAAACGAATTATTTACTGATAAAGTGGGAAAGCTAGAGATATCCAATAAAGTGAGGAAATATCAACTTAAATGGAGAAAATATACAGTGAAGAGGAAAAAAATCAGTTGAAGAGAAATACACATTAAAGATTGTAAATATTTATTGAACCAAGGATTGATTATTCATTATAAGAAATGGAAAGATGGTAAATTACTCAATTAAAAAAGGAAATATTCAATAAAAAATGAACAAGCTAGTACATGTGGTTATTCTGATAAGAACATTGCATAAAAAATTTGAACGGGCGGACCCTGCTCTATTTAATAGTTACCCATTTTCTGAATTAAATTATTTTTTCTACATTATTCTTTTCTAATTTGTCGACTTTTATTTTTTATTTTAATATAATTGTAAATAAATAAATGTTTATTAATAAATCTACAAAGTTTTTTTTAAAACTTGAGATATTAAATTTTTTCCAATTATTCAGTTCCTATGTCAAATAATTGCATAATATTTTGTTTTAATTAGAATTACTAACATTTATTCACAAAAAAAGAATAATTGACAATAAAAAAGAAATTAAATGGTGATCATATTTTTTATATTTTCATGAATGTGTTTACGAAATTCATTTTGTCACATTTGTTTTTAATTTATTTCCTATCTTTATGTTTTTAATATTTTTAGAGATCCTATTTCTTTATATTAATTATTTTGATAGCGGATTCGTTTGAGATAGGACAAACTTGCAAACCAGATGATTGTAAGTGAATGTTAAATTAATAATATTATATTTTTTTCTCAAGGTTATAAAAAAAATTCGCCTGTCCGACAGGACGATTGTAAAGTTTGTTGTAATGGATGTGATCCTATAAACAATACTAATGCGGCACTTTGTAGATAATGGTTAAATAATTCTGTTTTTGTTTTATTATTATTATTATTATTAATGATATAATAGTTATTATTTAATTAAATAGCCTCAATAAATTTGTTACTGATTGAACGTTTATTTTAAGAGATTGTAATTTATTTACTAAAGCTTTACATAAAATTCTTTCTCACTTCTTATTGAAGTATTTATATAAAATTATAAAATTTTTTAAATGAGTTCTTCCTTTGTTTATATGCATAATAATATTACTCACGCCTCTCAATCAGCCATCTTCCTGAACCAGTTTGCGAAGATGACTGGAAGTATCTACAATACATGTGGCATTGCATCCATTACATGAAAATTTATACACTAGATCAGAAACTAAACCTATTGAGGTTTGAGATTCATTACTAAAAGTATTTATTGATTTTAACGATCTGGACACTATTTTAAATGCTGTTGAATTGCCTAATGATTTTGTGACAGGTAATTTAAAATTTCTTAAATCTTCCGAATATGGAAGTACTAAAACATGAGGTTTTAAAGTGTGGACTATAATTTCCATTGTTTTCATAGCACTCAATCAAAAGGCGGTCAATGATTTCCTTAGTCAGTTTTTTTATAAAAACCTTAGAATAACCATTTTTATTCAAAAGAGAAACCAGCTTTTGTATAGTTTTGATAGATTTTTAAAAAGTAGAAGATAATGACAAAGATTTAAAAATGAAACCCCAAACATATTTCTATAATATATAAAGTCACAAAAGCTTTTTGTATGGCATGTGTCTGTTGGGTTTCTATATATTTCTATCTTAAAACCCTTAGCCATTATTTTACTAATAAATCTAAAACTTGAAGAAATGAATCAAATTTTTCTACCAGCACAATGAAATGCATATGAAGAAATATTAAGAAAATTGGATATTTTTGGTAGATTTCAGGGCGTGAACAGAATGTTGAAAAGCTATTATATGAATAACCAACATGATTTTCTTTGCAACTATTTTCTGCGTCAAATACCAAACTTGTAGGCTTAATATAATACCATCTTCATTTTCGTTGGATACTAATCCATTCAATAACTTGATTATACAATTTTCTTGATTCATTTTACTAATTAATTTTGGTGGGTTTCTGGGTGTTGATTTCTTGAAACTATATGGTTGTTACCCAGACAACCCCATACAAATATTTTTCGCCTACCACTCGGCACCCGTTGCTAAGCAAAGTTGGAACTGTGTTCGAGCGGGTAGATCGTCTGCAAAAAGTGAGCGCTATTGCTAATGCTATAATTGAGCGAACGATCCATGGGTCCAACGAGCTGCCGATAGAAGGCCTGTGCTCGATTTCGATTTTTAGGTCCCATTAGTCTCCTATCTCTTTCGAATGTTAACCCATACTCTCATATCATTTATTTTTATATCTATTTGCCTAGTCCTTCTCATCTTTGTCCGCGTTGATGATTTTTTTATGGCCTGTGAACCCTTTGTTATGTTAAATAAACACATTACATCTCTTACCCTTACCCCTATTATAACTACGATGTTTCCTATTATTATTACTAGTATTATCCTTGTTAAGATTACATGTGTTACCTTTATTAATTATTACTGCTAATACATTTATTATTGTTCATATTATATTTAATAGTGACCACTGGACGACTCAGTGTTAATGATTTTGAGCTGATTGTTGTTAAAGATTTTTGTCGATTTTATCGAAATTAAGTGCAAGAAAGTTGAGCCAAAAGACCCACTCTCAAGCAACTTTCTTTCGCATTTTAGTTCAATGATTTGACGTTTTGGTTCCTGCGTTCTCACGCCGGAACCTTCACAGCACGAACTATTGGCGGACTTACACCGCACTTACACAGTTCGATATTTATGTATAAGTTTAATAACTTGCAATTTGTTTTGGCTGTGGGGCGAAAAAGGTATGAATGAAAATTACCAGATCAATTGGGTAAAAGCCTCGAATGCATGAAGTAATCGTCGGAAGTTTGTAAGCATATAATAGAAATTCGTAGTAGCATAATTCATAATTCATCATATATTGGGAATTCGTAGTACCATAATTTATAATTCATTGAAAAATTCGTAGTAGCATAGTTCAGCACTAATCCACCAATCAACAAGTTCGCAGTAATCCATGCAGATAGCTGCAACGCAAACTACTACGATCAGTCTCCAGGTGAGACTGAAGATCAATATTCCAATCCAGTTGAAAATAATACTGCAAAGTAGTTGTGTTTTGTGAAAACACATCAGTATATATACCTATAATTTGGCCATAACCTTGCGTATTAATTTTATTGCGACTAAACAAATTTCGGCCTTGAAATTATTTGTGTCATCTAAATTAAATTTTTATTAATTTCTTAATTTAAATTGGTAATTTATTTTTACATTTTTAATTAAATTTATTCAGCCAAAAATATTTTATTTTTATTTATTTAATTCATTAATTTTTACTTTTATATAAGTGGTCATTTTACGGTCAAATTTTCTTGTTATTATGTTATTTTTTTATGTAGGTTTCGTGCGGTTCTTGATGCAATTTGTATTTATTTTATTTTTACTTTTATGTTTTTGATTTTATATTTATTTATATTCTCTCAGATTTTAAAATGTTTAATTGGTGTTGTATATTGTATTTTAAGTTATCTTGGTGCTGGGTTTTGTGCTGTATTACTGTCGCATTTTAACAATTCTCAAGGCTATTTGTGTGCTGACCCAACAATTTATATAATTTTGGTTGTAATGATGGATGAATGTAACGCTCATTACAACCAAAGCTATATAGATTAATGATCTACTGATAATTATCAGTAGAAATAATAATACTTAATAATAATAATAATTAATTTATATTCTAGACAAAGATATTGTAAAATTTAAATGCATAAATAAATAAAAATATATTTTTAGAAAATGTCTGTTTGGATCTTTAGGCTGCTAGAAAATAAAAATAACTAATTAATGTAAATATAAACTTCAAACCGAGAAAGGCCGACATTTTTGACCGGTTACTGCTTGTATAGGCATAATTGTTGAGATATTAATACAACAAAAAAGAATTGCCTCACAAGCGTAATACGAGTGCTCAATTTTTATAAGATAATTAAAATAAAAATATGATTCAAAATGATATTTTCCTTAATATTTAATTAACTATACTAGCTTTATCATATGTATATAATTTAAAGTTATTTTTATCAATTTACCTATGATTATTTGAAATGTTTTGGAAATGATTTAAATAATTAAGTGTTTAGGTGTTAAAAGAGTTTCTTAAAAATAATCTTATATTTCTAATAAATTACATAATTGCTTAAAGGTTTGTTTCTTAGAAATTACATTGCATTTCGAAATAAATTTTCTAGAAATTTTCTAAATGATTCCAAAATGGTCATATATTTCTAACAAATATACATAAATTACCCATAATCTTTTTAATCCTAAATACCATTGTATTTCAAACAAATTGTCAACAAATGTGTTTAATGTTACTCAAATATCTCTATTTCTTACTAATAACTTTTAAATTATGTTCAAATATCAATGTTTTTAACTATTTAATATACCTACGATTTTGTTAAATTTAGTCTATAAATGATTTCAATAATCTGATGCTTATGTGTATACTTAAGATAAAACTAAAAATATACATTTACAACAAAAGGAATTGTAATGATCATAAATAATTTAAAACATTTAGTGGAAATAGACATTAATATTGACATTAATATATTAACATATCTAAAACTGTGAATGTAACATTTCGATTTGATAGTTATAAATTAATAAATTTTGTTTACATGTCTATATTTGAAATAATAATGATAATAAAAATAATAATGGCAATAATAATCATGTAGATGCATTAAAATTTCCGATAAATATTTTAAAAATATAATAATAATCATAATAATAATAAAAATAATAAAGTGTAAGTATAAAACGATAATTCTTTGGTAGCCGCATAAATTAATATATCAGATATGTGAATAACAAAATAAAAAGTTTCGATTATTAAATAATCCTTTTCAGTTTCTTGCAAAAAACGGAAGAGAATTATTTAATAATAGTAGGTAGATGTTAGCCCCCCGCACCACCCTTAGTTACCACCTAGCGAAAACTCATAAACGAGATTACTGATTTTTTTGTTTTTATTGATTTAAAAGTGCGATTATTGATTAAAAAGTGCAAATATTGATTTTTAAGTGAAATTTTACTTTTTGGTTTTATCGCGCTATACGCGGGGATTTTCAAAATTCTATTTCAGCAAAAATAAAGAGAATGACGTGGTCTTTATAATTGCTGACAACATTCTTTTTATAACGAAAAATTTTAATTTTTCAAAGAGCAAAAAAACTTGTCTAGAAAAAGAATCTTTGAAATTTTCTTTTTTCCAAAGTATCGAGAAATACAAGATCTAAAACTTTACTGACCATGCCATGTTTGAAATTTCATTGGAAATTGTCAAAAATACAAAAAATCAATATTTTGTATCTTAAATGACGTTAACTGGAACCTTGGAACGTGAAATTCTGTAAATAATTTTCTGTAAAATGATAGAGTTCTGAGACAAGTATATTTTTCTTGAAAAAATTCTTTCGTACCTTTCGAAAAAGGAGATTAAAAACACGTTTCGAACTCGGACTAATTTACGATTTTTCAATCCACGCTATATGAGTTATCAAGATACCCCACTTTAAAGGTCAAACTAAAGGTCAAGTTTTAAAACCTTCTGTTAAATTGCCACAAAGTTAAAAAAATCTTTCGTCAAATTATAACAAAGTTATTAAATATTATTACATCTTAAATTCTCAGCAATATAAATTATAAAGGAAGATTTTCAGTATCTTACACGAGTTTTTCATCTGGTAAACCTCAACAAATTGTCTATCAAAGCGGCAAATATCCTATTATATTTTGTAAGTCGGATAAGTGCGGAGCACTACATTTCTAACCAATACATCTTATAGACAACTAAATTCCGAAAACTGTTCAAAAATTTATAGCAGTATATTTTGAGAATTTGGACAGAGGGTGGCTGTTGTTTTGATTGTAATCACATTTCTAGATACTTATAACATTTTTTGTCTGTATTTTTGAAATTATTTAACCGAATATTAATAAAATGTTTTTATATTAACACTGTTGAGTTTATATAAACTTCGGTGAATTAAAAAGAACTTTCAAAAATGAAATTAGTACCCTTCATTTACTATTTTATATTTTTATTTTCTCGATAACTTATATTTTTGAAAAATTATTTCATTAATTTTTTGCATTAAACTGTAAATTTCTGTATTTAAAAATATTTTATTCCATAAGACATTAAAGATTAACAAATCGGTAAGTTTGTGTGTTTCTATAATATAAGCTTATTCATTTTCTTAATATTACAGATGAGTTTCTTTTATGAAACCAGGTGTACAGTAATATAGGAAGTGTTCAAACACTTGGGCTCGAATGAAATTCATTTGTTGAAATAATTAAAAATAAAATGGTCAAATAAATATAGCAATAGGTCGTTTGAATAATAATATTGTATACTTGTGTTAAGCCTTGAAAGTCACTTTTTTAAATATTACTGTTATTCTAAGTCAGTGTCTGGTCAAATAAAAGGGCTCCTTTAATAATGCGAATCATTAGCTACTTTATCCCCCAGATCTAAACAATGAGATACCTTTTACAACTTACAAGTAACTCAATTATTTGCCACATTTCAAATATCCAAATATCGGTACAAACACTCAACGAATAGAGTAATCGTGCATATTTGTCAAGGAACGTATCAAAAGAACTCATTGCATGAGTTCTATACCTGTAAGTATTTGTAAAAGACATTAACCAGTCGTTGTCACTTTAATTAACTATAAATTATAGGGATAAAAATTTGTAATATTTTTTTCAAAAAGCTTTAGTGGTCGGATAGAAAAATGTATTTCAGTTCCAATGAAAACTATTTTATACTTGTATCGTTGATTAAAACTTAGAAATATGTAAGCATGATTACTTGGTTGGTCTCTAGATTCCTCTACCAATATAATCAAACGTGCTTGTTCATCGGCTGTCCAAGGATTATTTTCTCGTTTTCTAGAAATAATTCACATTTAAGACACTGCTCTATATAAATATTCGTAAAAAGTATGCGCACTTTTCATAAGACAGTTCTATTGATGACAAGTAAGAAATTACGGACTGCGATACTATTTATAATAAAAATACATTAACTATTATGCTAATATTCAAATCAATAAGTTAAATTTATTTGAAATGTTTTCAATATTTTATATCAGATAGCAGTTTTAAATATAATACATGATGACATTGGACAAATTATGAATTACTTTAAAAATATTATAAAACGGTTATTCCTTGGTAACGGCATAAATTAAGATATCAGATAAGTGAATAATAAAATAAGCCCTTGCTGCAAAGTAATTATTATATTGTTGAAAAAAGTTTCGATTATTAAATAATACTTTTCAGTTTAGGAACTGGAGAGGATTATTATTACAACTTGGTTTCAACAATATAATAATTAGTTTGCAGCAGGGCTTATTTTATTTTTCAATTATCTGATATCTAAAAAAATTAATATTCAAAAACATTGAAATAGAAATGACAAAAATAAGAGTTAAATGTCGATTAATTAAGTATGCGGTGATAATCAAATAGAAAAGATTAATTTTCATTTATAAAAGATGTGAAGAACCTCAATAAAAAATATAACTATAATACTCTATTTAATAAGTAACATAAATAAGTTTAAATTTAAAATTAATATTTGAGAATGATAGTAATTTAAAAGGTAAAATATGTATTGAATGCTTGCGTATGAATATTCCTTATTTAATTATTAATCCATGCTTTCCACAATATATAAAAAATTATGGTAGAAAATATAAGAAAGTGTTAAGATATTGCTTGTGTTGAATATTGTGGTGAAATAAATTTATGAATGTATGTTATAAATGTAAGAAATCAAGCAATAGCGTGAAAGCACTTTTGACAATGACATCATTTATGGGTATTAAAATTAAAAATTACATGTAATCAAAATAGACAATGGTATAACGGTCTCGACAATTTAACCCGTTTATGGTCACAATTCATCATTTGTTTTACATTTTTTTTGATTAGTTATTTCAAGTATATGCAACATGCAGGGCCGCGGAGAGGACTTCTGGGGCCCCAGGGATATACTTGTATAATATTGTATAATTTTTATACCGTACCAAAAAACGTTACAACCTCAGGACAAGATTCTGCTGCATGAACACCACACAAATTTAAACTATGACATGCACAAGGGGAAAATATTGCCAGTGGATTGATTTGCATAATACGAGCTTCAGCACCTTTACATGAGCCACTCATATTTGATCCATTATCTTACCCTTGTGCACGACATTCGCTTATAGGAATATTATATTTTTCAAGCGTTTCGAGAATTAAATTTGCAATATCTTCTCCAGTCTTCTTATTGCAGTTTACAAATGCAAGAAATCTTTCCTTAATTTCGTATTAATCTGAATGATTATTTACAGAGACGTATCGTAAAATAAATGTAGTTTGATCTATATGGGCGGAATCAGTAGTTGCATCTACAATTACAGAATAATATTTTACAGTTTTTCTTTCCCTCAAAATGCAAGTTCTCAAATAATCGGCACAGCATGATATGAATTCATTTTGAATGTCTGCCGATAAATAATGTACTTGCAATCTCTGTTTCTCGATTTGTGATTGTTTAACCATTTTTAAATGTGCTTCCAAAAGTGGATCATAATGACTGACAAGTTCTAATATTCCGAGAAAATTTCCAATGTTTGCATCTCCAATCAAATGTGAACTGCCCTGAAAGCCAAACCTCGTTCAGCCAAAAATAAAGTTACATCTAAGAATCGTTTTAATAAATCTGTCCATTTTTGTATCTCATTTCGTATTTGTTGTACTAAAATGCAATCAATTGTTCTATTTTTACTAATTGGTGGGTTACCGAGGTTGGACGTTCATTTAAATCTTTCTAGTTACCCAGGTAACGCCATATAAATACTCTCTCATTACCACTCGGCACCCGTTGCTAGGCAACGTTGGAAATGTGTTCGAGTGGGTGGATTGTCCGCAAAAAGTGAGCGATATTACTATTGCTGTAATTGCTCGGACAAATCCCTGGGTCCAACGAGCCGTCGTTAGAAGACTTGTGCTCACTTTAAGTCGTTTGGTCCCCTTATGTCGAAATTTCTATCGTTTACCCTACTATTTTGATAGCGTTGGTTTGGAAACAAAATAGGGTGATGCCTCTTATCTAAACCCTTTTAAAATGTCATTTCAATAAACTAGGATTATATAAATGTAACAATGTGTACATAGAATTTACAATCTCAATCCCACTTTATTCATCAATGAAATACATGACCTATGATAGTCCCTGCTTGTTTGAAAACCGAGCGGCTCGGCGCTTAGCCCGCTCCTTACGTCCAGGTCGATGACTGTTCGTTGCTGTTGGGATTGGAGTAGTGGTCGTGGTAGGAGCTGACGTTAAGATTGTTGATGGAGTAGAAATCGCCTCGCGGTAGGCCAATTGAGCAGGGGCGAAGTCTAGTGGGTAGGTCACCGCTACCTCTTCTTGATAGGCGGACAACGCGACCTCCAGCCCCTTTATTTGGGTCTTCAGGCCTTGAACCAGTTGTTTCTCTTCCGCCGACCCTTTTTGTGCCGCGGTGAGTTTTTGATATAGCGATTTGACCCTCTTCGGCTCTATCCAAGTAGCCTTGGTTTGTTGGGTTTCCCGGACTAGTTGGATGAGCTGGTCGTAGAGATTTTTATTGGCTTGCCTTGCATGAGTCAATTCTGTTTGTAGTAATTTTAAGGGGTCCATTACTAGAATAACAAACATTAAACTTTTGTAATGATTTTTATAGTTAAAATATGAATTACACTAAACATAGTTTTGTCGAATTTAATTTAAAAAAAAAACAACAAAAAAATGAAGCTGGATTTCCATTGGTTTATTAAAAGAAAAAAAAATTTCTGATAGTTCACGGTCACTGTTTAGGGGACTATGAGTCCTCAAAGAATCGTTTGATCCCGTCTTCGGGGAGGAACCCTGAATCACAAATACTGGCCGCTTGGTGTTTCGGGTCGGCCTCGGGGGAGGTGGATAAGTGCTTGCTAGACGCGCCGCTGCCAGGTCGTCTTTCACGTTGGCTAAGTATCTCTTGGCCCGCTCCACTGAGGAGTTGACGAGGCGCTGGTGGTTCAGAAGATTGTCCAGGAGTGCTTGGGCCCGAACTAAAATATCTTGGGACGGGTTCGGTTTACTGGACGGCCCTTTGAATTGTCTCATAGTGATCTCCGCCAGGGACGTATCTTCCCGACGGTTGTCTTCTGGCAGGGGCCGATCAGGGTATCGCTCCCGATATACGCGATTCCAGGCCTGTCGCCATTGCTCCGCGATATGGGTAGGGGTCTCAACAAGAGCTCCGGATCGTTCTGAATAGAGGGATTGATAAACTTAACATTGTAATCAAATATTTCTCTCGGTAAACAAATACCCGGTCAGCTATCGTAGAGTTTTCTCGACTATCGTCTAGTATCAAAGTTTCTCGACGTTCGGTGAGGTCTAAAATGAAGAGAACTAAGCTAACTACTGTTGAAGTGCGGTAATTCTCGGTTAGTCTCTACGAGTATCGAAACCTGAAGTGTGGCTACTAATATTGTTTGTGATATGGACTCTACGCGAGTGATTCCCCGATCAACCTCTCGCATTTATCCGTATGCGGAAAAATTTAGATTTTATGGTTTGAACTATCCTTTAAGAAAACGGAAAAATCGGAATATCGAGACTAACCTGATTGGGACTAGTACACATTCCTATGTCTAAAACATTTGAGATGATAAGATACATAACCCAATTATACCGTGAAGAGTGTATATGATAAAGAAAATTTCATATTCAATTTATTAGAACAACTCAGATACCTGAAATGAATGTGATGACAACAATTTATTTATTGAATTGATTAAAACAAATAAAATACTTAAAATGATTATAATATCAATATTTTATGAGACTAAAATTTTAATATGAATTAACAAAAATTAGAATGCCTAATTTGATTACAATATTAATAAGCTAAGTGACTAAAATTTAGAATATTTATTAACAAATAGATTCTCAAAATTATTATCGTGTCATTTCTTTATGCGGTTAAAAACAAGATTTTTCGTTTAAACAATTAACAACTAGAATACCTATGATACTAATGATTTGTGAGACTAAAGGTGTGAATACATTTATTAACAAATAAAATATCAAAATTGATTATTGTACTTAAAGTTGAAGTAATGGGGATATATCATATCGGGATTAATTGGTACGAGAGGCCATGCTTTACTATGATGTGCATAATTACTCGGTTATCGAATTAAGTTTAATCCAGAGGGTTACCTACTGATTCCCTCGGGTTCTCGTTTGGCGGTGGAAGACTATTCTGTTTTGGATTTGAATTTTCTATCTAATACTCGAGTAGTCTAATGAAAATTTCGTTAAGAAAAAAAAATCAAAAACTTTACTCGTCGGAAAGGCTTCTGCGACATCTAGGGAATCGGGTTCTAAATTTTCCTCTTGGTTGCTTAGTAATTGCATGGTTTTCAGCTAGATTAAAAATGATGCACTTTCCCCGACAGCATGTAATATATTAGTGGGTGTGCGTGTGGGAGCGTAACACACTACTTCCGTTCTACCTTTGTTGTGCGTGAGTGGTGATTGGTGTAGATGAATATGGGTGAAAGGTCAATTGCAGCGTAACATCAGCAACGTGGGTGTTTATGTTGATTGATCGGCGGAAATGTCGGCGAGGTTATTTAGGGTAATTTTTGGTTTATCTCATAGGTTATAAATTGTTAATTCAGTTTCAGATTAGTCGGAATTGTAATTTGGAGTTTCAGATTTGATGTGTTACCTGGTAAGTTTTGTTTAACGAATCTCCACAATAATGAATTTTCTTTAGATGATGTCGAATTAATTTAGAGCATGCTGCATATGAATTTAGTGAACTAATTCCCCTTGACATTTCACGGGAGATTCTTATTCCTTAGTCTTGGATGCGTCTGCGGTTTTGGATCTTCCTTATCCCCTATTGCTGAGTACCTGGTCGATTTATCGGAAAATTTTTGAATTTTTAATTCTCTCTAACCGCCTGGTAAGTTATGACATAAATTTAATTAATTAATTTCGGTATAATTTTTAGGGATTGTTGTGGTTTTCTCATAAAAGTTTTATAGAAGACGAATTCAGTCAAAGTTTCTTCGTCGAGTCCACTTTTCTCCTTTTGGATATTATAAGTCAAATTTTTAGGCAGGTTTTCGCGATTTTCTCAGTGAAGACTCTAGAACCGATTTTTAATTTCTAATTTTATAATATTACTAACTATCAGTTACAACAACGAATGAAAAGTTGGATTTGTTAATGGGTGGCTGGTTCGAATACTCGCCTGGGGTGGGAGTCTACTGCATTCATGGGTATGGATGGAGCTCTGGTCTAGCCAAACCCTTAACACAGGTGGGTCGCTACACTCATCGTCTAGAATCTTGAGTTGTCATCATGATTTATCGTAAGTCTATCGTATCGGTGTGATTTTGATTTTTAATAGTGTTCTATTGGTTTCAGATATTTTATGCCTATTTGCGGTGTAGCGAAGCTGATTTGGAAAGTGGATGTTGCTCATTTTTAATTGAATAAAGGTTTAAAGGTCTTTTAATTTTATCTTTGATGTTTAAAGGATAATATTTAATTTACTTCCTAAATTCTGTAAACGTTAGGTTGAGAATCTCCAAGCATAAAACTGGGAGGGATTGCTATATTTAATGTTATTGAGTTTCTACGTTAATGTGGTTATTCCTGGGGTTTAGAACAGCTGTATTATCTTGTTTCTTACTTGAATAGTTTTGATCGACTCTCAACGGAATAATAATAGCTTACGATGACTACTTTATTGTTTTTAACACAAGACAACTTCTATATGTTATTTGATTTCTAAGGTAAATCTGCATCCTAGCTCCTAGCAACCACTGGGACCCATAGTTTATATGACTTTGTGACCCCTATTTGACTTTATCAAATGTTGTACGTTCGTAGCGATCGCTCAGTATTTAAAATTACTCTATCTTCCTATTAATCGTTCGAACAACTTATGGTAATAGTTTGAAACTAGAGTTGATTTTAATTAGCAACGATTTCGTTCTTTATTCCCATCACCTTTCTCTTGGTTGACCTCAGGTGCATTGTGTTCATATTATATTTAATGAGTGCCCACTGGACTACTCGGCGTGGTGATTTTGAGCCGTGTGTAGAGTAGTTTAGGTCGAGTTTACAGAAATCGAGAAACGAGGAAGTAGCCAAAAGACCACTTCCTTATTCCTTCTTTCTTCTATACGGGATAATATTGACGTTTTGATCCCTGCGTTCCTCACGCCGAGTCTTCACGGGCACAGATCATTGGCGATATTCCACGCACTTACACGAATCTGAATAATATGTTGATTTTAATTACTTGTAAGGTGTCTTGGCTGTGGGCCGGAAAAACTTCGACATAAAATAATTATAGAAAAGTTAAGTTGAATGTCATTAATAATTTATTAATAATAAAACAATATAATAAGTACTTGATCCATCGAACAATTCATCATACAAAATACTACTCTCCCCACGCCAACATCCAAGCAGAGCTCCATCGAGATTGCGAGGATACGACGTGGAGAGAGAGTTCCAAAATAGAACTCACCCTAAAATAGATTTTTAAAAACTAATTCACAATTTTTCAAAACGAATTTTGATATCAAAAATGATGATGATGATTTTTATGTGAAAATGTATCGGTATATATACCTATTTTTTGTCCCTAACCTTGCGTGTTCTTTTTGATTTAGTAAAACAAAATTCGACCTTGGTATTTTCTAGTGTATTCTAATCTTAATTTTTATTATTTTTTAATTTAATTTGATAATTCTTTATTTGAAATTTTTATTGAATTATTTCTAATTCAAATTCTTTGATTTTTAATTTCATTTTCATGAAATTTTATTTTTTGTTAAATTATCACATTTCGGTCGAATTTGTTTGGTTTTCGTGCTATGTTTATATTTGTATCGTGCGGATCTTGGTGCATTTGGTTATTATTTTAATTTTATTTTTATGTTTATTATTTTATATTTTATTATCTTTTTTCTCATCTTTGATAGGGTTTAGTTGATGTTTTAATAGGTTTGAATTTAAATTTGCATGTTATATTTGCATGTGTGTTACCGATTCATTTAAACATTTACAAGGCGGTTTGTGTTCTGGCCCAACATAATATTACTTTCTACAGTTCGCCACTGGATATAACAAGATTTATGGTGGGTTGATTTTTCATGCTCAGGTTTTCTATCTTATAGTTTTTTATATCCTCTATCAGGCTGCCAACCCAATTCCGTAGCCAAAACTGATCTTTGATCTTCTCGAAAATTATAAAATAAACGACAATGAAAAACAACAGAGCATTTTTCGATTTGCTCCAAGCAAGCCAATCTCGAGAAACAATTTCATTATTTTTTAAACGCAATTTTAACAAATTTACTGGAAATTGATTGCCCTGTTTATCAACAGGAAATGTTGCTGGATGTGATTATGGACCTCGTTGAATAGCCTCTTCTACATCCTTTCTCATTAAATTTAATTTCAACAATCCAATGTCGATGTTTAGTAAATTCACATCCATAGATTCACTGGTGGATGCTTCTTCCATTTTACAGTTGGCCGATTCTTCAGACAAGGGAAATGTTGTTTCTTCGGTTCTTGAACTTGAACATACGTAGACAAGGAAAGTGTAGGAATTCCGTCAGATTCCTTTGCATTTATTGATTCGGAAGGGTTTTGTTTTTCATCTTGTTGGCATTTCGATAAAGTTATGAAACCCACATTTTCTAATGTTCTTCTTCCTATAGCATTTTCTTCAAGCTTCTTTTGTCGTTCTCTACGCTTTTCGCATCCGGATTTATAATGCTGACTCATTATCCCTGTCCATAAATTAATATCATTTATTAATTTTTTTTAAAATTTAATTTATTTTTTTTAATGATGCTGCATGTTATTAAGCAAATTATCGCTTTGCTAATAAGGTCGATACGTTTCACGTTTCAATCATATAAATCAGTGGTGTCCACTAATTTTTGACCGATCGACTTTTCGAAGATCGATTATAAAAATGTCTTGCCAAGATCGACTAAATGTAAAGACAAAAAAAATCTTATTGTTCTTCCATCATATTTATTTCATTTAAAGGTTTAAAGTTTAAAGGCTTCGCGATCGACGTTATGGACACCACTACGTGGCCAGTTGTGCGGGACGTATCCCCCCAAAGTGCAACGATGCCCTTGGCAACTGCGACGTGCGACAGTAGCTTTTTAAGTCACGCGATCCACACGATTTAGGATTTTAAGATTTATGTAAAGATTGAAACAGATTGAATTAAGAATAAACCAATTACTGTTTAAAACATCACAGGATTGGTTAATTGCGCACAACAAACCCACAATATTAAGAATATTTAAATTCACTTACCTTAGCGTTGGGCTACATTTTTTCTCCGGGCCCCGGGTATTTTCCCCGTCAACCCGCCATCCACCCCCTCTTGTCAAGCCTGGCAACATGCTGTGTTTTAGCAATTTTATTATATATTTTTTCAATGGCCAATCTTTATACGGAAATATTATTCTAGTAAAATATAACTATCTTCGAAATAGTTGTTTGTGGTTTGATGATTGTTTCAATAATTCGCATAATAATTATTCCAGTATTTCGATGCTATATTATTTTGATATTAAATAGTTTCGTCGGTAAAGCGAATATGCCAAAGGTATTCTCATAGTGAAAGTTAGAGAAACATGGAAATACCGTGATAAAATTCCTTAAAAATTAGTTGTGTAATAATTACATAACTATTGGTTTAAAATTATATAAATAAGAATAAAGGGATTTGTAAAATAAGTATGCACGACGAAATCAATAAATTACACAATTATCAATTTTTAGAGTACATGAAAGTTCCTAACAAAAAGAAGTCGATTATGAGAGCAAGAAAATTATGCGGCAGTCAAGTTATTATAAAAGGATTTTCAAAGTCATATCTATCTGCTTTTATGGAGAATCAAATATTAATATCCAAAGAATGTCAATAAATAAAAGATTTACAAGATCAACCATTTGTTCCAAACTCATTGACAACTTTTTAACAGAATACCACTCTTTTGTGGTAATGGAAGATTTGAGTATGGACTGTATCGAATTGTTCCAATTCATTGAAATTCCTATTGATGAGGAGGATTTCAAAATAATAATGCTTCAAATCATGAAAGCACTGAAACAAATGGCATCAATGGACATTCATTACATGGATATAAAACCAGAAAATATAATGATTAACACAGAAACTTTGCAGGTGAAATTGATTGATTTTGAGTCAGTCGTTTACGGTGAGATGGAGTATTTACAAAAAAGAATAGGAACGAAAGGTTTCATTAGTCCAGAAAACTTTCAAAAGAAAACATATCGCATCAAACCATCCAAGGTGTTTAGTTTGGGCTGTTTAATGTATTTCTGCATGGAAAATCAGGAGACCGATTTGATTTGGAACAGCGAAGAAAATAGGCTTTCATATTTTGTTCACCACTGTTACAAGATTTAATAAACCAGTGTCTCAAGTATGAACCGGAAGCGAGAATAGAATTTGATAATATTCTACATCACAACTGGTTTTTAAAATAGAGCTGTGAAAGGTAACTTACGTTATGGTCAAAATATAGTTAATTGTATTTTAAAGGAAACTTTTATATTTGTACAGTGTCAATATCGGATGTTAACTTGTTTTATGTGATTGAAACAAATTAATAAATTTAATTTTTCTTTATTATTCTACTAAACTATTTACTATAAAATATTTATCTTTTTAGGTTCAATAGTGTCAGTCAACAGTGACCTATGGAATATATGGTTTCTGAACAAATTGGACGTTAAATTGAAAACTCCCCACTTAAAAACTAATATTTCAAAGTTTTTAAATGTTGAATTAAATGAGTTTTAAAATATTTTCACAAATTTTTAGTTTTAATTTAAAAAGTTTAATGCAAATAATGAATTCGAAAAATGAGTTGGCATAAATTACGGTATTTTCAACGAGACATGAGAAGGTTAATCACGGATTTTCGGTTGAAATTTCACTGAAATAGCAGTAATAATAGAAATGTCTTCGAATCTGTTCTATAAATCGGATAATTTGAAACTACAAGAGAATGTGAGAGATCAAAAGATTTATTCACCAGTCAATTTGGTATAAAATATTCATTGAAATAACCGTTCATTCAATCATGTTGAAAGTAAGTTTTTCTTAATAATTTTATATACGTGAATGTAAATGTAATTTGCAGTTTGCCTTCCTCTGTATTATGTTGGCGGTGCTCGTGAATGAAAACTACTCGGCTTTAGACGCTACATGTAAACTTACTTGTAAATGCGTAAAAGATAACGAAGAATGCTTTAAGAAATGCAACGCAAAAATGCAGAAATGCGAATATATCAAATCGAATTCGTGGAAATCTGTTCAAATAGAATTTAATTTTACCTGTTTTAATTTTTCACTTTGATAGCCCTAACAAAGATAAATGCAAGTTGTTTATACCATATAATGAATGAATGAATATATGTTTGAACTCAGGCGAGTTACCAAGATTTTCACAAAACCATAAATGCATCAACTGCAGTTACGGACGGCACTGATAAATTGCAGAGAGCATCATAGATTATTCGATTATTGTTATTATTACAAAAAATTTATGTAAAACACGAAGTATTACGATCACTACAATCTATACTGATCAAGAGACCGAGTGGCATCTCTTAATGGTATTACTTCAGTTGCATATCTCTTTTATCACTTACAAACTAAATTTTACAGAATTCCAAATACTAAAAACTTTTCATTAATTATTTTTTCTTTTTGATGCATTTCGTTGAATTAAAACTTTTATAATTCCATTATTCGATTATTAATTAATAAAAAGCGATATTTTATATTTGACTTCTAGTGTCCCTTAATTAGATGAAAACTTTCTCAATGTGTTATGCATAAATACCGAATGGCCTGATTATTTCTGTTCCTATTAGGATTGCGTGATTAATTTGAAATTATACAATAACTTTAAATTTTAATCGACAAAATAATTTTATTTCAATGTTATCTGAAAATCAATTACTCTATAGATTGAAATAGTAATAATAATAATAAAATAAAAATAATAACATTAATTTTTAATGAAAAACATGCCGTTTTTATTTCTGTTATTAAAAATCGATCTCTCTTTATTGAATGATGCATAATTTCTACAATTTCACCAAGAATTTCTTTTACAACTATTACACTATCTTAAATATTATAAACTTTGTAAAAATTCAATTTAATGATTGTAAATTTTGGGACGATATCCGAGATACTTGTATCTAAATTTCGATATAATATGGTCCAAAATGGGCAAATTCAAAATCCAAATAGGATTATAATTATTATTAAAATCAATTTTCAAAATTTGAGACATGAAATAATTTTCTTCAAATGGTACCAAAATTTTGAATTTATCAATTAACACATTTCATAAAAAATCAAATTTAAAAATCAAATTTTTAAATAATTTTTTATTAATGTTTTTACAAAAAAAAGAATTTTTAAAATTTTATAAATTGTCGAAATTACTAGATATGGGAAATCTTCAAAAATAAATTTTTTTGAATGTAAAAAGAATTTTAAAATTATCGATAAGTAATAAAAATTCATTAAAAATACTTGAAATTTTTAAATATAAAATTTATCTAAAATAATAAAATTAGTAAAATAAAATCAAATAATTAAAATATTAATAAATTAAAATACTTTAATAAAATAATAATATTAAAATAACAATAAAATAAGAAAAATAAATAAATTCAATTAATAAAATAAAATAATAAGTAATACTATATCGAAATCACTAACAATCCCATCCGATTTGTTTGCGTTAATATGCAAAATATTCCTCATTAAAATGAGTATTCTTTCAACCAACAAATGCTCGTCTTCTGATCGGTCTTCCCATTCCTAGAAATCAAAAATATCCATGTTTATATCAAAAGCTATTTAAATTTTTATGGTTTTGGAAAATTAGAATTATATACTTTAAGATAAATATCACTAATTTTGGACGACAAAACTTCGAGAAAATCTATATCAATAAAATGCTAATAAAATTTTTTAATTAGAAATTTAATTTCTTAAAAAACAAACAGATTTGCATCTTTGTAACATTTCATCAACTTTTATAAAAATTTCCATCCCGACCAAGTCTTTTGGCAATTCTTGTTTAAAGCATATATAACTTGGTTTGGTCAGATTCATCAGAAGTCGAATAACTAGATCAAAAAGCACTGAATCATTATTGTATAATTTCAACAGAGAAATCAAGCAATTTTCAATGACTTTAAACTTTCCCAATTCTAGTCTTATTTCGCATTTTTCAGTTTCTCTTCGTAAGTGCCTTAAAATATCTCGAAGACTAACTAAAACATAAAAAATAAAAGTAAAACAAGAAATGCAACAAACATATAGTATCAACATCTTTGAGAAATTGTTCATTTTCTGTAATACCCAGACAAATTATGCATGCATGAAGGTCAGACAAATATTTTTCCATTTACATTTATTAATGAAGGAATAAGAAAAAAGTTTCAAATTTAGAAGAGTTAATTTAATTAAAGAATTTATCAAATGAATATTTAAACAACTTGTAATTTAATTATAATTTAGGATTTAAATTATTATAATAGTTGGTTTTTAAATTTGTATACATCTACAATCTAGTTTAGTAAACATTATTTATTAATATTACTCATTTTATACATAAAATAATAATTTTGATAAAACTCTACCTTGATTAGGGTTACCAGATTTTAACATTGGTGAAGCGCGACATCATTGATAGATAAAGGTAGAAGGGTGATCTTGTTTGAAAAATGCTGTAGAGCAACAGAAATTGTGTTCTTTATTATATATATATATATATAAATATTGTTGGGCCAGAACGTAAACGGCCTTCAAAATGTTTAAATGGATCAGAAACACACACGCAAAAATAACACGCAATTTAAAATAAACCTGAAAAACACCAAGTAAACCCGATAAAATCTGAGAAATAAAAGAATTAAATATAAAATAATAAACATAAAAATAAATTAAAATATTAACAAAATGCACCAAGATCCGCACGATACCTACTGGTGGGTTACAGGGTTTCAAATCTTGCTTATCTTTCTAGTTGCCCTCGTAACGCCATACAAAATGATACTGACCCACTTGGCACCCGTTGCTAAGCAACGTTGGTAATGTGTTCAAGTGGTGGATTGTCCGCAAAAATTGAGTACCATTGGCTAGTACTATAGTTGCTTGGACAACCCTCGGGTTCACGAGCTGTCGATAGAAGACCTATGCTCGCTTTGCTCTGTCCCTCGTAATTATTCACGATTAGTGCTTAATTGACTGTGGAATGAATTGGTGTTGGTATACGGTTATATTAAATTAATAATTTAACTACATTTAAAACTATTTTATTCGATTCTGACACAGGTACAACCATTACTGCTGGGCATGTTGGAGTTGTGTTGCTCGACGTCGGGCACGCTCCTTACGTCCCGGTCGACGACTGCTGGGGGTGATGGGTTGTTCTGCTGACTTGGTAGCTGTCTGCGGCACTTGAGTTGGGGCGAAGATGAGCGGGTAAGTTACCGCTTCACCTTCCCGGCATACCGCTAGGGCGACTTCGAGTCCCCGGACCTGCGTACGCAGACTCCGATTGAGCTGGCGTTCTTCGGCCCAGCCTTTTTGAGCTGCGGTGAGTCGTTGATACAGAATCTTCGTCCGTTTAGGGTCTAAACAAGTCGCTTTGACCTGCTGTATCTCGCGAGTTAATTGCAGGACCTGACTAAGTAACTCTGCATTCGTCTGCCTCGCGCGATCTAGTTCCGTCTGCAGGATCCGTAGGGAGGACATTACTGTAATTAAATGGGTTGTCATACGTCAATTTATGATTGGTCTAAATGTTAAATTTTTCAAACAATTCGAAAGTTCATTTTCAGTTATATGAGAAGAAAACACACACAGTTCTAATTATTATCAAATCACTACATCAATTTGTCCGTTAGTTCAATCGTCCGGGCAGTACCGCTCTAGGCTCCTCTTGAGAGCTTCCACCGTGTAGGGTCGCCTAGTATCTCGAACCGGACGAGGTGGATGGGCGACGGCGATCCGCCCGGCAAGGATGTCATCCAGCACGTTTGCAAGGTACATCCTTGCCTTGACTACTTGCAAGTCCACCCGCTCCTGCACCCGCTCCCACTGGGTGAGGAGGTCCTGCGCGTTAGAGAAGATCTCGGCAGCCGGGTACTGCTGTCTATTGAGTCCCTCAGGGTCGTTATTTAGATCCGGTGCCCTCCGAGTGGCAGGGTACGGCCATTGCCGACGAATTCTCCCGATCGTTCCTGTTCTCCTGGGTGACTCCTTCCTAGATGGCGTATCGGTCGATCTGGTGTCTGTCCATTCTAGAGACATGTTTGGCTGAAAGTAATGTATTATGATCAATCACTGGCGTATGATGAACGAAAGAATAAAGCGGATTATCTAAATCGTGCGCGCAATTTATTATCTGACTCACTAATGGTTAAGTGATGGCTGTTGGGCCTTCGTATTGCTCAATATTATGTTGTTGATTCGAGTAGAACTTGCGTTTGGTCACGTATGGTCATTTGTCAATGTTGGGTGGAACTTAACGTTAGATCTCGTTTATCTTAGAATTGACGTTCACATTAGGGTTAGGAGTTACGGAGGGGTTTCCATTTATTCGTTAACATTTTGCGCCCTCAACGTATCTGAATTGGTCAACCTTAATTCGTGTCTCCTATTTAGATGGGCTTGACCATGCACCTCTCTTAATTAACTTGCGATTATCTGGTACACTTGAAAACTATTGTACACATTTTATTTAATTTTTCTCGATTTCTATTAAATAAAAATGTATTAAGTGTAATTAAAAAGAATTTCGTAATACAGCTTGTAAGCTAACGAAACGAATCAGACAGAGAGAAATTTATGTTTTGTCAAAACCTCATGTTTCAAAATAAGTGAGCTATTCGATCAACTTTGGAATTTCACTAATTCACGTAATTCGACTTGCGTGCTTGTTTAAAATGACAGAGATGCACATCCGCCCCGAGGTAGTCTATGTTTAGATTAGGTCTACAGTAGTTCCGATTTCACCGACCTGACTGATCTAGCGATAATTTATTCAGTCTTATTTATTGGTCGCCGATAAACCGGCTATATTTTTCGTTCGACAAATCTTATTCAGTCTTATTGAATCAACGTGCTATCTTAAAATTTTCAATTGTAAAGCTCGGTCAGATTAACCAGGGTAAGTTATCGTTTTAATCGCTTCTTATACCTTTATCTTTTAGATTTTTAGTATCACACACGCGCTCCCACTATGGATTTTGATGGACTATTTCCCGTATCGTTTGGATATTTTTATTTACCAGCGGTTGGAAGTTATCTCAGCTCTCAGCTACGTCGGTCGATCGTAAGACAGATTTGCATTCTCCTGACCTATTGATTTCAATATAAAGTTGTGTTCTTTCATTGTATTTGAGTATTGATGGACTTTCAAATGTCGTGAACCCCCGTGATTCAAATCGCTTAGTCAGTAATTCCATCACAAATTTCTTGTCGCGGACATATGATCGTTAACCAGCTGGCCTATGGGTTCCTTACTGTTAATTGATGATCCTAATCAGTAGACTATCGAATTTACTTATGTTGGATTGTAATTCATAAATTGTGTTATCTAATGTTCACTCGATTTTTGGTCGTAAATTATTAATAATTTATAGTCATTATAACTTTATTTCATTAATTTTTCTTGAATTAGGCTGATGGTTCGATTGATTTTTACTCGTTACTGCAGAAGATGGGAGGAGGTGAAGGGTAGTAACTAGAACTATTGATGCCATTAAAATAATCTTTATTAAATTTTTCTATGGCGTTAAATGGATTTATTCGTTGAAATTGATTACAACTAATATAGCTAACTAGGAATTCATTTTATTTCTGGCAATCAGGTTCACCTAGTTTTATTACTTTGCTTTACTCCTAGGAATAGATTTTTTATCCGATTCGTTATCTCAGTAAACTCATCTGCCAAAATTGAACTATAACTTCAAATTATTACCCATAGTTACTATTCGCTAATGCAATTTTCTCGTAAGTTTCACCTAATGAGTTGGTTTACCCTTCGTCTAAATAGTTTAAAGATTTACTTGCATTTTGGGTATCTCTCGCACTCAAGTTCATTTAAAGCGTGAATTTGGTTTACTATTATCATCACTAAGGTTGCTTAATCTCTTTGAACCATTGACCTTTATCGTAGCAATGAGTTTTACTTAAATCAGGGGTTTAAATTAACCTTAAGTGGTATCCGATTTACTCTAAAAAATTATTTCACGGGTTTAGTTATATCAGTGATTTTTATTTAAGTTATTACAATGCCCTTTTCACATTCTATTTTACCTCGTTTAATTTAATCCTGAATCAAGGAGTTAGTTTAGATTGAACCGTGGGTCACTTAAATTTCCAATAATTATTTTATTAAAAACAACTTTAATTAAGGGGAATTCTGTTAACCGGATGGATAAATTCAATTTAAGGAACTCACTGAACTATTTACGATATTTATGTTTTATTTTCGATGAGCTGATATACTACTATTCAAATCATTTTTAAACATCAATTGAATTTATTTATACCAACGATTTCAGTTACTTTATCCCCGTACCCTTTCCCTTTAATAGATCTTAAGCGCCATTGTGTTTATATTATATTTATTGAGTGCCCACTGGACTACTCGGTGTGATGATTTTAAGCCGTTTGTAAGATAATTTTAGGTCGATTTTACAGAATTGAGAAACGAGGAAGCAGCCAGAGGCTTCTTCCTTATTTCTCGCTTCAGCTATAGGGATAAATATTGACGTTACGACCGCTGCGTTGCGCACGCTGAGTCTTCACGGGTGCATATCATTGGCGGTTTTCCACGCACTTACATGCATTTGCACTATGTTGATTTTACTAACTTGCGTGATGTGTCGGCTGTGGGCCGGAAAAATTTCGACAATTAAAATTTAATAATTTATAAAGACATATAAATTAAGTTATACATATTAATAAAATTTATTAATTATAAAACAAATAAATTTACCCATTTAACCATTCCATAAAAACATCAAATCATAAAATAGAGCATAAAACAACATAAATAACTCTCTCCCCACATCAACGCCGAGCAGAGCTCCATTGAGATGCAAGGACGTGATGTGGAAAGAGGGTTCCAACCAATATGCTTCTTACCTAAAAAAGGTTTCTAAATACGTCTGAAAATAATTCGAGATTTGAAAAATATGGTTGTTTCGAAAAACGCTTCTAACAATTTCAACAAATGGTTAGTTTTCAAAAATGGTTCTCTTTGAAAAATGGTTAAGTTAAATGTGAAAATGGATCAGTATATATACCTATTTGTGTGACGTGTGAAATTTGATGCAGTAAAACAAAATTCGACCTTGTTATTTTCTAGCAAATTCTATTATTTATTTTTATTATTTTTTGATTTATTTTTATAATTTTCTATTTAAAATTTTTATTGAATTATTGCTAATTCAATTTTTCGATTTAAGTTCCACTTTAATGAACTTTAATTGATTTTTTCTAATTTCGTCGAATTTGTCGTGTTTTCTTGTTGTATTTGTGTAGGTATCGTGCGGATCTTGGTGCATTTTGTTATTATTTTATTTTATTTTTATGTTTATTATTTTATATTTAATTCTTTTATTTCTCAGATTTTATAGGGTTTATTTGGTGTTTTTCAGGTTTATTTTAAATTGCGTGTTGTATCTGCGTGTGTGTTTCTGATCCATTTAAACATTTTTCAAGGCCGTTTACGTTGTGGCCCAACACTACACAAATACAACAAGAAAACACGACAAATTCGACGAAATTGAAAAAATCAATTAAAGTTCATTAAAGTGAAATTTAAATCGAAAAATTTGAATTAGCAATAATTCAATAAAAATTCTAAATAAAAAATTATAAAAATAAATCGAAAAATAATAAAAATAAATAATAGAATTTGCTAGAAAAGAACAAGGTCGAATTTTGTTTTACTGCATCAAATTTCACACGTCATACAAATAGGTATATATACTGATCCATTTTCACATTTAACAAAACCATAAAACCATTTTTCAAACTGATTAAAAACCATTTTTGAAATTGTTAGAACTGTTTTAAAAACCATATTCTCAAATCTTGAAAAAGTTATTTTCAGACGAATTTGGAAACCTTTTTTAGGTAAGAAGCATTTTGGTTGGAACCCTCTTTCCACATCACGTCCTTGCATCTCAATGGAGCTCTGCTCGGCGTTGGCGTGGGAAGAGAGGTATTTATGTCATTTTGTATTATGATTTGATGTTTTTAAGGAATGGTAAAATGGGTAAATTTATTGTTTTATGATTAATAAATATTATGAATATACATAACTTATTTGATATACTTTTATAAATTTTTTAATGTCGAAATTTTTCCGGCCCACAGCCGACACATCACGCAAGATAGTAAAATCAACATAGTGCAGATGCATGTAAGAGCGTGGAGAATCGCCAATGATATGCACCCGTGAAGACTCAGCGTGCGCAACGCAGCGGTCGTAACGTCAATATTTATCCCTATAGCTGAAGCGAGAAATAAGGAAGAAGTCTCTGGCTGCTTCCTCGTTTCTCAATTCTGTAAAATCGACCTAAAATTATCTTACAAACGGCTTAAAATCATCACACCGAGTAGTCCAGTGGGCACTCAATAAATATAATATAAACACAAAGGCGCTTAAGATCTATTAAAGGGAAAAGGTACGGGGATAAATCAATCGAAATCGTTGGTATAAATAAATTAAATTGATGTTTAGAAATGAATTAAGTAGTAGTATATTAAATCAACTTATGTCATTTAAAAACCAAAATATGGATATCATAAGTAGTTCCGTGAGCCCCTTACATTGAATTTATTCATCAAGTTAAAGATATTTTCATTAAAAATAAATATTCCCTTAATTAATGTGGATTTAAATAAAATAATTATTGAAAATTTAAGTGACTCACGGTTCAAACTAAACTATCTCCTTGATTCAGAATTAATTATTGGGTAAAGTGAAGGGTACTGTAATGAATTAGGTTAAGATCATTGATTAGAAGTCAATTGATATCGGTATGCTAAAATAATCCAAATAGTAACATCTCTTAAAAAGTAATTATTGATTCAATTAAATTAGTTAACGATTCCGGCGTAAACATAAGTATTGCCTTAGGAAAAATTAAGTGAATTGGCTGAAAAAATTAGAGTAGTGTGAACAAAATAACCCGATAGATCGGCAAGTAAAAGCAAACATAGTTTTATTTGAAGATAATACGATAATTTACGAAAATGCAGTAGACAATCACTTAAAATGCTTTATTCAAGGAATTGTAATTAATATAGATCGCTAATAACTACAAGTTAAAATATAGAAAAATCACTGATTTAGCCAACAAAGTCTCCGGTAATTAAAATAAGTTCATGGAGCAAAATCGAACCAGCAAAATAGATTGATAAATTCCGAGATTAATTCGTCCCTCGAAGTAAAAATAACTCGTTGTTTCAGCCCACAGCACTAGTAAATTGAACCCAATACGACTCCTCGCTCGAAGTTAGTGTAATGAATAACGATAATCAAACGATCCTCGAGTTGAAAATTTCCTTTTAGATGATTCATTCGAATCTGAAATACGGTAGTTGCAGGGTGAAAATGGGTAAAATATAACTGGAAAACTCTAAGATAAAGATAAGCAAATCTGTAACCAAAAATTTAATGATGGTTTATTGACAAAAATTTTACTGTTAAGGAGTTACTCAACCTTGCAGCATTATTAAATCCAACCGACATTGATAGGAATAACTTGAATCGCGGTGAGAAAGAACCAAATCACTTTTACGATAATATTTGTTTAAACCTAACGGCTAAAATGTGTAAATGAATCAAATAAAAGTATACCGAAATTAGTTTACCTTCCATAACATGAAAACCCGAAAGATTGATAATATCAGAGCGATAATTGTTAAGCATCAGTAAAATCCAATGGCGCTAATAGATGTATATATCATTAAAGTTAAAATTCCGATAGAATGAGGTAATGATACATTCCAGAAGATTCGAACATAAATTGAGTAATTACAACCAAAAATTCCAACTCGTCCAAATGATTAAAGACGCGGTGATCTAATAATATATCTAATCAACCAAACAGCGAAAATACGCCGGATGTTGAATTGTAACGGAAATCGCATCCATCTACGCAAACATCCTTGAACAATACTAGTAAGATAACATCCGGACTAGTTCTCACTAAATCTAAAATCATCTATCACACTTCCATCTAACCGGACATCCGGTCAATCATTACTAATAACACGCAACATTAATCGACGGAAATTACGTGCGAACGCCAAACACACGTCGATGCCTCAGCGATGCGACATCCGTTATCGCCGTAAACGATCACCAAATCATAGAATGGTTAGATGAAATTAACTCCAACATCAATTTTAAAGAATCAATAAACGTTTATTATAATATATGACGACAAAATTTACCTGATCGAACGACAAGTAATACTATAGAGAATCCGAAAATAGGAAAACAAATGAAACAGATAATAATGAATACAGTTGCGTAACCCTTAAAATCACAACTTGCGTACAATTGTATCTTCATTTATGTGGTCGCTATATCAACTCGACGACCCCTTAACAATGCCCGGCCTAATTAAATAAAACAAGTTGAGTAATAGACTTACCACCCGTGTATTATTAATGTCACTAGTCGAAGCCACCCGTTCCGAAAGAATCTCGATCAAATAACATTTATTAGAACCCGATGAGAATAAATTGGAGGACCCTTCAATAGTGATATAGGTACCATCTATTTGTTAACCACTTAACATGACAAATTAAGCAGAGCTAATAATGCCAACGTTTTAGATATGTCGTTCGAGCGAAGTATCAGACAGAGTACCGGCACACAGGGACAATCAATAGTTCAATCGACTACGAGAACATCCGACTCGATTCATCAACAATGGCCGTACCCGACGGCCTGGAAGATATTAGATGTAGAGAAGGAACCCTGCGATATCCCAGAAAGGCAATACCCAGCGGCAGAAACATACACAAACGCACAGAACCTCCTCACCCAGTGGGAAAGGGTGCAGGAGCAAGTAGATTTGCAGGTGGTTAAGGCGAGGATGTACCTTGCAAACGTGGTAGAAGACATCCTCGCCGGGCGGATGGCAGCCACCTATCCACCTCGCCCAGTCCGAGATACCCGAAGGCCATACACAGTGGAGGCTCTCCGACGAAGCCTGAAGCGGTACTGTCCCGATGAATGACTTAATAATGATAGTTTCATGTAGTGATTAATCCAAAATATTAGCAATTTATGTGTTCTTTTCTTGGTATAACTGGGATGATTTGCGGTTTTGTTTAAATGAAATAAATGATTTCTTTAACTTGAGCAGTAACAAATAAAAATGATCCATTTAATTACAGTGATGTCCTCTCTACGGATCCTACAGACGGAACTAGACCGCGCGAGGCAGACGAATGCAGAGTTGCTCAGTCAGGTCCTGCAATTAACTCGCGAGATGCAGCAGGTCAAGGCGACCTGTTTAGATCCTAAACGGACGAAGATACTTTATCAACGACTCACCGCAGCCCAAAAGGGCTGGGCCGAAGAACGCCAGCTCAATCGGAGTCTGCGCACGCAGATTCGGGGACTCGAAGTCGCCCTAGCGGTATGCCGAGAAGGTGAAGCGGTAACTTACCCGCTCATCTTCGCCCCAACCCAACTGCCACAGACGACCACCAAGCCAGCAGAACAATCCATCGCTACAACCAATAACCGTCGACCGGGACGTAAGGAACGTGCCCGACGTCGTGCAACACAACTCCAGAATCTCAAGCAGTAAACGATAATGTGTTTGAGTTGAATAGAATGGTTATAAACTTAGTTGAATCGTTGTTTTAATATAACCGTACGCCAACATCGCCAATTCGTTCCATAGTCCAATAAGAACCTAATCCTGAATAATTATGAAGGACCGAGCAAAGCGAGCATAGGTCTTCTATCGACAGCTCGTGAACCCGAGGGTTGTCCGAGCAACTACAATACTAGCCAATGGTACTCAACTTTTGCGGACAATCCACCACTTGAACACATTACCAACGTTGCCTAGCAACGGGTGCCAAGTGGCGATCAGCATCATTTTGTATGGCGTTACCAGGGCCACCAGAAAGTCAAGCAAGATTTGAAACCCTGTAACCCACCAATATATATATATGGTGGGTTACTGGGTTGATGTTTGTTTAAATTATGTTGTGGTAACGCTATATAAATATTTCTTTGCTTACCACTCGGCACCGTTGCTAAGCAATTTTGGAACTGTGTTCGAGTGGGTAGATCGTTCGCAAAAAGTGAGCACTATTACTAATGATGTAATTCACCGAACGATCTCTGGGTCCAACGAGCTGTCGATAGAAGACCTATGCTCGCTTTTGATTCTCAGGTCCCCTTATATTGTTAGTAGTTTGTTAATTCCGTCTTTCCTATCCGAGAATTCTTATAATCTTCTCATCTCCACACGTCAATGCCCTCCTATTACCTTTATGAGTCAATATTTATCGCATTTATTAAATAACATTTAAGGAACACTAAATATATATTCTATAAAATAAACAACACGTTTTGAAAGTTAATTATGTACTGTTTAGTAATCGAGCGGCTCGGCGTTTAGCTAATTCCTCACGCCCGGGTCGATACCTGCTAGTCTTTGGTGTGGTCTTTGGATCAGTGGCCGTTGTCTCTCGGTAGGCCAATTGGGCAGGGGCAAAGACAAGGGATATGTTACTGCTGCCCCTTCTTGGCAGGCCACCTATGCAACCTCTTGTCTCCTTATCTGTGTCCTTAGGCTTTGGTTCAACTGTTTCTCGTCCGCCCATCCCTTTTGGGCTGTTGTAAGCCTTTGATAAAGCGCCCTTGCTTTCCTGGACTCCATCCAGGCGGCCTTTGTTTGTTGAACTTTCATTGATAGCTGGATGATCTGTTCGTGAAAATTCTTATTGGTTTTCTGCGCGTATTCTAATTCTTTCTGTAGCATTTTCAGGGATTCCATATCTGCAACAACGAAAATTAATCCTAGACTACAAGTCTTAAATTATTTAATTTCTCAAACAAACGTTAATATTGTAGGACAATGAAAAATTTATAAAAGGAAAAACAATTTTTGATGACAGTAAATCATTTATTTAAAACGTGGTTTGAGTGTACTCAACGTAATCAGATCATTAATGTTCTTCTGAGGTCCGCTGAGCATCAAAGCGCTCCCGATATACGAATACCGGTCGCTTCGTGTTTCTTGTGCGGTTGGGGCTGGGTAGCAGCATATAATTTTAAGTGTCCGCGATCCTACCGGCCGCGATATCGTCTTCTACATTCGCCAGATATTGCCTGGCCCTGATCACATGGAAGTCGACCTGTCGTTGGTGGTCCTCGAGGCGTGCAAGGAGAGATCGGGCTTGATCACGAATTTCTTGGGCCGGATTCTGATCACCTTTTCGTCTGTTCGATGCAAACGGTCTCCCATTATCTTCCACCGATTGTAAGGCGTCCCATCGGGGCTCTCTCGGTTGAGGCACATCGCTGTACTTTTCTTGCCAGATTCGTCGCCAGGCTTGCCGTCACTGATCGGCAACTTGCGTGGGGACACGGATGATGGCGCTTGATTCATCTAAATTAGTTTGATTAAGTTAACTCGTTTAAATTTTCTGTGCAGTAAATATCATGTTCCTCGCCTTACGTCAATTATACCGACATCCTATTCTATGTCTTCATAATTGCTTTAAGTGTTATTATTTTGATAACCCTTTCATTATTTTAGATGAGTTGGTCGTCTTTTGGTTCCTCTCAAAATAATTTTTTATTTTCCAAGCAGTGGCCACAAATAAGTGGTCCACTCTTGTTGACCATTGGATAGTTGCTCAAAAATCTGATTTAATTTACGAATTATAACTATCCTAAAGTTCTAATTAGTAACCCTTTCTCACTTCCATATTTATTCATTGTTGAATTCATTTAATTAAACAAAAAATTATTTTCTTATTGTCTAAATCGGATCACCTAAATAATAAATGTAAAAGTTGATTGGAATCTTTCGTGGTTATTTTCCAAACAAAAAACATGTATTTTTTCCAGTTAAAAATTTAATGGAAAACAATTTTAATGGCGATATATGATTATTCATGTAAGCAAAAATCGAATAATTATATTTCAAATGAAACAAAGATTTCATAATAATAGTAGTTATTGAAGTATCGGTGTAAAAATATTATTAATTGACACAAAATTACTTCTCCATAAATAAGCGGATTCAAAGAATAATATTTAAAGTTGTAACAGATTTCAAAGTCCAAAACAATCTCATTTTTATTCCGATTTTATATTTTCCTAGTTCGGATTTTATTGAGTTGATCTCAATGATGATCCGCGAGATATTTTCTCGCTCGGAAAAAATGTGTTGGAATTTGACTCACCTATTGGAGATACTCTGTTGTTATATCGTTTGACTAATTGTACATATGATGGGTAAAATATTGACTTTATTTTTTTTTACATGATTTATGTTTTATTATTTTATTTTGTTTGGGGAAGGGTGAAGAATTTCTTTGGCAATTAGTTTTCGCTCCAGGGGTAGATTTCATTAATATTATTCTCCTACTAATCCTCGATTTCTAATATTTTGTGGTTTTGATTCGGTGGGTAATTACATTTAATAGAGATAGAAATTTTTGGAATCCAATTTTATTTAATCCGAGCATCTCAACGTTTGACTTACTCTTGGCTACCTAAGACATAATTCCTCTTGCCTTAATCCGTCGGTTGGCGATTTTATTTAATGTCGGAATAAATCTTTGTTCTCGTTCGCTTTTAATTTTTATCAACTGTTTATTTCAAAAAAAAAATTTCATTCCCTTACCTTAAAGATAGTATTTTAGTCCGGTCATACTGGGGAAACCTTTTATCTCATTTTTATTCCGATTTTATATTTTCCTAGTTCGGATTTTATTGAGTTAACATATTCACTTTTGTGGTTACAGTAGCTACGCTATTTTTCCGTTTTCCAAATAATTTTGTCGAAACTTACTAGGACATTAAATTGTTAAATTAATCGCCGCAACCTTCATTCGATTAAGTGGAAATGTTGACTCTCATTATGACATCAGTGATTTATAATTGTTACGGGAATTTTACATTTATTTGAGCAGTTTTGACTATTCATAACGAATTAAAAGTTTACAATATCCAAGGTTCCTAACGGTTACTTTATTGATGTTAGTACAAGGCGACAACTTAAAAATTATATTTCATTTTACTTAAGAATATACCCTTTGAGTTCATAACGACTACTATAATTTATTTAAAACCGTGACCCTAACTTAAATTTATTAATTATCAAAAGTTCATGGCAGCCGCTCAATAATTATGATTACTCCAACTTCATATTAGTAGCTTGAAAATTATGGTTATATTAAATTCATAGTAATAGTTTGGATCTATAGTTGATTTTAATCCATAACAACGATTTCATTTTGTAATTCCCCGTTACCTTTCCCTTGGTTGACCTTAGGCGCACTGTGTTCATATTATAGTTAATGAGTGCTCACTGGACTACTCGTGTGATAATTTTTAGCCGTATGTAAATATAGTTTAGGTCGAATTTATGGAAATTAAGAGACGAGGAAACAGCCAAAAGACCACTTCCTTACCCCTCTCTTCCCCTATACGGAATAATATTGACGTTCCGACCCCTGCGTTCCGCACGCCGGAGTCTTCACGGGCACGAATCATTGGCGATATTCCACGCATTTACACGAATTCGAATAGTTTGTTAGATTTTAATAACTTTTAGTATGTCTTTGGCTGTGGGCCGGAAAAATTTCGACAATAAAAAACAAATTTATGCATTATAAATATTTTATTAAAATAACATATAAGTTACCCGATCCAATCATAAACAAAAATATCATAAAAACATCACTCTCCCCACGCCGACATCCAAGCAGAGCTCCATTGAGGTTGCGAGGATGCGACGTGGAGAGAGAGTTTCAAAATAAAACTCACACTTACATCGAGTAAAACGATTTTTAGTTTTGAATAATTGATTCAAGTTTGAAAAACTGATTAAAATTGTGTAAAAATGAATCGGTATATATACCTATTGTACGACCCTAACCTCGCGTGCTCTTTTTGATTTAGTAAAACAAATTTTGACCTTGGAAATTTCTGGTATATTCTAATCTTTAATTTTATTATTTTGAGATTTTATTTGACAATTTTTTTTTAGATTTTTAATTGAATTATTTCTAATTCAAATTATTTGATTTTTATTTCATTTTCATGAAATTTCGCATTTTTTAATAAATTGTCAAATTTCGGTCAAAATCGTTGGGTTTTCGTGTTATGTTTATATTTATTTCGTGCGGATCTTGTTGCGCTTTGTTATTATTTTAATTTATTTTTGTGTTTGTAATTTTATATTTAATTGTTCTATTCCTCGCATTTTGATAGGGTTAATTGGTGTTGTAATAGGTTTGAATTTAAATCTGCATGTTATATTTGTATGTGTGTTACAGATTCATTTAAACATTTACAAGGCCGTTTGTGTTCTGGCCATTTGTGTTCAGTTTGTGACTCAAATTTGCTGTGGCCTTTTAGTTGATTCAAGATTCCTTTATATATTGAAAATCTTTCCTCAACAACTAATTAAACTGAGTAAAATTTGATTGGGCTCCTGGGGAACTAATGGAGTTAATGTTTTAGCTTTTGGCCGCTTCGGCCGTTCCCTTGGAAAAGTTTTTAATGCAAATTACATTATGGAATAATAAGTTCCCTTGATACTTAAATTTATTAGAATTTTAGAATTTCTCCCTAATTTAATTTATTTGATGTCATCATTTCAATTAATTAATTATTTTGTATTTTCCTAATAAATTTTTAGGGGTACCAAATTAATTTTATATTATTATTTTCGTATTCATCTCGTCAATCCCTTCCATCTTTTTAGACCAGCTTTATTCTTCACTGGGTACTTACGTCATCGGTCTGTTCCGGCCATCGATAATGTTTCCAACAGTGTGAATAAACCTCAGTCCAAGATTCATTCAGCTCTGAACTAGTTCACAATTTTTGCTTTGGTGCTCCTCTTGTAATCTGTCTGATCTATTCAACCTATTTTAAATTACAATAGATTTATATTTTATGAAAACATTTATTTTCAGTAAGATTACACTACACTCTTGATTAATTGTTTTGTGTTTAGGTTGTTATCGTGCATTATATTGATTGTTTAAAACATTAAAACTAAATTAAAATTATTTTCAATTTATTTCACTATTTCTTTAGTGATTTTATTTAATTATTCTTTCTAATTTTTATCCTTAAATTTTTCACTTTATGTAATAGCTCTACGTTTGTTAATGCTCACCATAACTTTCGTAGTTAATTTTATTAAAGCTCTTCATCTGTTAAAATTCCTTAATTTCAATTTTAATCAAATTCTTTTATTTTTGAGCTTGGAAATATTTTATTTGCGTTGTTTCTCTCTTAACTTTGTCAGAGCTTACTATAACATATAAATGAACTATGATATTTTTGGTTTTCAAAAATATAAAAAGTTGATTGTATTACAATGGTCTCAGTTGAAAGAAGCGGTGTAAATGGGAGCATAGCGTGATAATCTGATTCTTTTTGATAAAATGTGGTATTTTATTTATTAAATCAGTGTTTGTACCTTTATTATTGATGTTCCAATGACAGACATTGTAAATTATCCAGTTTAGGAGTTGTCACTGAGTTTCTGTGTAATAAACCGCAATCGGGCTTCTATTGTGCTAGGCAAATGTATAGACTAAACTGCCTAGACTAGACGAAATTGGAATAGAATAAATGAAAACCAGTTATTTGGATGGAAAGCAGACAATAGCCTTAACAAAAAGAAATAAAATAAAATATGAATCTGCGAATTGCGAATGAGAGAAATAAAAAAGGAAGAGGGTAATGGATTTTCATGTGCAATAGAAAGCCAATATGGATAATAATGAATAGATAATTGTTAATACTCTAAATGTATTACTGAAAATTGCCGTAAAGTGTCAGGATTATGGGAAAACTATAATTCACAAAGGAATAAATATTTAAAGATCATAGAAAAACAGAAAAGGGGTCGCAAAAGTTAATAGTGAGGAATCATAATCACAGTCATTATTCGAGAAGTAGAAGATGAAACCATGTAGGCAGAATGTGCTACACACAATCCTTTTTAATTTTAGAAAATCTAAAAGTTTAATAAATAGGAGAGTACTACAGACCAAGTACAACCAATATTCGAAAACAATCAAAGCGAAAAAAAACAAAAATCAAATGAAAAATTGACGACAAACAATAACAGAAAAGAAGACAGAAACAAAGTGATTAAATCAAGTAATAAGATATTGTTGAGGTTGTTATAATAATTATGGAAATAAAATGAGTACACTTGAAAAAACGAAGGTGAACAAAAACCGAAAATCATTAAAGTGCAAAATTAATTAAAAATTTATAAAATTTGGAAATTAAAATTATTCGGGGAAATGGGTATGGTTGAACGCCAAATCATAAGACTAGTCCAGTAATAATAATAAAATTTTAATGAAGGGTCCATAGGAAAAGTTATACCGAAAATACAAATTAATGAAAGTTAATTAATTGGTTAATGGAAAACCCGAGCGATGAGGAAAACTCAGAGCGAGCGAAATCTTATGGATTAAATTTTTAAAATTAACTTACCTGAGCGGTAGGGATATAAACAAATAAGCAATTATTCAAGCAATCTTAGCAAATTGGTGTTACCCAAATCATTCCGAGCGAGTATATTGTCTCAATGATCCCTAAAGATTTGGGACAATAATTGTATAAATACAAATAATTATTCTCAGTATAAAAAAAGAACGCAAGTTAGACGAGTTGCCAATTGGTCGAAGAAAGTTAGAAAACAGAATTTGATAATAAGGAAACCAGAGAAGATCAGAAACTAAACATAAGCAAATTTAAATCAATTATAATTAAATTAACGTGCCACACGAGGCGATATTTCATTGGGACATCTGCCTCCACGTTGAGAATCGAATACTGATGAAAGAATGCAAATATTGTGACAAATTGTAAATTTTGTGATCGAGATTAATTAACGTATTCTGTGTTGTGTTTTGGTTATTTGATATAATAAAAGGAGCACAAGGAGTCAGAAAATTGACCGACTTCAAATAAAATACCCAACAATATCAACAGACAAATATCATTAGAAACAATTAGTCACAGCATAATTCGCCGATTCACTGCCAAATAACAGGAGATAACCAAAATATAAATAATGAATAAGTCAAACAAGCCAGGAAGTCGAGATCAGTCAAACTTGCCAATCACAAATCGAGGAGGAGATCACAGAAAGAAATCAAAGTTTCAAGTATTGCATCAAGTACAAAAGAGAATAAAAACAGTAAAGACAATTAAGTACATCAATCGAAAACGACAATATTAACACAGAGTAGATTGACCACCAAAATACAACTTGTTATTAAAAAAGTTAAATACAAAACCTTAACAAAAAAGAAGAGCACAATGAAAAATTTAGAGAACCGTTTGATGATAATGCAAATGAACTAATTGAATTTCCAAAGAAAGTTTGAGATTTATATCACACCATGAAACTCATTGGAGGAAGTTACCAGCAACGAATAGAGATACACCACTAGAAAAGTGGGAAGAAATTCAAAATACTTGAAAACCCAATTGAAGTCGCAAAATTAACGAATCAAGAATTAGAAAACTCAATGAAAAGAGAACAACGACACAACCAATCGAATTTAATATACGCAAGTGAATTAGCGTTTGACGGCAAGATACCAGAAGAAAACCCGATAGGAACATTTGTTGAAGGGTTAAGAAGAAACAAAATTAGTGAAGTGTCTGATATGTAAAACATTAGATGAAGTACTCACATGGGCAGATAGATGTGAAATACATCATTCGTCACAAATGGCAACAATGCAAAAAGAAGTAACAATTAAACAACAACAGCAAAGAATGGCAACGAACTTCAAAGTAAATCAGTTTATACATGAAGTTCATTAAATAATCAAGCCACCAACAAGGAAAGTCGAATATTTCAATAAGATTTAAAAGTTATGTGAAAGCTCGGAGTAGTGTGGAAACCTCGATATGTAAAAAAATGGATAAATAATAGGATTAGTTTTCCCCTCAAAATCAAATTAGTTTAACGTAGTTTTTAAGCGTAAAGGCGATGTGTAGCCTGCCTAATTTTTGTTTGAAGATAGAACATTAGAAACATTAAAACCGAAGAGAATTAAAGTCAATCAAATGCTTTCAACAGTATATAAAAACGGTCTATTTTTGTTTACAATCCTTTCGAATTAACGTAAAAAATGCTGATAAAACTTCAAGTTGTAGTTGATGATATTGCAAGAAATTGTTTTGAAATTCAATAAATTTTCTGTAAAATGATAGAGTTCTGAGACAAGTATATTTTTGTTGAAAAAATTCTTTCGTAGCTTTCGAAAAAGAAGGTTAAAATCACGTTTCGAACTCGGACTAATTTACGATTTTTCAATTCACGCCATATGAGTTATCAAGATATCCCACTTTCAAGGTCAAACTAAAGGTCAAGTTTTAAAACCTTCTGTCAAATTGCCACAAAGTTAAGAAATCTTTCGTCAAGTTATAACAAAGTTATTAAATATTGCATTAAATTAATTAATTACAATTATTGTTTAAATTTTTTCCTTTAAAATTATTTAAATATTATTACATCTTAAATTCTCAGCAATATAAATTAGAAAGGAAGATGTTCTGTATCTTACACTAGTTTTTCATCTGGTAAACCTCAACAAATTGTCTATCGAAGCTGCAAATATCCTATTATATTTTGTAAGTCGGATAAGTGCGGAGCACTACATTTCTAACCAATACATCTTATAGACAACTAAATTCCGAAAACTGTTCAAAAATTTATAGCAGTATATTTTGAGAATTTGGACAGAGAGTGGCTGTTGTTTTGATTGTAATCACATTTCTAGATACTAATAACATTTTTTGTCTGTATTTTTGAAATTATTTACTTTATGTTTCTAAGTTACAAAGTTTGGTTAAACCTAAAATTTACAATTTAATTCTAAATTGTTATTAGAGGCAATATTTTTTCCCTACATCAATTTTTGCAGGGCTACTAATGAAGTGAATGCCAAATTAACCAACTATTTTTGTTAGTTCGAAAATATTTAGCGGTTTTATCGGATTATTATACCAACAATTTGAGCCGCGCTCCGCCCTTTTTTTACAATATTCTCTGAAGTATTTTAATTAATTCGGAAAATTTGAGCAGTGTTCCGCCCTTATTTTACAGTCTTATCCGATATCTTATTAATTACTGAGCCGTATTCTACTTTTACTTTGCTATTTTGATAAGTATTTTAGTTGATTCGGAAAATTTGAGCAGCGTTCCGCCCTTTTTTTCAGTTTTGCAATAAATATTTTGCTCATTTCCGAAAATTTGCACATATTTTCTGTTTCAATTCGACATAATTTATTTAATTCTTATATATTATTTAAAACATTATTTTCCATGATTTTAAAGGTTCGGATTAATCATTTTCAGATGGCTATTCATTTTAACTGTTGCAACGATTTCGCAATTTTCCCCGCTACCCTTTCCCTCTCTTTGTCCTTAAGATCTATGTATGTTCATGTTATATTTAATGAGTGCCCATTGGACTACTGGGTGTCAGTGATTTTGAGCCGATTTTTGTTAAAGACTTTTGTCGATTTTATCGAAAATAAGTGCAAGAAAGTTGAGCCAAAAGACCTACTCTCAAGCTACTCTCTTTCGCTATTTACTTCAATGATTTGAGGTTTGTGTTCCTGCGTTCTCACGCCGTAACCTTCACGGTCACGAACTATTGGCGGACCCTAACCGCAACCACACAGTTCGATAGGGTGTTTTATATTATTATCTTGCGTTATTTTTTGGCTGTTGGCCGAAAAAGAAATAATAAATAAATAAATATCAGTTGAGTAAAAGTTTCAATGCACAAAATTGTTGGCTTTAAAATATTTATTTGGCATACATCGTCCATGAATTCATCCGGCAAATTGGCATAAAATCATCTTGATCACAATGCATGTCATTAATTCATAATACTTCGTAAATTCACATAGTAGCAATCATATAAATCAATACCCGTACACTATCTGAGAGTTAACGTGTTCAGTCAAAATACTTGTCAGTGTTAATCGGATGAATGCACGGCTCTCAGTTAGTTATGCACACTAACTCGAATCAGACTAGAACTGCTGTTGAAAAATAAGACTGAAATTAAGTTTGTACCAAATTGAAGTTGAAAATTTATCAAAACACATCAATATATATATACCTATAATTTGACCCTAACTTTGCGTGTTATTTTTATTGCGATTAAATAAATTTGGCCTTGAAATTATTTGTGTTATCTAAATTAAATTTTTTATTATTTTCTTAATTTTAATTTTTAATTAAATCTATTCAGCAGAAATATTTTTTTATTCATTAATTTTTACTTTTATATAAATGGTCATTTTTCGGTCAAACTTTCTTGTTATTATGTTAAATTTTATGTAAATTTCGTGCGGTTCTTGATGCATTTTGTATTTATTTTATTTTTATGTTTTTTGATTTTATATTTATTTATGTTCTCTCATATTTTAAAGTGTTTAGTTGGTGTTGTATATTGTATTTTAAGTTATCTTGGTGCTGGGTTTTCGTGCTGTATTACTGAAGCATTTAAACAATTTTCAAGGCCGTTTGTGTTCTGGCCCAACATTTTTAAATTATATGACACTTTGATAAAATGAATACTTGCTGGTCATTTGGTAAATAAAACTTTAAAATTGTTGTAGAAGGTGAATAAAATACTTTATTTAGGTAGAAAATGTAAAAATAATTTTAAAATGGGTATTTAGTGAATATTCACAAATATTTTATTCCTAAATTATGCAAATGGAAAATGCACTCGAAAGGACATTTAATAGAACATTTGATGACAATAATAAGAATTTTTTTTTAATGTAAAATTCCCAATTATAATTTTTAATCTAAAATTTAATTTTTAAAATACATTGAAATTGATAAGTGCTAATCGAAAACAGATATAATATAATAATTTTGGAACGACAAGAGAAAATTTATTACAAAACAAATATAATTTAGTTGCTGTCGTCATCTAGCACCTTCACTCGTCTGAAAAAGTAACAATCAATTTTATTATTATAATCAAATGAAAAATTACTTTTTTCTGTTAGAAATAATTTCATCCTCCTCGTCAGAATCTTCAAAAATTCTTTTAGTTTTTTTGTGAATATTTTCTCTATCTTCGATGCTGTTGTCCATCAAATTTGCATTCTTCATCGGATCTACTTCATCCTCGTCTGACATGAACATATCAAATGAGTTCTTCGTATTCCTATTAGATTTATAATATATAAAAAGTTTGGAAAAGAATTGAGTACTTGAAAACATTTTTCGTATTAGCCGTGTCTGAAAGAATTGTTTCGAAAGATTTACTATTAATAATTGCTCGCTGAGTATTTTCATCCTCTTCATCATCTGATATCAATCTTCGGATTTTTGATTTTCTAACATTTCTGTAATTGTTAAATGCCTTTAAAATTCATTAACATACGTTTGAACAGGAATGTCCATATCATCAAGGTCATCATCATCATCCGATGACAATGGAGATATATTCTCGGAACCATTGACATTATTTACAATTCTACAATGAATTAAAAATTAAATGACCAAATTTGCTTACTGATTTTCATTATTAATATCTTTATATTTCGAACTGAATAAATCTAAAAGTAAGATTTAACATAATTTAAAATTCTAATTAAAATTGATTAAAAAAATTCAATAATAAAATAATATTTTAGTATTTTATAAAATACATCTATTTTTATAAGTAACAAAAATATGAACCGATAACAATAAAATTAGTAAAAATAAAAAATATACAAATAATAAATATTATTAATAAAAAAATAATAATAATAATAACAATAATAATAACGATAATAAACAAAATAATAATAATAAAAATATTAATAATAATAAAATTAATGATAATAAATAAAAATAATAATATTAAAAAATAATAATAATTAATAAAATTAATAATAATAAATAATAATAATAATAATAATAATAAAAATAAAATAATAATATTAATAATAATAATAAAAATAATAATTAATATTCATAAAAATAATAATAATAATAAAATTAATAATAATAATAATAATAATAATAATAATAATAATAATAATAATAAAAATAATAATAATAATAAATAATAATAATAAAAATAATAATATAATAAAAATAATAATAATAAAAATAAAATAAAAAAAAAATAAAAAAAAAAAAATAAAATAAAAAAAAAAAAAAAAAAAATAATAAAAAAAAAAAAAAAAAAAAAAATAAAAAAAAAAAAAATAATAATATAAAAAATAATAAATAATAATAATAATAATAATAAAAATAATAATAATAAAATAATAATAATAATAAAAATAATAATAAATAATAATATAATAATAATAATAATAATAATAATAAATAATAAAAATAATAATAAAAAAAATAATAATAATAAATAATAATAATAAAAAAATAATAAAAAAAAATAATAATAATAAAAATAATAATAAAAAATAATAAAAAAAAAAAAAAAAAAAAAAAATAATAATAATAATAATAATAAAAATAATAATAATAAAATAATAATAATAAAAATAATAAAAAAAAATAATAAAAAAAATAATAATAATAAAAATAATAAATAAAAATAATAATAATAATAAAAATAATAATAAAAATAATAATAAATAATAATAATAATACCTTGATTTTGATCATTTAATGACTGATCATTGACATTTTCCATGGCTAATGCTTCTAATTCACTCTCCGTGAGACTAAATGCGTTTTTTCAATATTAAAACATTTGAGTGTAATTTACGTACAAAATTGATACTTTAAAGATGTCCAAAAAACATTATATAATTTTCAATGTTTAGATAGAAGTGTATAAGTTCAATATTAGTATTTGAAGTGAAATAAGGCGAAGCTATTAAGAGGTATGACTTTCCAGCCAAACTACATGATTTGCTCGTGAGATTTTGGTCTTGCAATATGTTGTAATTGTTCGCAATAAATATCTGCCGAGATAGTCTGGTTAGGTTGTATGAACTCAGAATGGATTATGCCAAAATAATCCTTTCAAATGCTGAAAGTAATAGTGAAATAAGATGATACAAGTCCATAAGTCCAGGAGCAAATAATGCAGCTGGAATGGGAAGTCATACCTTATGCTCCGTATTCACTTAATAGCTCCTTAAAATGATTACATATTCCTTTATCTGAAACTCAATTTGAAAAACAGGGCTTTCGAGAATGTTGATGTCAATGCTGGCTTTACAACTATTTTGAAAATTGATCCAAATTTGTGTAAACTATTGCAATTTTGTAATTTATGATATTTCACTAATAATATAAAACATTGTATTGACAATTACATTAATAATTGTATCAATAATATTAATAATTGTATTAATGATAATAATAATTTTTTGTCAATAGCGGAATCTTTTAAATAAACATAATTTAAATAAATAACTAGGTAATCCAATTTCCGCATTGTTTATTTATAAAATTAAATTTAAATATTGCGACCTGATCACTCAAAAACAAAATTTAGCATGCTTTAGGCTTTCTGCTTCTCTTAATTATCTTTTCTTTCCCACAAAAATTACACTCAATTCTTTTTACATGGTTTTTCTATACAATTTTTAAGAAATGTTTTTTCTCTGTTGTAAATATTTAGTATGAAGATCTCGTTGTCAATAGTTTTTATATATTTTTTTCTATCTTAATCTCCGGTGTATATGGTTTTTATTTATATCTTGCAAAATATACCTGCAATGCTCATTATTATTTTACATGTGGTTATTTCAAGTCTATATTCATGAACTTTATATAAAAAAAGTTATCTTTTTCTTTCTTTATAAAAAAATCATAATCGTTAATTTTATCGTAAAATTTGCAAAGTAATACGAATAGTTTGGCTGTTATTATTAGGCTAGAGTTTTTCCAGTTTTAAAATTGAAATTAAATATTATCTATTGAAAAAGAAAATTGCAATTAATAGATCACTTAGCTATTATGGTTTTATGAGCTTTTTAAAAATTTTGGAAGTTAACCGTATTTATACAATGTAACTCCTCTTTTTAATGCGTTTTGGTTCAATAAAACTTTTCATGTTCTGAGCGAATTCAACATACTGCAATCATACACATACTATTTAATATATAACACAGTGTTTCCCAAAGCTGGGTGTCGCGAACTGTTTCATGACGTGTCGTGGAATTGTACTTTATTTATTTACTTTTGACAATTCTAAATTAATCCATAAATAATATCTAGTAGACCAAAATTTTGTAACGTTGGTGATTCCAAAAAATACACCCCGTTAGTTGAAATGCGGTTTCCCACCAATTCTTTATTGTTATTTATAAGGCATCGTTATTGTTATAAGGTTACTTACTACAATTTCCAAAAAAAAATTTGTGTTTAAAAAATTTTGGTTTTTATAAAAATATTGTAATAAAATTTATTATTCAAAAGTTACTATTAATACATTTCGTATCTTCATTTCTAATTGGGTGAGTACTATTGAATGATATAATTGCTGCCTGTTATTTATAAATTCAATTACATAGACTTATACATATACGTAAGAAGCAATGGATAAATTTATTAAAACTTATTGCTGATACGTTAAATGTTTTGGGTGAGAAAATAGATTTTTATTTTCCTTCACTTAACATTGTCCATTTAGATTGGGTGCGTAATCCGTTCTGCAGCGAACTAGACATAACACACCTAGAATTAAAAGAGGAAGAAGAATTTTACGAAATGCAAAATGATCTAACATTAAGAATTAAATTCAATACCGACGAATTAAGTAGCTTTTGGATATCAACAGAATATCTAGCTCTATCAAAAAAAGTTTTAACGATGTTATTGCCCTTTCCCACTTCTTATTTGTATGAATTAGCTTTTTCTGCACTCAACGAAATAAAGTGTAAAAGCGAGAAAGATTTCTATATATTGAAGACGAATTAAAAGTGGCTTTGTCAAAAATTCAACCACATATAACAAACTATCTTTAGAACATCAGGAGCATTAATTTCACATTAATTTTTTAATTTTTATAAATTTTAATTCTGTAAGCAAATTTTATAAATAAAATGAACATGTATTATTTTTTATTTAAAATATTTTTTTGTTATAAAATATGGAAATTATTGTTAACTGTGTCGCATAATTTGATTACCTTGAACAATGTATCGCTACACATGGAAAATTGGGAAACACTGATATAACATAATAAAATCAATATACATATTTATAATAAATATAAAATAATTATTAGATTTATCTCACACTGAGGAATGTTTCTACCGCATAAAAAAAGAATTGAGTGCATGTCAATAGATATTAATAATTGTATCAATATTATTAATAATTAATGATTTTTATGACAATGAATTAACCTTATGTTGATAAAAATATGAATAATTTGCTATCATTGTCATATTTATGAAAAACGACTATTAATATTTTTAAATTTACTGATTAGTTTAAAATATCCAGTTTCCGAATTTCAAGAAAACTCTTATTTTCGGAACCCATCAAAATATAACCATATCGAGTGAAATATAATTACCAATACGTACCTTGTAACACAATTCTTGAAATATTCTAATTCCTTTGCAGTCATTTCCTCTGGAATTCTCCAGAATAGATGACCTTTACTTTGATCTGGATAAAGGAACTCGCAAATGTACAGCAACCTTTGTAAAAGTTTGTTTTCTAGAATTTCACTATCATGTTCCCGAAGAGGAACTATAGCCAATGGGCCCACAATCCCATTAGCACGAGAATCAATATTATCTTCCAAAGTTTCCACAAACCATTCTTGTACTTTTGTATCCAATTGTGCATAAATTATCTTTAGTGTATCCCAATTAATTTTCCTTTTCACTTTAAGTGCGGGTGGATTTCTTTTAATTGATGACAAACTTTGATGAAATAAGTCATTCATGAATCTGGACTCATCCTCCTCCTCATCGTCTTCGTTATTTTCCTATTTCGTATACACAATTTATAAATATTTACCAGATGAAATATCTAACGGGTTCTCTTTCATTGTCATCACTACCAGAATCATAATTCGGTATTAGCTTGCTATTTTTATCTCGAATTCCTAATTGATCTTTATTTTCTACTAAACCTAACTCAAGGATTTTCTTAATTACAGATCCCCTGGACCGTAATTTATCGGGATCAACAGCAGTTGCTTTCAATCCATTCATAATTTCCTTTATTGGAACTAAAGAAATCAAATCAGTTTTATATAGGAATACGAAAGAGCACAATCTATGAATCTGAACAACTGTTTAGGTTATCATTACTGCACTAATCGTCGGGTGTTACAAAGATTATACACGTACGACATAATTTGTGTATGTAATGGGATCAAGTAGTCTTGTTCAAGTAGCCTTAAAGGATGAAGCATGGACATAAATACTGAAGTTAGCGTAAATAAGTATTTATTGCTGAGTTCAAACACTTGGGCTCGAATGAAATTCATTTCAACGCAGTCATTTGTCTCCTTACTCATATTTTTGTGATAAAAAATATTTTTCCAAATAAAAATATTGAAATTATGAAGAAATGTCACCTATTTTTAAAGCATTTCAATAAAATATTTATGTTTAGTGAGAATATAAAAAAAAGTATTTTGAACATTCACAAATTACTTTTTCAAATTTCAGTAAAACCGTTGCAAGTAAAACGGATTTTCAGCATACAAACTTTCTGTACAAACGCAATAATAAAAAGAATGGCCTCAAATATATTCTGTAAATAGGACAATTTTAAACTAAAAGTGAATGTGAGAGAGAGATCAAAGAATTTGTCAATTTGAAATAAAATATTCATTGAACTAACAGTTTATTCAATCATGTTGAAAGTAAGTTTCTCCTAGACATTTTTTAGATGTTATTTTATACGTCCTGATGTGTATTCCTTTGATGTGTATTTTAATTGTAGTCTTCGTGCAAGAAGGCTACTGGGCTGTTGCTAAAGCATCGTGTGAGGAACTATGCAATTGTAAAACAACTAAAGATGGATGTAATAAAAAATAATATATCCGATTCAGGGAAAAAGTGAAAAGAACGATAAATCAGCTGGAGAATAAAAATATATTATTACTAATATTAAAATAGTGCAAATAATTCTTTTATTGTACTATCTGGATTATAATCAATTATCCAACAGATTTGTTGTGGAAATATTTATGAAATGCGTTTGTTTAAATATGGATTTAGTGAGACACATACACAAACCGTAAAGGTCACAAGGTCATATATATGCTACAGAAGTTGTCATATGGCGTTACCCGGAATAACATCAGTTATAATTATTATATTGTTATATCACGAAACTTATTACACCTGGCTTTATGGAATAAACTCGTCTATGATACAGATTGGTGTGAAAATCAATAAATGACTCAATTTTTATCAGCAATCATTTTTATTCAAATTATGAATTTACAAAATTTTCTTATCAAAGTAATTTTATTAACTATAATTTTTAATAATCTTTAACTTAAATTTATATATTATTCACCACTAATTTTCATTTAATTCATTTTAAGTAAATATCCGAATATTAGTAAAATGTTTTTATATTAACACTGAACTTTAACAAAAGAACTTTCAAAAATGAAATTACCCTTCATTTACTATTTTATATTTTTATTTTCTCGATAACTTATATTTTTGAAAAATTATTTCATTAATTTTTTGCATTAAACTGTAAATTTCTGTATTTAAAAATATTTTATTCCATAAGACATTAAAGATTAACAAATCGGTAAGTTTGTGTGTTTCTATAATATAAGCTTATTCATTTTCTTAATATTACAGATGAGTTTCTTTTATGAAACCAGGTGTACAGTAATATAGGAAGTGTTCAAACACTTGGGCTCGAATGAAATTCATTTGTTGAAATAATTAAAAAATAAAATGGTCAAATAAATATAGCAATAGGTCGTTTGAATAATAATATTGTATACTTGTGTTAAGCCTTGAAAGTCACTTTTTTAAATATTACTGTTATTCTAAGTCAGTGTCTGGTCAAATAAAAGGGCTCCTTTAATAATGCGAATCATTAGCTACTTTATCCCCCAGATCTAAACAATGAGATACCTTTTACAACTTACAAGTAACTCAATTATTTGCCACATTTCAAATATACAAATATCGGTACAAACACTCAACGAATAGAGTAATCGTGCATATTTGTCAAGGAACGTATCAAAAGAACTCATTGCATGAGTTCTATACCTGTAAGTATTTGTAAAAGACATTAACCAGTCGTTGTCACTTTAATTAACTATAAATTATAGGGATAAAAATTTGTAATATTTTTTTCAAAAAACTTTAGTGGTCGGATAGAAAAATGTATTTCAGTTCCAATGAAAACTATTTTATACTTGTATCGTTGATTAAAACTTAGAAATATGTAAGCATGATTACTTGGTTGGTCTCTAGATTCCTCTACCAATATAATCAAACGTGCTTGTTCATCGGCTGTCCAAGGATTATTTTCTCGTTTTCTAGAAATAATTCACATTTAAGACACTGCGCTATATAAATATTCGTAAAATGTATGCGCACTTTTCATAAGACAGTTCTATTGATGACAAGTAAGAAATTACGGACTGCGATACTATTTATAATAAAAATACATTAACTAATATTCAAATCAATAAGTTAAATTTATTTGAAATGTTTTCAATATTTTATATCAGATAGCAGTTTTAAATATAATACATGATGACATTGGACAAATTATGAATTACTTTAAAAATATTATAAAATGGGTATTCCTTGGTAACAGCATAAATTAAGATATCAGATAAGTGAATAATAAAATAAGCCCTTGCTGCAAAGTAATTATTATATTGTTGGAAAAAAGTTTCGATTATTAAATAATACTTTTCAGTTTAGGAACTGGAGAGGATTATTATCACAACTTGGTTTCAACAATATAATAATTAGTTTGCAGCAGGGCTTATTTCATTTTTCAATTATCTGATATCTAAAAAAATTAATATTCAAAAACATTGAAATAGAAATGACAAAAATAAGAGTTAAATGTCGATTAATTAAGTATGCGGTGAAAATCAAATAGAAAAGATTAATTTTCATTTATAAAAGATGTGAAGAACCTCAATAAAAAATATAACTATAATACTCTATTTAATAAGTAACATAAATAAGTTTAAATTTAAAATTAATATTTGAGAATGATAGTAATTTAAAAGGTAAAATGTATTGAATGCTTGCGTATGAATATTCCTTATTTAATTATTAATCCATGCTTTCCACAATATATAAAAAATTATAGTAGAAAATATAAGAAAGTGTTAAGATATTGTTTGTGTTGAATATTGTGGTGAAATAAATTTATGAATGTATGTTATAAATGTAAGAAATCAAACAATAGCGTGAACGCACTTTTGACAATGACATCATTTATGGGTATTAAAATTAAAAATTACATGTAATCAAAATAGACAAGGATATAACGGTCTCGACAATTTAACCCGTTTATGGTAACAATTCATCATTTGTTTTACATTTTTTTTGATTAGTTATTACAAGTATATGCAACATGCTGTGTTTTAGCAATTTTATTATATATTTTTTCAATGGCCAATCTTTATACGGAAATATTATTCTAGTAAAATATAACTATCTTCGAAATAGTTGTTTGTGGTTTGATGATTGTTTCAATAATTCGTATAATAATTATTCCAGTATTTCGATGCTATATTATTTTGATATTAAATAGTTTCGTCGGTAAAGCGAATATGCCAAAGGTATTCTCATAGTGAAAGTTAGAGAAACATGGAAATACCGTGATAAAATTCCTTAAAAATTAGTTGTGTAATAATTACATAACTATTGGTTTAAAATTATATAAATAAGAATAAAGGGATTTGTAAAATAAGTATGCACGACGAAATCAATAAATTACACAATTATCAATTTTTAGAGTACATGAAAGTTCCTAACAAAAAGAAGTCGATTATGAGAGCAAGAAAATTATGCGGCAGTCAAGTTATTATAAAAGGATTTTCAAAGTCATATCTATCTGCTTTTATGGAGAATCAAATATTAATATCCAAAGAATGTCAAGCAATAAAAGATTTACAAGATCAACCATTTGTTCCCAAACTCATTGACAACTTTTTAACAGAATACCACTCTTTTGTGGTAATGGAAGATTTGAGTATGGACTGTATCGAATTGTTCCAATTCATTGAAATTCCTATTGATGAGGAGGATTTCAAAATAATAATGCTTCAAATCATGAAAGCACTGAAACAAATGGCATCAATGGACATTCATTACATGGATATAAAACCAGAAAATATAATGATTAACACAGAAACTTTGCAGGTGAAATTGATTGATTTTGAGTCAGTCGTTTACGGTGAGATGGAGTATTTACAAAAAAGAATAGGAACGAAAGGTTTCATTAGTCCAGAAAACTTTCAAAAGAAAACATATCGCATCAAACCATCCAAGGTGTTTAGTTTGGGCTGTTTAATGTATTTCTGCATGGAAAATCAGGAGACCGATTTGATTTGGAACAGCGAAGAAAATAGGTCTTTCATATTTTGTTCACCACTGTTACAAGATTTAATAAACCAGTGTCTCAAGTATGAACCGGAAGCGAGAATAGAATTTGATAATATTCTACATCACAACTGGTTTTTAAAATAGAGCTGTGAAAGGTAACTTACGTTATGGTCAAAATATAGTTAATTGTATTTTAAAGGAAACTTTTATATTTGTACAGTGTCAATATCGGATGTTAACTTGTTTTATGTGATTGAAACAAATTAATAAATTTAATTTTTCTTTATTATTCTACTAAACTATTTACTATAAAATATTTATCTTTTTAGGTTCAATAGTGTCAGTCAACAGTGACCTATGGAATATATGGTTTCTGAACAAATTGGACGTTAAATTGAAAACTCCCCACTTAAAAACTAATATTTCAAAGTTTTTAAATGTTGAATTAAATGAATTTTAAAATATTTTCACAAATTTTTAGTTTTAATTTAAAAAGTTTAATGCAAATAATGAATTCGAAAATGAGTTGGCATAAATTACGGTATTTTCAACGAGACATGAGAAGGTTAATCACGGATTTTCGGTTGAAATTTCACTGAAATAGCAGTAATAATAGAAATGTTTTCGAATCTGTTCTATAAATCGGATAATTTGAAACTACAAGAGAATGTGAGAGATCAAAAGATTTATTCACCAGTCAATTTGGTATAAAATATTCATTGAAATAACCGTTCATTCAATCATGTTGAAAGTAAGTTTTTCTTAATAATTTTATATACGTGAATGTAAATGTAATTTGCAGTTTGCCTTCCTCTGTATTATGTTGGCGGTGCTCGTGAATGAAAACTACTCGGCGGATGTTGTCAATAATTGTGATGTTATTTGTAAATGCAAAAAAGGCGACGAAGCATGCCTTAAGAAATGCTATACAGAAATACAGGTGAAATGCAATGATGCCAATATGCGATCGTGGAAATAAAAATATGTTAAAATAAAAATTAGTTTTTCATGTTTTAATTTATCACTTTGATAGCCCTAACAAAGATAAATGCAAGTTGTTTAGACCATATAATGAATGAATGAATATATGTTTGAACTCAGGTGAGTTACCAAGATTTTCACAAAACCATAAATGCATCAACTACAGTTACGGACGGCACTGATAAATTGCAGAGAGCATCATAGATTATTCGATTATTGTTATTATTACAAAAAATTGATGTAAAACACGAAGTATTACGATCACTACAATCTATACTGATCAAGAGACCGAGTGGCATCACTTAATGGTATTACTTCAGTTGCATATCTCTTTTATCACTTACAAACTAAATTTTACAGAATTCCAAATACTAAAAACTTTTCATTAATTAATTTTTCTTTTTGATGCATTTCGTTGAATTAAAACTTTTATAATTCCATTATTAGATTTCAATTAATAAAAAGCGATATTTTATATTTGACTTCTAGTGTCCCTTAATTAGATGAAAACTTTCTCAATGTGTTATGCATAAATACCGAATGGCCTGATTATTTCTGTTCCTATTAGGATTGCGTGATTAATTTGAAATTATACAATAACTTTAAATTTTAATCGACAAAATAATTTTATTTCAATGTTATCTGAAAATCAATTACTCTATAGATTGAAATAGTAATAATAATAATAATAATAAAATAATAACATTAATTTTTAATGAAAAACATGCCGTTTTTATTTCTGTTATTAAAAATCGATCTCTCTTTATTGAATGATGCATAATTTCAACAATTTCACCAAGAATTTCTTTTACAACTATTACACTATCTTAAATATTATAAACTTTGTAAAAATTCAATTTAATGATTGTAAATTTTGGGACGATATCCGAGATACTTGTATCTAAATTTCGATATAATATGGTCCAAAATGGGCAAATTCAAAATCCAAATAGGATTATAATTATTATTAAAATCAATTTTCAAAATTTGAGACATGAAATAATTTTCTTCAAATGGTACCAAAATTTTGAATTTATCAATTAACACATTTCATAAAAAATCAAATTTAAAAATCAAATTTTTAAATAATTTTTTATTAATGTTTTTACAAAAAAAAGAATTTTTAAAATTTTATAAATTGTCGAAATTACTAGATATGGGAAATCTTCAAAAATAAATTTTTTTGAATGTAAAAAGAATTTTAAAATTATCGATAAGTAATAAAAATCCATTAAAAATACTTGAAATTTTTAAATATAAAATTTATTATCAATTTTTACATAAAATAACTTTTTCTAAAAAATAATATATATATTTGCGATCTTTCGATTAAAGATTTTTGCATTTAAAATTTAATTTATATAAAATTTTTAAGAAATTGCCAAAATATTAATACCAATTCTTTCCTAATTTTTATTTTACACGATAATTGACAAAATCAAATTTGCTTCAAACTTTCTACAATTATTTCAGAAAAAATCGAAAATATTGAATTAAATACATAAAATTTTAAAAATAAAATAAAATAATCAATTATTAAAAAATTATTGAATAATTATATTTTTGAATAAAAAAATTGAATGTATTAAATCAATCCATACGGATTGATTAATTCATACAAAATATATATATTTCAAATTAAAATAGATTAATCAATAATAAATATTTATTAATTTTTTTTTAAATAAAAATTTAAGAGGTAAATCAATCCAAAAAAAATTGATAAAGGTCGTTTTTTTGTTGAGAAAATAAATTTTTCGAAATTATTTTATCCTGTAAAGAATAATTAAAAAATCATACTTATTTTTCAGCTCTTTCGCAGATGATATCAAACCTAAAGTCACCAATCTATTAAGGATTTGTCTTCTGGTTTTATTTTTGTCAGAGAATCGACTTTCAATAACAGAAGCCTTATCAAATCCTGGTAGAATGTCTTCGTGTTGCACTTCTTCAAACAATCGAACCAATTCTTCTTCAAGTTCATCTGTCCATTCTTTCGGGTTATTATCATCAGAATTGGAATAACCATAAACCGTTTCATGTGCTTCATGGATATTTTTCGAAAATAAAACCTCTAACAACAATTTCCGATTTTTATTAACATGTTCTGTGAACTTTTTGATAATGAAAATGACAAATTTTTTCAACGCCTAAGATCGGAAATAAGAGTTTTTTATTTGAGTATTTGGAAATGCGAACTTTGAATTCCGGATTATTTGAAAGTGGATCCAGAAGAAATTTGTTGAAACCATTAAAGAGTTTCAATTGATACAATACATACGGCTGTTTTGTTTTTTCTGCAATGATGTGCATTATTCTCAACAGCCGGTTATTGGTGGACGGTGGATTAGTTATGATGTCTTCGAATAGAACTCTGGATTTGATTTGTTTATTTTTATTCAATGAGAAAAAATTTAAATATAAATGATTAGACATGATTTTCTTCGAATGGTACCAAAATTTTAAAATTATCAATAAACGCCTTTTATAAAAAAAAATTAAAATCTTTAAATTTTTTAAAAAATGTTTTTTAAAAATTATTTAATACTTTTAACAAATTAAATTAATTTTAAAAATCAATATATTTTCAAAATCACTAGGTATCTTCAAAATTAAATTTTATGAATGTTAAAAGAATTTTAAAGAAATCGATAAAAACTATGCAATAAAAATTCAAATTTTTCAGTATGAAATTTATTGATTATCAATTTTTGCAAATAAAATTAATTTATTAAGTATAAGTTTTTCTAAAAAATAACCAAAAATTTGAATCTATCGATTAAAGCTTTTAGAACTTAAAAAATTAATTTATACAAATTTTTTAAAAATATTAAAATTATCGATTTCGCTTTTATCAATTTAAAAATTTTGAAAAATTACTAAAAAAATTTAAATTATCAATTAGCACTATTTTGAAATTAAAAATTATTTTAAAAAATCTAGATAATTTTCAAGTATAAAAAATGCAAAATGAAATATTTAAAAATAAACTCTAAGAACATTTAAAATCAATTTATTAAATATATTTTTTTTTCAAAAATTTAAATAACCAATTTCGCTTTTACCAATTTATAACATAAAAAATCAAATAAAAAAATCTTTTAAAAAATTTGAAAATTACTAAGAAAATTTAAATTATTGAATAACACTTTTTTAAATTAAGAAAAATTTTTAAAAAAACATAAAATTAATTTTTTATTTTATCGATTAAAAATTTTTGCATTTAAAAGTAATTTATATAAAATTTTTAAGAAATTCCAAAATTATTAAAATTATAAATTTCGCTTTTACCAATTTAAATTTTAATATAAAATTATTTTATTAGAAATCTTCAATATTTTTAATTTATTGATTAACCCTTTTTTACAAAAAAATAGCACTTTTAGAAATTAAAAATTATATTTAAGTGCTAATTGATATATTTAGCAATAAGATCTCTTGAATATGTATAAAATTTATAATTCAGATGACGGAATTAGTTAAATAAAAAATTCTAACCCGAAAGTATTTACAACATTTGGATGACAGAAACTTCGTATAAATCTCGAAAAATCGAATGGAACTTCTCGAACTTGTACGCTATTGATGTCTTCATCATCAGTTTCTAGCTCGTTTTCATCCTCTTCCACAACACCAATTTCACTAATTTCCTTTGACAGTTTTATTAAATCTTCTTCTTTATAAAACTTGTTTGCAAACATTATATCTTTGAGTATTTTAATCTCTTCCTCCACTCGATTATCGTCATCAGTAACCATAATCCGATCTTCTTCCGGCCACAGTTTCTGGCACAATTCAAATATCGCCACAGCTTCAATGGAATTCCTTTGACGCAGCCGAATCTGAACCAATCCCAGAGCGCGTTTCAGTTGTGAATCCACCGGCTCAGAATCCGGTTCAATAGATTCCCGACATTCCGGTAGCAACGGATCATAAATAACTGGAAGATTCAGCGGCAACTCAACCTCGCCATTTACTGCTGACATTAGTGTTTCTAACATTTCATCCCAAATCCCCCTCAAAACATTCCCACCATCATCCTGTTCCGATGGAATTTCCATTGTTCCAATATTCTGGTTTTCTTGATTCGCTTTCGATTTGATCGATTTACGACGTTTAGTTCGAGACTTTTTCCCAACGAATTTCATTCCAAACTCATTATGATCTTGGAGAATTTTGATGATGAGAAATGAGCCTTCAATCAATGTGCGAAGAAATGCGCGACTCTGTTTGATTGGTTTGAAATGCGAAAGAAGCATCGGATAGATTTCTATATATTCTGATGAGTAAAACACGCGGCCTAAACTCAAGATAAGAGAAAGTGAATTTTAGCCCGTTGAAATACTTTTAATTGATGCTGATAAAGTGCGGTATTTTTCCTCCTGGTGGTTGTCGAGCATCAAGCAGAATTCCAGTAGTTCTTTATAGGCACTCATTACTAGATGCAATTTGCGGTAACTGGAAACGGCGGACTCTTTGGTTTTACTGTTGTCAATGTAAATCATTGCCTGTTGATATACCCAATGAAACACTGGGATAGTAATGGTTTCGCTGAAAGAGGATTACTCGTGTCAATATATCTGTGCGCCAAGGTTATTTTTCCCTACCTAACTGATTCCGGGCTCAATTTATTGCGTCTACAAACCTCCATGAAGAATCTTAACGCCCACAAATAATACGTTTCATCATCAGCTTGCATTTGTTGCCTTTGCAACATCGATAAAGCATTTTTCATCAGGCAGTTGTAACCGATTTGCAGAAATATTTGGCAAAATTCCTGCAAATCCAATTTATGACTTTTTTCAGTTTATATTCAAATAGAATTTTCGCAAAATTATAATTACAATAATTAATTATTATTATTATGAAAAATAATTTCGAAAAAATAAAATTAATTAATAAAAAAAAATTTTAATCAATAAATAAATTTTTTTTGACTTTATTATTATTATTATTATTTTTATTAATTATTAATTATCAATTATAATAATAATAATATAAATAAAATTAAAAAATAAAATTTATTTAATTAACGCATAAAACAAGCAAAATTAAAAATAAATAGAAATAATTAATAAAATTTAAAAAGAAACAAAATAAATAAAATATAAATTTTAAATAGACAAAATTTAAAAAAACAAAAACTCATAAAAAAATAAATATTAATTAATAAAAAATAAAAAATTAATTAAAAGCAATAAAATTAAATTATTGACCTAAAATAAATAAACAGTTATAAATAAAATAAAAAACAATGATAAATTTTAAAATATTTAATTAATCAAATAAATTAAAATTAAATAATTATATTATAAAAAATTATTTAATTATAAAACTTAGAGATAAAATTTAATTAATATCAAAAAATTAAATAAATATTAAATTATAAATAAAAATAATAATTAATGGATAATTATTAAATATAATAAAAATAAAATAGTAATAAATAAAAACACAAAAAAATAAAATAATAATAATAAAAAAAATAATAAATAAAAATAAAATAATAAGAAAATACAATAAAAAATATAATAATAGTTATTATTTAAAATAAATAAAAATAATAAAATTAGTAAAATAAAATCAATAAAATGAAATAATTATATTAAAATATTAATAAATGAAAATACAATAAATAAAATAATAATATTAAAATAATAATAATATGAAATAAATACAATCAATAAAATAAAATAATAAATAATACTATATTAATAATCATAATATTTTAATAAAACACCTGCAATGCGTTAAGAACTTTATCAGTTGATTTGTGAATATAAGTCTCTTCCTTGTTATGAACTTGATTCTTGGCTTTTCTCCTGAGCTTCCTATCTCGGGTCAGATCAATTTTGGACCAATTAATATCGTGATGGTAAATCGCTGGCCGCCCAGATTCGGTTTTGATGTCCTGCAACTCGAATGTTCCGCCAAATCGCTTGACTCGGGGATTTTCTGCCGATTTTGCCATTAGCTCGAGCTCACGTTGCCTCCTCAACTGCTGGTCGCTTGCACTAGAAATTGATTTCAGTCGCAATTACCAAGAACAAAAAAACTAACGATTCCGTGGAATTGCTCGATTTCAGAGTGCCCATAAACTCAGCCGATTGATCCCGGAACATGAGGGAGATAATCTCGAGTGTATGGAATGTAAATCGTTCCTCATTCTCAGCATTTGATAGATAGATCAATAAATCCTTCCAGCCACTCTCCATCATGTGCATTACCAAGTTATCGTGCTTACTATCAAGTCCATTAGCGATCTAATTATCATCATTAATATAGATTGATCGAAATCACTAACAATCCCATCCGATTTGTTTGTGTTAATATGCAAAATATTCCTCAATAAAATGAGTATTCTTTCAACTAACAAGTGCTCGTCTTCTGATCGGTCTTCCCATTCCTAGAAATCAAAAATATTCATGTTTATATCAAAAGCTATTTAAATTTTTATGGTTTTGGAAAATTAGAATTATATACTTTAAGATAAATATCACTAATTTTGGACGACAAAACTTCAAGAAAATCTCTATCAATAAAATGCTAATAAAATTTTTTAATTAGAAATTTAATTTCTTAAAAAACAAACAGATTTGCATCTTTGTAACATTTCATCAACTTTTATAAAAATTTCCATCCCGACCAAGTCTTTTGGCAATTCTTGTTTAAAGCATATATAACTTGGTTGGGTCAGATTCATCAAAAGTCGAATAACTAGATCAAAAAGCACTGAATCATTATTGTATAATTTCAACAGAGAAATCAAGCAATTTTCAATGACTTTAAACTTTCCCAATTCTAGTCTTATTTCGCATTTTTCAGTTTCTCTTCGTAAGTGCCTTAAAATATCTCGAAGACTAACTAAAACATAAAGATTAAAAATAAAACAAGAAATGCAACAAACCTATAGTATCAACATCTTTGAGAAATTGTTTATTTTCTGTAATACCCAGACAAGTTATGCATGCATGAAGGTCAGACAAATATTTTTCCATTTATACTTATTAATGAAGGAATAAGAAAAAAGTTTCAAATTTAGAAGAGTTAATTTAATTATAGAATTTATCAAATGAATATTTAAACAACTTGTAATTTAATTATAATTTAAGATTTAAATTATTATAATGGTTGGTTTTTAAATTTGTATACATCTACAATCTACGTTAGTAAACATTATTTATTAACATTACTCATTTTATACATAAAATAATAATTTTGATAAAACTCTACCTCGATTAGGGTTACCAGATTTTAACATTGGTGAAGCGCAACATCATTGATAGATAACGGTAGAAGGGTGATCTTGTTTGAAAAATGCTGTTGAGCAACAGAAATTTTTTATCAAAGACACAATAATTGTGTTCTTTATTATATATAAATTTTTTAGTTTTGTTGATTTAAAGTTTTAGAGGCTCGGCATGAAATGTTTGCTCTGACCCACGTGTTCTTTAAATACAGCTGAATATGGGAAGAAGCATTTTAATCTATAATATATTATATTTCTAAAAATATCCTTGGCACACGCCTGACTAGCTTTTTGACCGTTTCTCGTTATAACATATATTTATTTTTCACTCTCGTTAAACTTGTAATTTTTCTCGATTATTGTTTTTAATTCGTTGTGTTCAGTTTGTGACCCAAATTTGTTATGGCTTTGTTGTTGATTCAAGATTCCTTTTTATATTGAAAATCTCTCCTCAACAACTAATTAAACTGAGTAAATTTTAATTGGGCTCCGGGGAACTAATGGAGTTAATGTTTTATCTTTTGGCCGCTTCGTTTGTTGACTGGGAAAGGTTTTTAGTGAAAATTACATTATGGAATAATAAGTTCCCTTGATAATTAAATTTATTAGAATTTTAGGATTTATCCATAATTTAATTTATTTGATGCTGTCATTTTAATTAATTAATTATTTTGTATTTTCCTAATAAATTTTTAGGGGTCCCAAATTAATTTTATATTATTATTTTCGTATTCGTCTCGTCAATTGACATCGGCACAGACTTATTTCCCCGGTAAAATATAAATTTTGATTTTTGATTATTTTTAATTATTTTATTTTCCCATTTTTTTCTATTTAATGAAATTTTGTTAAATTACGACAACCCAACAACTTTAACGTGTAAAATTTACAAATATGATGGATTATGGATTTTTGAATATTAAATGATTTATGCAGCTGCTTCTCACTAACCTATGTTGCAACATGTGTGAACTCCAATCAACACCCGGTGCTAAAGACGTTGGAACTGTGCTAGAGTGGTTGGTCATCTGTCAAAATTGTCTCTTGCTGTCAATACTGTAATTACTCGAACAAATCGTGGGTCATACGATCTACCTATAGAGGGTCTGTTCTCTATTTTAAGATCCCTTTATCTCCACCATTCCTCATATTCTATTCGTTAGCCTAGAGAAATTTATTTCAATTAATTTGCAAATGTATTATAAATTTTATTTTATCAACACAAAAATTTTAACAGTATCATAAAAACTAAGCGTCTTATTCCGCGAGTTATTTTCAAAAGTCCTTGCATTGAGTCTGATCGCGAGTCAACTATCGTATGAATACTTTCTATGTTCCAATTCGGCCTACCCTGTATACGCCCGCTTCAGTGGATTTCAGGTTTGATTGAAAATCGAACTAACAGTTGTAACCTGAGCCGTCACAAATACGAGCGGTTAGATATAATCTTCTTGTTCTGTTATCAGAGTGGTTTCTAGCGCTCAAATTTACACTTTATGTGCTTGTGTTTACGCTCGGTCGTTTCTCAAAATCTTCCGAATATTCTCAATTTTGGGGAATATATTCTTCAATTGATTTTGGCAAAACCGTGCAGCTTGTAATCTTCAAAATTACCTTAAAGAGCATTCGTATCAAGGCGAAACATTTCAGTTTTTTGTGTGCTTCTGACAGTTTCCACTCGAATTGATTATTCACTAAATAAAGAGGTCCTCAATAATAATTTAATTGTTTCAAAGTTAACCTAGCCTTTTGACTTCATATCATCCCCTCTATTTTAACATCATACTTTGTATCTACTTCACCCACTCTTGCACAAAGTCACCTTCATTATTATACTTACTCCAAATAATCAAATAAATTTATCTCAAACAGAGAAATAATTTAAAAACAATATATTTGATAGCAAAATTCGGTAATTCCATATCCGATTCTTTCCGTTCCTTCCGTTTTGACTATTCACTGTCACCTGGAGTCACCAGTCTGTATTCCAGATCTCTCAAGGACTGTCGAATATAAGTATATTCCCAAATGTATGTCGTTTACCTTTCTCCTTTAATTGATTTACATCTACTAGAATTTTAGTCGAACTTGTTAAGATATCGTCGTGGCTCTTTATATTTTGTAGCTGAGGCTGAACACGTTTGGCTTTTCTACCTCCGAGTCAGCAGAAGAAGAGGTTATTACAATTATTCCTAATTTTAGTCATAGGACCCTTCAATTTATTCAGATTGCCATCAGTGCAGAATGAAACTTCCCGTGTCTCTCTATCGGTTTTATCGTCGTTGCTATTCGATTTTGGTCTGGAATTTGGTGATAAATTGTTAATGAGACTAATTTATGAATATTCAGTGATTTAATGACGCTTGTGAATAAATCCATCTAAGGTTTTGCTAGATTCGACTGTTGCAACTTGGAAATCGTTTTTTTAATAAATATTTGTTAGTTTGTTTTGGTCGAGTATAGTGGATGAATGGCTTTAACTAATATTGTTAGAATAACATTGTGCTTAATATTCTATCACTAAGTTTACATTTTTCTGGGTATTTCATCGTTGGAGGCATGTGCAAATTTTGGAAAACAAAAACAAAAGCAAAATTCGCACTTTATCTCGAAAGCCTTTTCAAGATAAGGGAAGAAATATTGTTTGAAAATCCGGGAAAGTGCATCTCCAAAAAAATTAGTTATCTGGATAGATGTCAGTGATAATGGAGGCCAAAAGGAATTAGCGTTAAAAGATATCAGAAATTCTATTCGACATCAGTAAGTGTTATTGAATGATGGAGTATAAAAACAAAGCGCAATTGAAATCGCGACACACAAAAAAAATAAGAGAAAAACTTGCGAAAGACAAAAGCTACGAAAGACAAAAATTGCGAGAGACAAGAAATTTGCAAGAGACAAAGAAAGACAAAAAGGAATTAAACAGAAATTTGAAACAGAAATTAAGCAAGGCCAAAGCAAAGCAAAGCAACTAAATCAGAGTTACCAATCTCAGAAACGCACCGCAGTAGTCAAGTGATTGTAAAGCCAATTGATCCGAAAAGTGCTATTCTTCCCAAAGGGTCGCAATAAGCATTAATTGTGATTGATTGATAATTCGTTGTGTCATTTTAAAGTGGAGATAAAGTGTATTAATCAATAAAGTTTATACCGTTTGGAGTTCGTTACTGTTGTTTAAAAGCACGCTTGGAGTCAGATCGACAATAATTTCTATTCGAATTCACCGACAACCCCAACATATTTGATGAGCCCGACGTGATCAAGGTCGGTGAAAAATAATTGAAAAGAAACATTATTTTAACCAGATTAGAGGTAAATTGAGGATTTTGAAAAATTTTGTATTGAAGCTTGAAGCAGAAGTAAAATATTAATTGTGTTAATAAAATCGAAATTCAGATTGTGTGATTTGAGGAAATTTATTAAAGTGAATCGCTATAATTTACGAAGCAAAAGTAAAAAGGAACTTGTAATGAGTAGTGAAGACTTGTCGGTTTCAATCGCTAAAGAAAGTAATGATTTTGCAAGTTTTCAAAGATTACCAGTCGAATAATATGGAGGCGATCCAGTTATTTTTGTTGATTTTTTGAGTGACAACTACATATATGCGACAGCATATGGATGGTCCCAAGCAATTATGATTCAAAGGCTACCTTTATATCTAAAGGGAGCAGAGAGAGAGATGTGGAAGCAAATTGACAAGAAAGCGGTTGGCAATGATTGGGCCAAGCTAAAAGATGCGCTAGCTGCTAAACTCATTGGAGGAGATATAAAGAGACTAATGCGTCATAAGTTTTATAGTCGAGTTCAAAATCCAAATGAAACAGTGAGCGAATTTGCCTACCATCTATCAACCTTAGCAAGTAAATCATTCGAGGACGACTCAAAACAACCAGGTCTAGCGAAACAGATGCAAGAATTGGTACAAGATCAGTTTCTCTCTGGAGTAAACAAAGAAATAAAAACAGCATTGTGTTGCGTAGATTATGATAATTTCAATGATCTTTTTAAAAAGGCAATGAAAATTGAATTAAACTTAAAAAGTACGAAAGAGAAAGCTCATGCATTTGCAATACTTCCAGTTAAAAGAGAAAGATCGATTACCCCACCGCGGAGCAGTAGGGAGACAGTAAATACACTCCAGCAATCAAGAAGTCCATCGCCAAGTTGGAGAAATGAGAATAGTATAAACAGATCAAGCGGTAAAATGCAAAGTAATGAAAGAATAAGTCTCATCCAATGTGAAAATTGTAAAACATTAGGGCATTATACAAACCAATGTTGGTTTAGAAATAATGGCAGCAGAACCCCAAGGAGATTAGTTTCTAACTGGCAGAGAAATGAGATAGAAAATAATTATCGAGGAATAGCGCTTGATAAAAAAGCTAATGTTAATGATGTTCAATGTTATCACTGTGGGAAAAGGGAACATATTTCAAGGAATTGTTTCACAAAATCAAGGTCAACATCCACTTCTCCATCACCACAACGTGATAACGTGAATATAAATGGACAAATTCAATGTCATGCATGCAAAGGTTATGGGCATTTGGCGAGATCTTGCCCAAAAAATTCGAATAAATTTCAAAGACCAATATTAAAGAAAACAATAAGATTTCAAGATGAAAGTCAATCTTCCAGCAATGTAGCCTTCGTTCAACGAGACAATTTTTGAGAAAAAGTCAAAAGCGATGTGGAAATCCTTAATCAGAAATTGAATAGACTGTTATCAAAATTTGAATCAGATGACGAAGCTGATATTCATATGATAGACTGGGGAGAAGTATCCGGTAGTGAACCCGAATCAGGCAATGATCCAAGTAGTAAAATTTGCGATGATTTACAAAGTGAAATAAGCACAGTATTCATTGCCAAAGTTCGACGGCTGAGTGCAGATCCAGAGGCGAATTCTCAGAAGTTGATTGAAGTCTTAGAAAAATTGGTTAAGATGCCTTTGAGTTTGAGAAAAACCCTAACTGTTATAAAATTTTGTGCCAAGTGTTATAAATTAAACAAACAAAATGTATTTAAAGACATAATGAGACTATTGGGGCAATCGCTGCGAGAGCATAAATGGCTAGATCCTATAATTGTCAAAGTAATTGGACTAGACAACACAACGTCGTTTTGCCAAATTGGAGCGTATGAAAAAGTAAATGAATTGCAAAGGGAGATTATGCACAAATGTAAAGGTTGGAAAATAGAACTTGAATTTATGGAGCAAAGGCTAGAGGATGATGATTATTTGATCGATTGTGGAACAATCACTAGAGTGGAAAACGAAATAAAAATCCTGAATATAATTAAAACTAAAGAAACCGTTAAAAATGATTTCGATGAAACTAAAAATGATTTAATAAAAATATTGATCAATGGAAATACAGTTAAGGTTAATGATAAATTAGATATAATTTTAAATTCAGAATTTGACGTGGAAAAAAAATTAAAACTTTTGGACTGTATTAGACATTATTTGAGTTATGAAACTGGTTTTGGAGAAACAATAAAAACTGTTATTCGGAAATTTGGACAAGAATTTAGAGAACAAGGCATTTATATTGAACTATTTGTGATATTATTAATGATAAATGATCAAGATGAAGAATATACAGATGAGGTAGAAAACGTCATTGCACCAAACATAGAAGAAAGTGCAACAAAAACAGAAGTTAAAAGTGAGATTTGTGCAACAGAGACAGCAACTAATGAAGCAAAGGTGGAACCGTGTAAGAGTCCATATGAAATAAAATGCGAAATAGTACAGAAACTCCAAGAGGAAAGAAGCCAGGTTAGTTTGAGTAAAACAAAAGGAATTATAAAGTCCTTAGCTAGTGAACTGTATATTAAACCAGCATTGCGAGAACAAAATGAAATATATATTCAAAAAATTGCAACAAAATTAAAAAAGAGACTCCCTTCTATGTTAGAATATGCGAAAGAAAATATGGAATTTCGTGATGAAGATGTGATATTGAATATGATAAAAGATGAAATAGATAAAGAAACGATACTGACAATTATGAGTTATATTTTACTAGAAATTGGAGCATACATCTGTTTAAATAATGATAAAGAAGAAGAGATAATTGAAGCGGCGACCAAGGTTCTGAATAAACATATTGGTAGCTGGATAAGTGAAAATGGAGGTTGGGAAAAGTTAACAAAAAACCAACCTAAACCAACAGAAGAAATAAATGAAAAGTGTGGAAACACAATGAGAAGAAAACCAATGAAAATTCCGTTTATAATGTTTATGAAATTGACGTTATGTGGAATTGTAGCCCAAACCACGTTATTAGCCGCATATGATTGCTCTCAAACAGAATTGGGGAAGATTTATTCTGTGGTAGATATGACAGAATGCCCGACGCGTATCCGATGAAACTGAAAATCGAAAATGAAAAGAAGTATTAAGTTTATCAGGAATCGGGCTTTCGACGATCAACAGTACGAGAATGTAGTGTTAAAAGAACACGTTTCATATTTTATGGTGGAAAGTGGAGTCATACGTTATTAATCAAGATGTATGCAATTATAAGACCAGTTGATATAAATCCAGAAAATTGTGTAGCCGCATTTCAAACAGGGAGACTTAAAATGAGCTCAGAAATCAGATTAAAAGCCAAGTTAAATCACGCGGTACGAGAAACAATTATTGAAAGAGGAGTAATGAAACCAATTACATTTCATTAAAGGGTCAATCGAAATATTAAATAATGACGGAACAATATGGAATGAAATGCCAAACAGAACATTATGGCAAATTTCAAAGGAAATATGGCAAAAACAAATGACAGCAGCCAACGAGGTGCGTGGTTAATCCTAGAATGCCAGGTAAAAAGTTCCACAAATTATGAGGTGAAAAGAAAATTGTCAATCAAGGAAGATAATGAGTTGCTTCCAATAACGGAGGACATGTTGAAATACAGAAAATCCTTTCTGAGAAAACAAATCACAAAGGAGGAAATCAGAAAATCTATCATATTTATGGACGCGGAATATGGCGTAAATGAGAAAAATGAAATGGTCCCACTATCAGCGTGCCTAATAGAATATACTGGAAAAATTATATATTCAATTCGTTGATAACTCCAAGAGATAAATTAAAAAATTATGTCACGCATGTACATGAGATCACGGAAAAAATGTCAAGGAATCAGGAAGATCAGTACAAGAGTATGGAAAAAATTCATGAATTAACAACCGGGAAAATTTTAGTTGGCCATGATCTAAGAAATAAGTTGTTAAAACAATTGTTGTCCAAGCCAATGATCTATGGGGAATACGAGATCTAGTGGCAGCTAAGGCATTAATAAAAAGGGGAGTAACAAAAAATGGGCAATGGTTCAAACTATCTATTGTGCAAACGAAGTGTGTGGAATTAAAATCCAAAAAGAAAATCATTGTGCTCTGGAAGATTCTGAAGCTGTTAGAAGAATTTATTTGAGTTTTGAAAATTATTGGGAAGAAGACATGAATAATAATGAACCAATAGCAAAAAGAGTTTGCTCATTAGAAGAATATCAGAGGAGAACAGCCCTACCTAGAGTGAAAGAGTTTAATGAGTTACAAAAAGAAATTGTGCTGCAAACAATGGAACAGACTTTCCACACATTGGCAGAAATTCCGACAATCAGGAAACAAAAAGCTCAGTTACAAAAAGACAATAAATTAAATTTGGCAAAAAATAGCACAATTCGTGTACAACAAGCACTCAAAAGAAAACTACGAAGTGAAAAAGAAACTCAAACAATGGAAGAAATTTCGATAAAAAAGAAAATTACAATCGATGGAAAAGAACTCCAGTTATCAAAAATTGTGGCGATTTATAAAAATGGAAATGAAAAGGTCAAAATTGTGGATCCTCAATAAACATTTGCGAATGACTTTGATTTGTTATCCCCCAATTAAAAATAAAAAATAAATAAATAAATAAAATTAATTAAAATAATCAAATTATAATTAAAATAAATTTGGATGAGTATAGTAGTAATAGAGAAATACCAATAAGCTCTGTAGTAAAACCCTATAGGGAGTTACTCAGAATATAAATAAAAAATATAAACGGTATTAGTAAATTATAAACATTGTTATTTACTCATATTCTCTATAATAATTGTTATTGTGACTTTATTATTATTATTATTATTATTATTATTATTATTATCATTAATATTATTATTATTATATAAAATTGAGAAATATTCTTGTGAACCCCAATGCCCGAACTTCGGAATTTGGAGCTCATAAGAGTAGTTAATTCGCCGCCTGCAGCACGGGCGTAACCAGTGGCGTAATCAACCCAGAAAAAAAGGTTTTTCGTAAAAATTAATAAATATTTCTAATATAAAATTTATTAAATATTTTTAATTATTATTATTAAAATATAATTTTTCAAATAGTTTTAAAATTTTTTTTTACAAAGGAAAAATTGAATTGGCAGTTGAACTTTATAAAAATTAAAATTTTGAACCAAGCAACAAATAATTTAAAAAAAATTTATTATGAATAGATCAAAGCTTACCAAAATAACAATTTAATAGTGAATTCAGTGGTGTTCGGTTTGATAGTGGATTGTCGTTTATAAATAAATTCCCAAAGTTTGATGCCTCCATTCGACATAAATCAATAAAGTCATTCGTCAATAAACTTAGTCTGTGCAGTATGTACACCGGGGATGGCATGAGGTACGAAATATTGTATGCAGTATTTGAAAATAAAAATTTTTAAAAATGAGAAAAAATGAAAATTTCCCAAAATAATAAAAAGAGGGAACCAATCCAATTAAACAAATGCAATTGGAGCAATTTATTACGGTATATGTGTAACCAGCCAATTAAAATCATTTTTCATTTTTTACATATCTTTTCATGTTGATTAAAATCAATTTTTATTTATTTGATTTCTATTGGTTATGTCGTTTAGTAACCAATTATAGCCAATCTGAATTTCTCTGTCTCTACACACACACTCACAGATGAACTCTGCAATTGTGTCGCATATTGGTGGGTTACTGGGGGTGGATGTTTGTTTAAATTTTCCTAGTTACCCCGGTAACGCCATATAAATACTTTCTAGCTACCATTCAGCACCCGCTGCTAGGCAACGTTGGAAATGTGTTCAGATGGGTGGATTGCCCGCAAAAAGTGAGCGTTATTACTAATGCTGTAATTGCTCGGACAATCCCTGGGTCCAACGAGCTGTCGATGGAAGACTTATGCTCGCTTTGAAAGTCCCTCATGTGTGTTAGATACTAAGATTAGAGTTCATTAGAAGATAAATCCGATGATGTCGTACTGGAAAATAAGGAGACTACTACTAGTTGGAGTAAGGGTATTCGTATGTTGACTGCGGGGTTTTCAATGTTTATCAAGTTTTAAATCATCGCTTTGATCAAACCACGGGAAATTATAATTTATAAACAAGCATATAAAATGTGCAAATGAAACACGCTTAAGTCCATTGAGTTTTGTTTGATAGCCGAGCGGCTCTACGTCTGGCCCGTTCTTTTCGCCCTGGCCTGTAGCTATTAGTGGTTGTTGTGGCTGGGGTTATGGCTGGAGTCAACTTTTTGGAGTCAACTTTATTCTTCGCTGGGTACTTACGTCATCGGTCTGTTCCGGCCATCAGTTTCTGTAATAGCTCTACGTTTGTTAATGCGCGCCATAACTTTCGTAATTAATTTTATTAAAGCTCTTCACATGTTAAAATTCCTAAATTTCAATTTTAATCAAATTCTTTTATTTTTGAGCTTGGAAATATTTTATTTGTGTTGTTTCTCTCTTAACTTTGTCAGAGCTTACTATAACATATAAATGAACTATGATATTTTTGGTTTTCAAAAATATAAAAAGTTGATTGTATTACAATGGTCTCAGTTGAAAGAAGCGGTGTAAATGGGAGCATAGCGTGATAATCTGATTCTTTTTGATAAAATGTGGTATTTTATTTATTAAATCAGTGTTTGTACCTTTATTATTGCTGTTCCAATGACAGACATTGTAAATTATCCAGTTTAGGAGTTGTCACTGAGTTTCTGTGTAATAAACCGCAATCGGGCTTCTATTGTGCTAGGCAAATGTATAGACTAAACTGCCTAGACTAGACGAAATTGGAATAGAATAAATGAAAACCAGTTATTTGGATGGAAAGCAGACAATGCCCTTAACGAAAAATAAATAAAGTAAAATATGAATCTGAGGAATTACGAATCAGAGAAATAAAAAAGGGAGAAGGTAATGGAGGTAATAGAAGGCCAATATGGATAATAATGAAGAGATAATTGTTAATACTCTAAATATATTACTGAAAATTGCCGTAAAGTGTCAGGATTATGAGAAAACTATAATTCACAAAGGAATAAATATCCAAAGATCATAGGAAAAACAGAAAAAGGGTCGTAAAAGTTAATAGTGAGGAATCATAATCACAGTCATTATTCGAGAAGTAGAAGATGAAATCATGTAAGCAAAATGAGCTACACACAATCCCTTTTAATTTAAGAAAATCTAAAAGTTCAATAAATAGAAGAGTACTACAGACCAAGTACAACCAATATTCGAAAACAATCAAAGCGAAAAACAAAAAAAAATCAAATGAAAAATTCACTACATCAACAACAAACAATAACAGAAAAGAAGACCGAAACAAAGTCATTAAATCAAGTAATACTATATTTTTAGGTTGTTATAATAATTCTGGAAATAAAATGAGTGCACTTGAAGAATCGAAGGTGAACAAAAAAACCAAAACCCATTAAAATGCAAAATTAATTAAAAATTTATAAAATTTGGAAATTAAAATTATTCGGGAAATGGGTATGGTTGAACACCAAATCATCAGACTAGTCCAGTAATAATAATAAAATTTTAATGAAGGGTCCCTAGGAAAAGTTGTACCGAAAATACAAACTAATTAAAGTTAATTAATTGGCTAATGGAAAACCCGAGCGATGAGGAAAACTCAGAGCGAGTGAAATCTTATGGATTAAATTTTTAAAATTAACTTACCCGAGTGGCAGGGATATAAACAAATAAGCAATTATCCCAAGCAATCTTAGCTAATTGGTGTTACCCAAATCATTCCGAGTGAGTATATTGTCTCAATGATCCCTAAAGATTTGGGACAATAATTGTATAAAACCAGATAATGATTCTCAGTATAAAAAGAGAACGCAAGTTAGACGAGTTGCCAATTGGTTGAAGAAAGTTAGAAAACAGAATTTGATAATAAGGAAACCAGAGAAGATCAGAATGCACATAAGCAAATTTAAATCAATTATAATTAAATTAACGTGCCAGACGAGGCGATATTCCATTGGGACATCTGCCTCCACGTTGAGAATCGAATATTGATAAAAGAATGCAAATATTGTGACAAATTGTAAATTTTGTGATCGAGATTAATTAACGTATTCTGTGTTGTGTTTTGGTTATTTGATATAATAAAAGGAGCACAAGGAGTCAGAAAATTGACCGAATTGAAATAAAATACCCAACAATATCAACAGACAAATATCATTAGAAACAATTAGTCACAACAGAATTCGCCGATTCACTGCCAAATAACAGGAGATAAACAAAATATAAATAATGAATAAGTCGAACAAGCCAGGAAATCGAGATCAGTCAAACTTGCCAATTACAAATCGAGAAGAAGATCACAGAAAGAAACCAAAGTATCAAGTATCGCATCAAGTACAAAAAAGAATAAAAACAGAAAAGAAAATTAAGTACATCAATCGAAAACGACAATATATAAACCCAGAGTAGATTGACCACCAAAATACAACTTGTTATTAAAAATGTTAAATACAAAACCATAACAAAAAAGAAGAACACAAAGAAAAATATAGAGAACCGTTTGATGATAATGCAAATAAACTAATTGCATTTCAAAGAAAGTTTGAGATCTATATCACACCATGAAACTCATAGGAGGAAGTCACCAGCAACGGATAGAGATAAACCATTTGAAAAGTGGGAAGAAATTCAAAATACTTGAAAACCCAATCGAAGTCGCAAAATTAACGAATCAAGAATTAGAAAACTCAATGAAAAGAGAACAACGACACAACCAATCGAATTTAATATACGGAAGTGAATTAGCTCTTGACAGCAAGATACCAGAAGAAAACCCGATAGGAATATTTGTTGAAGGGTTAAGAAGAAACAAAATTAGCGCATTAGTCAAGTGTCTGATATGTAAAACATTAGATGAAGTACTCACATGTGATGGGTTTCTTGGTGTTGATATTTTGAACTATATGGTTGTTACCCAGACAACCCATACAAATATTTTTCGCTTACCACTCGGCACCCGTTGCTAAGCAACGTTGGAACTGTGTTCGAGTGGGTGGATTGTCCGCAAAAAGTGAGCGTTATTGCTAATACTATAATTTACCAAACGATCCATGGGTCCAACGAGCTGTCGAAAGAAGACCTGTGCTCGCTTTTGATTTTTAGGTCCCCTTATATCGTCAATGTCATCATTTGTGTTCATAATTCTCGAGAAAACTCCTCATTCATACCTGAAAATGTCTTTATGCTACTTCTACGAATTAACACTTATCGAATTCTTTAAATAACATTTAATTAACAACCAAACGTATATTTTATAAACGAAAATAACACATTTCGACACGTCAATTATGTGTTGTTTAATAATCGAGCAACTCGGCGTTTAGTCCGATCTCTACGTCCGGGTCGATAACCACTAGCCTTTTGTGTAGTCCTCGGATTAGTCGTCGTCTCTCGGTAGGCTAGTTGGGCGGGAGCAAAGACGAGGGGATATGTCACTGCCGCCCCTTCTTGGCAGGCTGACAATGCTACCTCCAGCCCCTTTATCTGGGTCCTCAGGCTTTGATTTAACTGCCTTTCTTCCGTCCAGCACTTTTGTGCTGCTGTGAGCCTTTCATAAAGCAACTTTGCTTTCTTCGGTTCTATCCAGGCGGCTTTTGTTTGCTGGATTTCTTTGGACAACTGGGTGATCTGTTCATAGAAATGTTTGTTGATCCTTCGCGCGTGTTCTAATTCCTTCTGTAGAATTTGTAGGGATTCCATCTATGTAATTAAATGAGATTTAACTTTGGTCTATAAATCTTAAGTTATCTAATTAACCATACAAATATTTACCGTATTAAACCATCAACAAAAAATTAAATAAAATATCTTGGAAAACAACTACTCATTTATTTAAAACTAAATTTAATTACACTAATGTTATTGTAAATTTGGAATCCGTATTCGAGTCATTTACGGAATTGAGGGTTTTGATGATGCCTCACCACACATTCGTCAGGGACCGGCTGATCGTAAAAGCGCTCATGATACACAAAGACTGGTCGTCTCGTGTTTCGGGTATGGCTGACGCGGAGCATCGGTGGAACGGCGACACTGGCTTTTATTCGTTTGTCCACATGATTGAAATTGGGGCTGTGCGCGGTGTGAATTCATCGGTGTCCGCAATTCTGCCGGCTGCAATGTCCTCCTCCACATTTGTAAGATATAGCCTGGCCCTGGCTACTTGGAGATTGACCTAGCATTGGTGATCCTTGAGTCGAGAGAGGAGGGACCGGGCCTGTTCGTGCATTTCTTGGGCCGGATTTCGGCCACCTTTTCGTCTACTCGCTACGAACGGTAGCTCATCATCCTCTAGCGGTCGTAAGGCATTCCATCGGGACTCTATCGACTGGGGAACCTTGAAGCACACGTTCCACATGGCGTGTGTCTCCATTGTTCAGCAGCCTGCGTGGGAACACGAATCATGGCCGTCGATATATCTATAATTCGATTACATACATAGATTCGTCGTATTTTTATTGAAATAGTTAAGACGTTGTCCAAAGGTCAAGGTTGTTCATGGGGTTTTCATACTTAAAGTTATTTTATAGCACGAACTTAAAGCTACAGGTTTGTAATTCCTCTGATGGGTTCACCTACTTACAATCTAATTTATAAGATATAACTAAATTAATAGTGTGATTGTAAATTTATCCACTCTAAGCTATGATGAACTGGAATTAAATATTAACCGTGTGCAGATGTCTGAAATACTTTTATTCAAATTAATAAATGTAATGTATTATTGGTATAAAAAGGATTATACGAATTTTGTTTAAATTTGCTAATTGATTAAAGTATGCTGCATCTTATGTGACGAAATTCGCCATTACTCGAAGAAATTAATGCCCCTCCTTAATTTCTCGATAATTTAGTTTCTTTGGACCTTGTTGGACGTGAGTAAAATCATTATATAAATACATTCATAGTTTATTAATTTTATTATAGAGTCGACTTCCAATATGCTTCACCTAAGATCGCTATTTTCAGCTGCTGTTTAGTCAGGTTAGAACTTTGGTTTTATAGAGAAACGATGCTTAAAATTCCTAATTTCACACTGTTAAATTAAAACATAATGAAGATGCTTGGTCCGTTCTTATGGTTTACCATCTATTCGCTTTCGAGTTGAGACGTGTTTCTCTTTCGAACAAATATTTTCACTATCTTCACATTTGGAGTTTCCACAATCGCCCAAGCTCTCCCAATCATTTGCTCTATTCATGGTGTAACATGTTCATGCTCCCATACTCTTATACGATATGTTACTGATTTAATTTTCAACATTTCCTCAAGTAAGTGGAATTCAAAATTTGTAATCAAAAATATTCATTTAATTGAAATATATTTGGAATTCTACTCTTTAGTTTTTATTAAGTAAGAAAACATCATAACCTAATTAATGAAATAAAATAACCAAGAATAATGATAATAAATATTCGTACGGAATTGACCTAGGGATTTACAGTTATTCCATATGTAGGTTAATACATTTTACGGCCGACAATTATTATTACTAAACGGTTAGATAAAACACAAACTTAATTATGGAGAAAACTTCATTTGGTTACTGATGTTTGTCAAACTAAATCGGGATGATTCGACTCGTTTTTGTTGTCAAAGGTTGGCTATAACTTCTATTCACTGGGTTCATGTCGGGGGTCGGTGCTGCGGTATCCTAGTTAAGAATAAATTAATAATAAATTAATAATAAATCATGAAAATAAAATTAGTCCTTAATAATAAATTATGGAAATAAAATTAGTTGTTGGAAATAACAATTTTTACTTGTTGGACGGGACCTTGGGTTCAGGACTATGTCTTCGCCTGAGATACTATCCATCATATTCTCATTGATTTGGTTCTGGTGATTATGCATTTTTAAAGTCCAGTTTGCCTTCGCCGGGGCAGGATAATTTCGTCTATTCCTATCTATGGTGGTTTTATTGGCCGTGCGTGCGAGGCGCGTGGGGAGTAACGCCTCATTCACTCTCATTACCAGTGGATTAGTGGAATTCTATGTGCTTGTGTGTGGAATGCTTATTGATTATACGCGGAAATGTCAATGTTCATGCCATTCTCGGTGTGTATAGAAGGAAGACTGTAACTCTATAGGCATACCCTGGTATTGGTTGGTAGCAGAGTTTTCTCTAATATACTAATGTCCTCGCGTCAATTAGTTCGTATCGGTGTGTAAGGGTTCAATATTCTGGGAGGTAATCGATTTGATTTATTTCCAACTAATTTAATGGTTAATTTTTCAGTTGCTTATCTAAATTAATGGTTAACTCCTCAGTTGATCAACTTTCCATGGATTCAGATCATCGGGCAATAGTATTGGAGTTACACAGATATGGTCGCATCTTTCGATTAACTGGCTAACGACATTTTTGGGCGAGACAAGATTGGGTAATATTTTACGTGAGTGGGTAATTATGTTAAGTTAAGCTTAATTTCTTTTCCATTAAGAGGGACTCTGACGTCGACTTGACATTACCGGTTAGTTGTTGTTGGTATTCACCGAATCGTTCATAACAATCGATTATCCGGAGAGATGATTATTGATAGCGTAAGCGCATTATATTTTACGCACAAATGTCAAACCGAGTTGAAAATCGTAGCGTTGGGTTCTCGTAATCAGGTAACCTTAAAAGTTTATAAAACATGATTGTCATTGATTAGATATTCGAAATGTTTGTTCCAAATGGCAAGTAGCTTCACCTTACAATGGTCATGGTGCCCTTCCTAAATCTACTTGGTTGTACTTTTATGGGGCAATCTGGACTTGTTGGGCTTTGCTAATCATCTATTGGGGAATATTTATTCATTATGTTTAGAATTACTTTGATTTCCTATGTATTGTATTTGTTAGATGCCGTTGTTATCAATTCAATTATACTTTTCTCGTTACTTGTGATATTCGTGGTCAAATTACTTTGGATTTATTATGCTTTTAGGAATAATTTATTTATTTGGGAATCTCTAAATTATATCTATAAATAAGTTACATTTGGATGTATTACACTTTAGTAATGGTTTATTTTACTGGGGATCTTATCCAATTTAGAACTATTGGTATGCGGGTTTATAAGTCGGATCTTTGTTACACTAAATTTCTTTATAAACGTGCGGAGTTAAGTTTTACATTAAATTCTCTAGGGATTTTTGCTAATTCCAGTTCTTCTATGAATTTTATTTTTAACTTTTATTTAAGACGTAGTGACTGAAGGTTACAACAACGATTTTATTTTCAATTTCCCTCGTCATCCTCAGTTTTACTTGGCCTTAGGCGCATTGTGTTTACATTATAATTAATGAGTGCCCACTGGACTACTCGTGTGATGATTTTGAGCCGTATGTGAATATCATTTTAGGTCGAGTTTATGGAAATTGGGAGACGAGGAAACAGCCAAAAGACTATTTCCCTTTCCCCTCTTCCCTTATACAGAATAATATTGACGTTCCGACCCCTACGTTCCGCACGCCGGAGCCTTCACGGGCACGAATCATTGACGATATTCCACGCACTTACACGAGTTCGAATAGTATGTTGGATTTTAATGACTTGTAGTGTGTTTTGGCTGTGGGCCGCAAAAATTTCGACAATATAAAACAAAGTTTTTATGCAATATAAATATTTTATTAAAATAAAAATATGATTTACTCAATACATTCATAAAAGTTAAAAATCATAAATATACCACTCTCCCCACGCCGACACCCAAGCAGAGCTCTATTGAGGTTGCGAGGATGCGACGTGGAAAGAGTTTCGAACAAAAACTCTTACTTACATCGTAATAACATTCAAGTTTGAAAACTAGTTGACGAGTAAAATATAGTTAAATTGTGTAAAAATGAATCGGTATATATACCTATTGTACGACCCTAACCTTGCGTGTTCTTTTTGATTTAGTAAAACAAAATTTGACCTTTGAATTTTTCTGGTATATTCTAATCTTTAATTTTATTATTTTGGATTTATTTGACAATTTTTCTTTTAAATTCTAAATTGAATTATTTCTAATTCAATTATTTGATTTTTATTTCATTTTCATGAAATTTTGTATTTTTTGATAAATTGTCAAATTTCGGTCAAATTGTGGGTTTTCGTGTTATGTTTGTATTTATTTCGTGCGGAACTTGTTGCATTTTGTTATTATTTTAATTTATTTTTTGTTTTATAATTTTATATTTTATTGTTTCTCTCTCACATTTTGATAGGGTTAGTTGGTGTTTTAATAAGTTTGAATTTAAATCTGCATGTTATATTTGCATGTGTTTTACCGATTCATTTAAACATTTACAAGGCCGTTCGTGTTCTGGCCCAACACATGGGCAGATAGATGTGAAATACATCATCCGTCACAAATGGCAATAATGCAAACAACAGCAAAGAATGACAACGAACTTCAAAGTAAATCAGTTTATACATGAAGTTCATTAAATAATCAAGCCACCAACAAGAAGAGTAGAATATTTCAATAAGATTTAATAGTTATGTGAAAGCTCGGAGTAGTGTAGAAACCTCGAGATGTAAAAAAATGAATAAATAATAGAATTAGTTTTCCCCTCAAAATCAAATTAGTTTAACGTAGTTTTTAAGCGTAAAGGCGATGTGTAGCCTGCCTAATTTTTGTTTGAAGATAGAACATTAAAAACATTAAAACCGAAGAGAATTAAAGTCAATCAAATCCTTTCAACAGTATATAAAAACGGTCTATTTTTGGTTTACAATACTTTCGAATTAACCTAAAAATTGCTGATCAAACTTCAAGTTGTAGTTGATGATATTGCAAGAAATTGTTTTGAAATTCAATAAATTTATTGTTGTGTCTTATTTGATTAATTGAAACAAAAAGCACCAGGAGTCAGAGTTATCACTGATTTTACAATGATAACAAAAAACCTTTTGCTGTCGGAAAAATTTTTATTTCGCACTTATTTTTTGAATTTTAAATTCATCACATTCGAAATTTTGCACAATTTAGAATTTCATTTCTCTTATCCAAACAACTACTCAAATTATTTTAATTAATTTTCTCAAATAAAAATTTATTGAATCTTATTTTAAGTTAACTTGATAATTTCCAGTAATGGATTTACAGAAACATAATATTTATTCTGAAGATTCAAGCATTAAAACAAATTTTAAAATTTATATATTTTAGTAATCGTCTCGTTTCACGTAGAAATTTATTAGATCAATCAAATTTTAAATTAAAATTTCTAAACTGTTCAAAAATCCTCTTGTTGGCGTGTAAAAAAAATTCAAATTAAAACAAGAATCTGTCAAAGAAATTTGACTCGAAAACAACCGATCCCTTCAAATCCCATCAAATTGCTGCCGTTCTCACCAATGCATGGTATATTTTGGCAAATGTTAAATTCCCTTTTGTTTCTGGACCGTTCATTAAAAAAACATTTTTCTCTTCTACATAGTGTTCGGATTTTGAAAAAAAACTAAACACCAAATGTTCAAGACATATTTTATTTCTATAACTCGAAGAAATCGTAGACTTAAAATGCTTATCAAACGCAGTGTAACATCCTTTTGCAACATCAAAATAAGCTTCAACTCGATACTTTTCCTCTTTTAAAATTCCTCTTTGGATACCTTTAGGATCATCGAAGACATGCGGAGTAACCATTACCATAGCCTTATACTTACATTCGAGACTGAACCAGGTGTTGTCGACAATTCCCCCACAGCAGAGTTCCGTGAATTGCATTGACTGACCTGGAACCAGATAGGAACAATATATATTATTGTAATCATAGGCATTTTGCTCACGCAAATAAAGACTTGGGGAAATACTGACATATATCTCATCAATTATCAGCGCCAAATCTATAACACATTGAGAATAGGATTTATTTTCATCATCTAGTACATTAACACAAGGTTGAAGGTTATTGAAAAACTTTGTCTTCAAAGCTTCACCTATACCCAGAGATTTTGCAACTTCTAACAAACGGGCAACGTTGTTCAGTTCAATAAGCACAATCGTTCGCAGAAATTCCCTTCTAACTGTTGCGTACATGATTAAATCTGTTGAAGTGGCCTTTAATTGTTCCATTAAGGTGATTCGAATTTGTTGAGAATGCAAAACATCCGCATTGTCAATGACGTTTGAACACTGAAGTCTATCAACAAGCCAAGCTGGAAACTTCCAAAGAGTGCAAGCATCAACGTAATGTATTGAGCCCCCGTTTAATTCTATTTTCTGATTCGGTGATTTATCCTTTTTTGATTTTTCCGTTTTTGGCGAACTTTTCACCATCAAAGCGTCTTCAGGTACAATGAATACTTCTGTAACTTCTTTGTTATCAGTTTCTTTTTCATTATCAGCACTGTTGTCTTCAGTACTTTCTTCTTCTTCATTTTCTTCATTTCCTTCATTTTCTTCATTTCCCTCATTTTCCTCATTTTCCTCATTTTCCTCATTGTCTTCTTCCGATGCTGAATTGTGTGATTCCTTATAAAATCTTCTAATTTTACTTTTATTCATTTTCTTGACAATCTTGCTCATGGAACACAAAGCATCGTTTGCCGAATTTCTATTTTTCTTAATAAGACTAGATCGTTTCATTGAATGGAATTCTTTCAAGCATTTTATCAAAGTTATAAGTTGTTTTTCATTGAAAGTTGCCATGTTAATGATTTAAAATAAATCAATTTTAATTAATTAATTTTAAATAAATTACTGAAGCCTTCGAGGCCGCACGAATTTTTCAAACATTCACTCGTTTGTTAGTTCGGTTCAAATCTTGGTGAACTCCACTTCCACACATTTGATTGTATTGAAACTTTGCATCTATACGTAGTACCAATGGCAATGTCATAACTAAATTATATTTTTTCGTGAAAATATAAAATTAAAAAATAATAAAAAAATATTGGATAATTGTAAAATTTTATCTACTAGTATTCTAACAGCATAATGTATTCTAACAACATAAATTAAACATTTTTAAAAGAACAAAAATAATATAATTTAAAAATAAATTATTATTAGAATCAATTGAATTGAAAAAATTAATTTAATTAATGTGTTTATCCTTATAACTAAAGAACAATAAAGGTGTTTTAAGCGTAAGTATTAAACGTTACAGTTACGCAACAATGAACTTTTATATATATTGTTGGTCAAATGAAACCTTGAAAAATTGTTTAAATCAGGTGATAATATAACACGTAAATCAAGCATATCAAGTGAATTTTAAACACCATATAATCCACTAAAATTATAAGGAAATGTAAAGAACACAAAAAAATTCAACCAAGAAGCAATAAGTTCTACAAGAAATTAAATAAAATGAAGTGTACAGATTTTGCAGACTTATCTACACAAGACATAGAAATTATCAAACTGGCTATAAACTCTCACATTGTTTAAACCAGATCATGGTTTAGCTATGGGTAACAACGTTTCACCAATTTTATATATCTTCTACATAAACCACATTGAATCTATGATTAGGTTATTTTTAGGAATAAAATCCAATTTTGAAAAAGATACTTCGAAGAAATCTTCATAGACTTCACGATACTTTTCAACATCATCCTCTCACATGCAAACTCCACCAACACAAATATACAATTCACTCTATAACTATTTAGATCTGGAGATAAAATCTCTTTTTTAGATACTTTGATAAGTTCATCAGAAGGACCAAACACTCTCACCGAAAAACTGCGTTATTAATAGGAAAGATAAAAAGAGCAATAAGAAGCTGTTCCGATATAACAGTAAAACAAGAACCCTCGAATTCCTCAAAATACATTTGTTGCAAAATGAATACCCAATAAAGTTCGTAGAAAAATATTTTTTAAACTAACAAGGTTCTAATAGTCACAACACACAAAAGAAACACCACAACAAACCAATAATTTACCTACGCTTCCTCTTCTTAATCAACAAGACATGTAATACAATTAGATTTTTCATCGACACTCATCAACTACACTCCACACATTATTATAATTATTATTACAGTCAAACTCGGTTATTACGAACTTCAAGGAACCAAAATATTTTGTTCGTTATAACCGAGTTTAGTTAAAACCAGAAAATAGGCTAAACTAAATGAAAAACTCAAACAATAAAAAAGACAAATGCATTTTTAATTAATAATTTATTAACAAAACTTAAAATACCTTGTTGCTTCTAAGGTTTCAACTTAAAGTCTCTTATATTTCTCTGGATGACGGAAATTTCCGTAAAAATAGATTCGGATGTGTTGCTACGCTCTGAAAATTGAGTTAGAATTTCCGAAGCTGTATGAACCTGAGAATGCGTTAATACTGGTACTATTTTTTCAACACTGTCAGCTTCGTCTTCACTGTCTTCTTTATAAAGAATTGATTTAACATTAACATCAATTTTTTTCACAGGTTGCAATCTTTTTGCCGTTTTGAGCAGTACTATTTAACGATGATAAAACCTATTCTTTGTTCTTCTAATAAGTTGAAACTATTGACTTTAATAGATTGTATTTCTTACAAACCTCTGGATTTGAATCTCCTCCTTCCAATTCACGGATAATGTCAACTTATTCATAAATTGAGACAATTTTTTTTGTTTGTTTTAACAGGAGGTTATTTGAGAAAAGCAGAAAATTTATTTAATTCAATTCAATTAAATATTTACACACATACTTACCATAAGAGTAAAAGAATACAAATTAAACTAACTCACCACTACAAAAATCCAAATCAGTGTTTTCTGAGCTAACGCCGGAAAAGTGAAAATATTTTGAAAAGTTGATAGAATGACTTTTAAGCGTTTATTAAATACTGATTTTGTGCCTGTACGTATGGTTCTATCTCGGGCATTGTATATATGTACACGTCTTTCCGTCCCTGCATGCATTTATTTTCATTCTTACCTTAACTTTTATGTATCTATGTTTTAGTAACTATATTTAGTTTATTTTTAAATTAATTTTAATTAATTAATTTTTTATTATGAAATTTATTATGAAGTTCATATTTTAACTTTTAATTAATTCTCTTCCATCAGTTTTTGATATTCATCATGGTTGATTTAATTTTTGGCTCTTTCGATTGATAATTCAACCATAGTTCAAGCTCTTTTTTATTTCATCATTTTGCTATGATGGATTTCCAATTTAAGATGGTATTAATTATGTACTATAGTGCTTTATTATTTTTATTTTAAATACACACTTTATATTTCAATTGCGTGTTATAATTTTTTTTAAATGTGTATTATTTTATTTTTCTAGTGTCTTGTGTCGTGTTATTTTTTTAATTGGTGTAAGATATTGAATTTTAAATGATATTGATGCGGTTTTTATGCTAAGTATTTTGATGACTTTAAAAAATGATTAATTAAAATTTTATTGATTAATTAAAAGCTCTAGCCCAACAAAATAAAGCATTGCTAAATACTATCTTTACTAAAATTAATTTCAAATTTTAACCCTTTGGGTTCCGGCTGCTATAATAGAGTTATGGATAATAATTAAGAAACTATTTAAAAATTCATTGTTTATTTAATTTTAATTTAAAGATTGAATTAATAATCATCTATTGACTATTTTTATCTCTGAAAAAAACGTGGTTAAAAAGTTATTAAATTGTTGCGGTTATAATAAAACATAAATAAAAAATAATAAAATTTTAAAATTATCAAAATCAATTAAAATTAATTAAAATTTTGAAAAAAGTAAAAATTAATATTTTTCGGGGGAAAAAGTGGTAACCGGTGGCAAATTTGATTTTAAAGACGAATAAAATACTGTTGGGCCAGGACACGAATTTGTTTAAATGAATCGGTAATACACACGCAAATACAACAAAGCAGATTTAAAATCGGACCCATAAAACACCAACTAACCATGCTAAAAAATGAGAAAGAAAACAGTTAAATATAAAATCAAGAAACACAAAAGTAAATTAAAATAATAGCAAAGTGCAACAAGATCCGCACGAAATAAACATAGAAAATAACACGAGAACATGAAAATTTGACCGAAATTTGACAATTTACCAAAAAATGCGAAAGTCCTTAAAAATGGAACTGGTGGGTTACAGGGTTTCAAATTTTGCTTATCCTTCTAGTTGCCCTCGTAACGCCATACAAAATGATTCTGATCCACTTGGCACCCGTTGCTAAGCAACGTTGGTAATGTGTTCAAGTGGTGGATTGTCCGCAAAAATTGAGTACCATGTGCTAGTACTGTAGTTGCTCGGACAACCCTCGGGTTCACGAGCTGTCGATAGAAGACCTGTGCTCGCTTTTGATTCTTAGGTCCCATTATTCTCCTATCTCCTTCAAATGTTAACCTATACTCTCATATCATCTATCTTTATGTCCATTCGCTTAGTCCTTCTTATCATTGTCCATGCTGATGATTATTCTTTGGCCTGTACACCCTTTGTTATGTTAAATACACCCACATTATATCTTTCACCCTTATCCCTATTATCACTACAATGTTTCCCATTAATATTACTAGCATTATCATTGTTGCTATTATAGGTATTACCCTTATTAATTGTTACTACTAATACCTTTATTAATATTTTTATAGCTATAACTACCATTATATTTATTGTTACTATGAGTATTACTATTATTATTATTGTTATCATAATTATTATTAATCATTACTACAAATACCATGATTATTATTAATATTACCATTATTATTATTATTAATATTATTATTATTACTATCATTACCCTTATCATTATCGTTATTATTATTAAGATTTTGTAGGGATCCGTCCTTATTCCTCAGCGTTAAAGAAATATTTTTCTTATATAAAATTTTTGTTGTAATCCTTCCGTATCTTTCGGTTTTTGATAAAGTATTTTTGTAAATTCGGAAATTTTAGCAGCGCTCCGCCCTTATTTTACGGTTCATCCCTATTCTACAGTTGTCGACAAAGTATTTTCATTGACTCGGAAAATTTGAGCAGCGTTCCGCCCTTATTTTAGGCATTCCAATTTTGCGTTACTATTTTTGTTAAGTATTTGAATTAGTTCGGAAAATTTGAGCAGCGTACGCCCATATTTTCCGCCTCAACTCAAATTAATTTATTTGATTTTTATTTAAAAAGATTATTTTCATGATTTTGGTCGTTCGGATTAATCTTTTTCCGATGGCTATCCATTTTAACTGTTGCAACGATTTCGCAATTTTCCCCGCTACCCATTCCCTCTTTTTGTCCTTAAGATCTATGTATGTTCATTTCATAGTCAATGAGTGCCCACTGGACTACTCGGTGTTAGAGATTTTGAGCCGATTGTTGTTAAAAATTTATGTCAATTTTACAGAAAAACGGATGGTGAAGGAGCAGCCAATAAACTACTCATTTACCCTCCAATTTCTCCTATGTACGGATAATATTGACGTTCCAACTCCTGCGTTCCGCACGCTGAGTCTTCACGGGTACATATCATTGGCGATTTTCCACGCTCTTACACAAATCTGTACTATGTAGATTTTGCTTTCTTGCGTTATGTGTTGGCTGTGGGCCGGAAAAGGAATAACAAATAATAATTTACCATAGCATTTGGAGTAAAAGTTGCGATGCACTGAGGCTGTAGATATGAAATATTTATTCAGCATATTACACCGGCTACATACATTTGAAATTCATTGTATCCATTCCATAAAATTTACTTCGAAAATCCCATAAATTTAATTCGATAAATCATCTATAAATTCAATTAGAAAAACAAAATTATCCATAAATTTAATCTGAAAAATCATCCATAAATTCAATTGAAAAATTACCCACAAATTTGATTCAAAAAAATCATCCATAAATTCAATTGGAAAAACAAAATTATCCATAACTTCAATTTGAAAAACAAAATCATCCATCAATTCGATCTGAAAAGTCATACATAAATTCAATTGAAAAATTACCCATCAATTCTCTTCGAAAAAATCAACTAATAATATTGCACCAGTTGAGAGTGATCGTGTTCAGGCAAAACACTTACCCGTGTTAATTGCCTGAATGCACGGCTCTCAACCAGTTATACAACCAGTTATACAGTTCTGTAATGAAATTTTTTCTCCGAAAAATAAGACTGAAAATTTGTGAAAACACATCGGTATTTATACCTATTTTTCTCGCGTGTGAAATTTGATGCAGTAAAACAAAATTCGACCTTGTTATTTTCTAGTAAATTCTATTCGTTAATTTTATTATTTTTTTGATTTATTTTTATAATTTTTTATTTAAGATTTTTATTGAATTATTACTAATTCAAATTTTCGATTTAAATTTCATTTTAATGAACTTTTATTAATTTTTTCAATTTCGTCGAATTTGTTGTGTTTTCTTGTTATATTTGTATAGGTATCGTGCGAATCTTGGTGCATTTTGTTATTATTTTAATTTTATTTTTATGTTTTTGATTTTATATTTATTTATATTCTCTCAGATTTTAAAGTGTTTAATTGGTGTTGTATATTGTATTTTAAGTTATCTTGGTGCTGGGTTTTCGTGCTGTATTACTGATGCATTTAAACAATTCTCAAGGCTATTTGTGTGCTGGCCAACAGAACAAAAATTAAATAATTGAATTTGAAACAATTCAATTATGAAATTAAAAAATAAAATTGTCGTATTAAATTACAAAAATAATAAAATTATGATTAGAATATACAAAATCACAAGGTCAAATTTTGTTTTAGGGTCGTACAATAGGTATAAATACCGATTCATTTTCACATAATTTTAACCAGTCTTGAACAACTTAACTCAGCTTCAAAAGCACTAAATTAGTTTTGATATCCCGAATCAGTTTTACTCTAGAAAAACCAGAAAATGTTTAATGTGAGTGGAGGAATGCTCGTAAACTTTCTCCACGTCGCATCCATACAACCTCGTAAGAGCTCTGTTTGGGCGTCGGCGTGGGGAAAGGCTGATAGTATCGTTAATGAATGTTGAATATGCAATATGAATTGTCAAACATTATTATATACTAATAAAATTTTCACTATACAATCCTTATGTCGAAATTTTTCCGGCCCACAGCCACTCACGCACCACAAGAAAGTAAAATCCACATAACAATTCAGGCTATGTAAGTGCAGTTTATCTGCCAATAGCCTGTGTCCGTGAAGGTTCCGGCGTGAATAACGCAGGGCCTAAATGTCAATAATATCAGTCATAGGGGAAATTGGGAGGAGAGGAAGTAGTCTTTTGGCTACTCCTCCACCACTCATTTTCCTATAATTTTGACCAAATTAAAATCATTGTACATAACGGCTAAAAATCATAAGCATTGAGTAGCGCGGTGGGCACTCTTAAAATCATAATATTAACATATCTATCCTAAGGTCAAATCAAAGGGAAGGAAGTGGGGAAAGAATTCGGAAAAAATTGCTATGTCTAGACTACTCTAACTAAATCTTAAATTAGAACAACGATATCATACGAGAAAATCCGAGAGTTTAATTAAACCAAAATAATTAATTAAGATAACTTAAAAATCGGGGTTAAAGATATTCAAATTTCGACGAGGAGACGACGTTACGAACACCGGTGCAACCAGTATCGATTAATGATACTACCCAAAAATGCTACCGTAGACAATTTAGTCATAGTAAATAAATTGCCAAATTAAATTTTTAATAAAAATTGCGTTATTATTTTAGTGGATGATATTTTCTTTATAACTATTTTACCTTTTGAATATGGTTCAAATACTCTATTTGTAACTTGGAAATTGCCAAAAGGTAAAGATAAATCATTGTCCAAAGCGTCTCCTTCCAAAATTAACCGGACCACCAGACAAAGTAACAAAATATAATTAGGATAATATTGCCCATTTAAGTCAGAAGCAGGAATATATCGTATTAAAATCAACCTCAAATTTATAAACAATTCCTAGTACACCATTTTGGCCTACGAAAAAATTACGAACCTGAGAATAATATACATTAATCAAATTTACCACCAAAGAATAGAATCAGTTTAGTGATAGGAAAAAAAAAATAAAATGAAAATGCGACCATGCGAAAGGTGTAAAATGTCCCAATTAATTTTGTAGACGATCGCCCAGAAGAGACTCATTCTAACCAACCACAATTAAAAGTCAAATGGAAACAATAGAAAATTCGATGCATACAGCATATTAATCATAATGAGCACATCAGGTGGTAATCCCATTTCAACAATGAACGACGTCCAGACGAATAGGAGAAAATCAAGTTGGGAATCCTTTGAAGTCGTTGAAGTTTGCGAATCTACCAAGATCACGATTAAGTTTCTGTTTTATGAGATGCGAATGTATAATCAGGAATAATTCATTTAATATAATTATATAAAATTTATCCAACCTCAAACTTTCGGCAATAAAACGAAATCCAAGTCCCAATGAGGAAACAATCACGGAGCAACCTGGAAGTGGTTAAATGAATGAGAGTCAACAGTGCAAACCAACAAAATTTATGAACAAAATTTAGACATGAACAAAGGATCCGCTCGATTCAAATCAGTGTGTAGGGCAGGAAATTGCCACGTCATGAGAGAAAATATGACGTCGATCGATTGCAAATATCATGTAGGCTGGCCGGAAAGTGAGGTAAGAAAATTTATAACATTATTGAATTGCCAGAATGTCACCACGAGAACGAATTGGATAGTGCATGCACACCTACGGTAGTAGCATGTGTGGTATAAATAGCCAGATTATTGACTAGAAGTCAGAAAGTTTGTAGTGGTAATTAAATGAACTCGAATAGACGAAATGATACACAGATCAGAGGCCGCCCCTCTCACACCACGGCCACAGAGGAGATCACGATGGAGCGAAGGACTGACACCCAGGAAAGTAAGAAATTAAATTGGTTATTTTGCTCCTTTAATTTTAAACAAAAATTTCATATAACTCGACCAGTCAATTCTCTCTACTAAGAACTTTATAAAAGCCCTTGCCGATATTGAAATCGCAGGAAAAACAAAGGAAAAGATCCAATCATGATATGGAATTCTAAATAAATAAATGATGTATTATCTCGATAGATCAGTGTTGTGTCAAACTCAAGTCTCACTAGGAGATCCTATGCATGAATAAATGATGTAATGTTTAGCCAGCTTAACGATTTATTAAGCTCGAATTATAACACTAAGTCCTATCGTATCAAAATAGCAAAAATGCTTGAAGACCTTATTAATTACACATCTATAGTTAAATTAAAATTTAGACCATCGAAATGCGGATTTTTTGAAAACTATAGGAACCACAACGAAAAACCACTAACGATCTACGATGAAATTATACCTATCATTGATGAAAACAACATATATAAATACCTAGGAGTGAAATTTGGGGGAAAAGGGAATCATAATATAGATTACATTCTTGAAAAAGCGCTGACTGATGCAGAAGCCACATTTTCCTCTGACCTTCATCCTTCACAGAAACTATTCGCCTATAAAACCAGTATACACGCACGACTTATCTTTCCCTTTCGTACATGCACTATTAAACATATGATACTAGACTGCGATAGGAACCGCATAGTAGATAATAGAATCAAACAGTTAGGATTTGACCAAAAAATTAAGCGACTTATTAAAAATGCAATTGGTGATATACATCAGAATATTAGTAATGATTTTTTATATGCTTCTTGTTCTATGGGGGGCTTGGGTATGGTTGCAAGTATAGATGAATACCTTATTCAGAGTGTAATTCAGCTAACTAGATTACTGATGTCGAATGATGTGGCAATGCGTGGTTTCGTTGTGGGTGAACTGCTGGAATGTGTAAGAGCCCGTTTTGGTTATTTAGATGACAGTATGGATACTGCGATCAATTGGCTGAATGGAGACACAGAAAACGGGAAACCAGGTAAACATTGCTTATTTTTGAAATTTAAAAAGTCTGTACATAGACTTAAAATTAAATTCTCTATTATTTGTAAAATAACATATATAGATAATATATTTAAATTAGAAATTAATAAAAATAATTTCAAAGCTGTATTAAATAAAGATAACATAGAAAATGCTTCCATAATAATGCACATTCTCACTGGGGAATGGTACGCTCATGAATGGTACAAATTAATACATCAAGGACATATTGCAGAATTTGTAGGAAAAAGCGAATTTTCGAAACACCTGATAAAATCTACAACTTTAAGTGACAACAAATATTTCTTTTTAATTAAAGCCAGAAACAATAGCCTTAACTTAAATTCAAATCCAGCAAACCACAAAGACAAAAAAAATGTAAACTGTAGGTTATGTGGTTTACAATGGGAGACTCAGACACATATCTTAAACCATTGTACTCTTTCCCAAAATGCGCGCAGAAACAAACACAATCATGTACTAGAAACAGTATATAATTTTTTCGCAAGTAAAAAATATGATATAGACATTGAAAAATCACCTCCAAATGTAGATACCACATTAAGGCCAGACTTAATAATCAAGACAACACATAAAAATAAAACAAAATTATCATTAGTAGATATAAAAGTGCCATACGATGAACCTATTAATTTTACTAATGCACGAAAATTTAACATTGACAAATACAGAGACATAGCAATAGAAACAGGTAAAAAAAATAACTGTAAAGGGGCAGTATATACTATTATTGTTGGATCCCTAGGATCCTGGGATAGTGAAAACAATAAAGATCTAAAACAATTAGGACTATGTGAAATTGAAATAAAAACTCTAGGGAGAATGTGTATTAAAGCGGCTGATGAAGCTAGTTACATGATCTATATGAATCATGTAACTAATAACAAATAACTTACTAAAATAATATATTTCATATTTTTATAGATAATTTTTTCTTTAACCTCTATTTTTAATAACCTCTACTATATATATTTATATACCTATACTATACTATATTTATTATTTTGTCTGGTTTTTCGATATGTCATTTTTTAGTGTTAGTTTTATATGGTTCCAATGTAGTAACTGCTCGTTTTGATAGTTAATTTTATTTTTATGTGTGTTGCTATTTATATATACTTAAACATCCAACATATTTACATTAACTTTTACCTATACTATATTTATTATTTTGTCTGGTTTTTCGACATGTCATTTTTTGGTGTTAGTTTTATATGGTTCCTATGTAGTAACTGCTCGCTTTGTTAGTTAATTTTATTTTTATGTGTGTTGCTATTTTGTGCAACTATTTGTATTGGCTCATTTTGATTTTTTTCTGTTGTACATAGTTTATTTGTTGAGCAAGTTGTGGTTCGTCTTAGTGTTTTTGCTTACTCATTTTTTTTGTTGTTTTTTTTTCACCCCTCCATGGTTTCTCCTTGGTTGGATGCATTAGAGTCACTTTAGAGTGAAGAAAGAAAATGAATAGAAAATGAAAAGAGAAAATGCTGAAAACGCTGATAAGTGACATTGGAATGCTTGAGATAGTGATGAAGAAGACTTTACTTACCTGATGATACCAAACTTACGTAACGTGGATAAAATCCCAATAATACCGAGATGGCGATGGAGCTGGACCTGAGCTGAGGAATGAACCGGAGATGGAAACCGAACCGTACTTGCCTGGTTATTTCAACCGGACAGATAAGGAGAGAACAAGATAAAAAGCCAAAGAAAACTTGATCGAGTCTGACCTACTAATGGTCGGGCTAGTCCCCTTAAAAGGACACACAGACTCTTCGGAGTCTGTTTTTATGAAATAAAATTTATTTAAACGAGTGACTTAGCTGTGGTCGGTTAGTAATCGGCCGAACACCAAACTTACGATACCTAATAAATAATACTACGTCAGTGTAACGATTTTGTTAAATACCAGTTATGATTTTTATGTCAGGAACGAACAATTCAATTTCTTCGTCAATCTCACGATCCATCGGTCTCAATCGAGGCAAACGGACTCCCATACAAGACGTAAATGATTTTCCTCGCTTCTGTGTCCAAACCAACAAAATACACTTTTGAAATTCCGCTTAAGACAGTGAAGATTCCCTTGATACTATACTTCTAAAATGATACCTTAGAAATCAAACTACCAGGACCTAAATAACTAATCGACGCCATAAATGACCTCAACGAAACGCAGGACGCATGAACCCAAAACTACGCCAGATTCGCAGACTAATCTAGACGATCCTCTGTTGTGAACCTCTATTATGCAATCAAATTATAAATATTTTTGATCTAATTCATCCGCGTACTCATTAATCTATTACATTTAGTCCTCATGATTACTATATAATCATAAAATCTAATGATATTCATTTCAATAGACTCATGGGTGAACGAATCTCGGATCACGATGAGATTCCCATCCCACTCCGCCGCTAGATGCAGACAGGCGATGTGGGATGCGGGATTTTCGATTTCTCCGGTAAGAGAGTCGAGATTCGGGCGACAAGGCGGAACAGAAGATGTCGAGCTGCTGTACGTAGCAATCAAACGTGAGCCAGGACGGAATCCGGCTCGCGAACTCTGAGGTCGGGCTGAAGATATCTTAGCACGTCTAGAAGCCATCAGAGAAGGACCGACAAGCAGGTAGAACGAGCTCTCCGCCATTTAGAGAAGATCAACGAGGACATCACGGCTGGTCTGATTCCGAGCACGGATGGGTATGCCCCTTCCTATGGCATCTCATTCGAGCTCGATGACCCCAGAGTGAATCAGCCAACCCAGGCCATGACCGTGTCCATGCCGAAGAAAATACTCCCAAGAGGGATGAGAACAGAGACTGGAGATCGGAGGTCGGAGTGAGATCACTCCTACGCGCGCCGAACATCAAGGCAAAACCCAAAGAACTATTATCCAAACTCGCGCCACGACTGAATTTCATGAAATACATATTTCTGGTTTTATTGTTCATTCTTATATTTACATTTATTGTAAGAAATACTTTGCCCAACTAAAGAAAAAACTATTGCATGACCTTAGATTAGACGTAATACATTTTAAAATATCGTATCGACGACAATATTTATCATACACTAGACGAAGTAAGCTGTTAATGACCCATTTTTATTGTAGAGATGGACCCCTACACAATGCTAAATACGGCTCTCAAAAGCGCACTCAAGGAGAATACTGATCTCCATAGGCAGTTACTACAGTTAACAAAGGAAATGCACCAGATAAAATCAACCTGGATAGAACCAGCCAAAGCAAAAACCCTATACCAGCGGGTGACGGCCGCCCAACGCGGGTGGGCCGAAGAAAAACGACTGGGGCAGGCCATAAAGACTCAAATTCGCGGCCTGGAGGTTGCACTTGCGGCATGCCAGGAGGGCCAAGCTGTCACCTACCCCCTGGTCTTTGCACCTGCACAGTTGGCGTATCGAGCCACGACAGATGCCACTAAATCCGCGATGAAACCACCTCAACGTCGTCCGGGAAAGATAGAGAGAGCAAAATGACGGGCGATGAGGCTCTCGGAACAGATATAACAAGAATGTCATAACCACTAAATATTTTAGTTGATTGTCTTTGTATTCGTTAAACTAATTGACAGTGACCTAGAATAATTCACGCGAGATAATAAGGATTTCGTAGAGGGTTGACAAGAGATAACTGATCGAATGAGAGAAATATTAAAGTGAAAGGGACCAGGATAAAAATCGCACACATACCTTCTATCGGTAGTGCGTTGAACCCACTATGGGATAGGGCCTTAGCAGCTTCTATATGGCGCTCACCTTTGGCGATCCCATAACCAGTGGTTGCATTACCAACGTTGCTTGGCAACGGGTAACCATTGGGGGCAAGAAAATAATTTTCATCTGAGGTCAAGGACACTGACACCATAATCCCCACAGTACTATTAGATTGAGATGAGGTATATTGAAGGGTCGGGAGTCCAAAAACAAATTAATTAATTAAATTATTTACCGACGAACCCATTTATCAAGGGCTGCCGAGCTGAACATCAGCCTAATGGGTTTCCCGGAATTAGTAAAATGGGCAATAAGTTGTCCGACCTGGAAAAATTGTTTTCCTAGCACTAATCCAAATTAATGGCAACCCTAAATTATAAAAGTAACTGACAACAAAATAAGTTGCCAGTTGCTCGAAGAGAGAAATCTAACGAGTTTGAGAAACGAGTTGAAAGTAATAAACAAATAAAGAAGTTAATCAGATTGCCGTTACTTATTACGTTATACCCTTAGGGTGTTTACGAAAACGCAAATAATTGTATCTTGTGGTGAATATTTGTGAATAAAGATTTTTTTGTTGGATTTTTGTCTTATTGATTGTTGAACACGAGGAGTCGGATTGAGAGATCTATTCATCGACGAATATTTAATATCCTAACGAAATTAGGGATTTTGATTAGTTTTTTAAATTATAATTGGCTTTGAATAAAATGAATAATTTTATGGAGATAATTATATGCAATAAATCACAACTAGGATCTGAAGATGAATTCAATATGAAATCTATTGCTGCCAATCAAAGTTCTGAAAATGATGAAAATTGAATTAAATCGAATTATTCACAAATTATACATCAATTCAATTCGGTACCTCGAATCGTAATACTCACAACGAAAAAATGAAGCTAATTGAGTATATTTTTCATTTTTTCGATGAAAATTTGGTCAATATTTTTGATTGTGAGATAAATAGGTTTAAACAGCAAAATTTCATACACCAATGAGAGGAAATCGAAAGATGTGATACATTTGATTAACAAGAATCTAGTGGTCGCAATCAAAGAAAACTTTGCCACATATGTAAAATAAAGACTACATTTTATTGCTGAAATTGTCAAATAACTCTGTGTACATTTGTGTTTCCATACATAACTACATTAGTTTTTATGGAATTATTTAAATAAAAAAAAGTTAGATTGATTTTTTAAAGTTTATTTTTTCAAAAATAAGCCGAGTCTCAAAGGTAGTTAGTATATCAAATTGCGCTGCTTCAGTGACTAAAAGTTTTCTTGATGAGGACATAATGAAAATAAATGAAATGGCTGTTGAACGAACGGAATTAGGAAGTATTTGAAAAATAAACTGAATAATAGAAATAAATTTCAAAGTAAGCAAGGTTTCCAGTATATCTAGATTATCTGGACTTAGTTATATTCCCACACCTAAAGGTCTGATAGGTAAAAAAAGCAATAGTTAACGTGCAAAATACCGATAATTTATGTTTCATATACAGTGATTTGGGTATTTTGAAATCTGATTAAATTAAGAAAGATAGAGATAGACCAAGAAAATATTTACCATATATGAATGAATTAATATACGACCCTAATAATATCCCAATGAAACTGTGTGATATTCCATCTTTTGTGAAGAAAAATCCTGGTTTAGCAATGAATGTAATGATTTATAAATACGACAATCTTGAAGATAAAGAAGAAATTGTAATGAAGCATCCTTATTTAAATATAATTGACCGAAAAAAAGTAACTGAAGTGAATCCAATTTAATTATTTTTGATAAAAAAAAATGAAAGATATCATTATACAGCAGTAACTAATCTACAATCATTGATGAATTGTAATAAAAACACAGATTGTAAAGTTCGAACTCGATACAAATGGTGTGAACGATGTTTAAATGGATTTCGAAAGTCAAAAGCCTTTGAAAAAACATCAAGAATTATGTAAAAAAATTCATTTGGGTACTACACTATTTACATTACCAAAAGATAAAGATAAAAATTTGGAGTTCAAAAACTGGTAAAAAACGATAACACCTCCGTTTGCTATCTATGCAGATTTTGAATCTATTTTACCAAAAGATGACATTTATTTTCAAAAACATTTGTCTATTTCAGCTGGACTCTTATTAATTAACAATTTCACTGGAATTTCAAGTTACCATCATTTCATTGACCAAAACTGTGTTTATAAATTTTTGAAGAAAGTCTCAGATATAGGAAAAACATGGTGCTAATGTTCCTACTTACTTTTGATGAAGAATGTTCATTTGATAATTGTGAATATTGTTATTTGTACAAGAAGAAGATAGTAGATAAGGCTAGAGACCATGACCATTTTACAGGAAAATATATTGGGCCTGCATGTAAAAGTTGTAATGTTAATAGGAGCATCAAAGAATTATTACCTGTAGTTTACGGGGTAATTTACGGGGTATGATTTACATCATATCCTCAAATATAAATGAATTTCCTAATTGGAACCTATCTTGTATTCCAATTAGTAGTGAAAAGTTCTTATCTCTTATAGCATATATTGGAAAGCTAAGAATACGTTTCATCGACTCTTATCAGTTTGCTAATTATTCTTTAGCTAAAGCAGGGAAAATTTTATCTACTTTACCTTTGACAAGATCTATTTTTACTGGTACTATTGTTTCCGAAAAGGGTATCTTTCTGTACAACTTTGCCACTAGTTTAGAGGTCCTTGAAAATACTTATGAATTGCCTCCAATTTAAGAGGGGTTCACTGAAGATGAATATGAGAAAGATAGCGTAATTTAGACTGAAACTAAATGTGTAAATTTACTTGACTATATGATGGTGTATTTGAAATTCGATTGTTTTCTTATGCTGACTTTTTTCAGCAATTTAGGACGAAATCTATAGCTCATAATAGGTTAGAGTCTTTGAATTATTATGATATTCTGGGAATGTCTTGGAGTTCTGCGCTAATAACTTTAGATAAACCAATTGAACTATTGTAAGACATGGTAATTTATAATTTTTTTGTGGGTGGTATTCGTTGTGGTCTTAATTCTGTAAATAAGCACTTTATAAAAACAGATGAAATCACTGCGTTGCTTTATATATATATATATATATATATATATATATATAAATAATCTTTACGGATGGGCTTTAAGTCAACCTTTACCTTGTCGCTAATTTAGTTAGGTATTATATGGATTTGATTCAATATTTTCTGATTATTTGTCTTTAAATTTTGAATCTTTGTCTTACGGTTACACGCTTGAAGTAGATCTTGAAATTCCTTCTGAGCTTCATGATAAGTTAGACGATTTCCCAATTGCAGCTGAAAAAAATGAAACCTGTGGGGTCTAAGGTTGAAAAGCTGTTTTTGACTCATTACAATAAAAAGAATTATGCTATTCATTGGGATTTACTAAAATTGTACTTGATTCTTGGCGTTAAGGTCACACATGTAAATTGAGTTGTAAGATTCAAACAGTCTCCTATTTTTAAAAACTACATTAATACCAATACAGAACTAAGAGCAAAAAAGTACAAATATACTAGATAAAAATAATTATAAGCTACTAAATTATAGTTTATACGTAAAGCTGTCGAAAACCTGAAAAAAAGAATGACTTTGAGATTATGTAATACAGAAAAGAAGATGATTACAGATGGTTCCTAACCAACCGTTCAAAGAAGTATCAAAATTGCTGATGACTTAATTGGTTTTTTGTTAAATCCTGACTCGGTATGTTTAGATGGACCTAGTTTTATTGATCAAACGGTCTTGGATTTATCTAAATTAAGAATGTATGAGCTTCAGTATAGAGACTTAGAAAAGTATTGTCAAGAGTTTAAATGTGAGATCAATATCGCTGCTGGTGACACTGACTCTTTCCTTCTTGAAATAAAACATTGTAAACTAGATATTCTTTTGACAGAAATGGTTAACGACAATCCTTCGGATACATCTAATTATCCATCTAATCATCCACTTTACTCCAAAAAACTAGACTCTGTCATTGGTAAATTTAAAGATGAAAGTAAAGGAGAAGGTTATGATGAGTGGGTGTTTCTCAGGCCCAAATGTTTTAGTTTACTAGGTAAATCGTCATGTTTAAAAGCTAATGGAATAACATTGAAGGACACAGAGTTAACCAAAAAATCATATAAGGATTGTTATGAGAAAAACACTACTTTTTCTGTGCCATTATTTCGTATAGGTACCAACAATCATCAACTCTATAGTTTTAAAAATAGTAAGGTTGCACTCACAAATAGGGATGATAAAAGGGTTCGGGCAGGAAGGAATGTAAGTCTGGCATACGGTCATTATATGATAGAGAATAGTAATGAATAAATAGAATAATTTCCCACATACTTATCCAACAACTCATCCAACATCTCATTCAACAGCTCATCCAACAACTCACTCAACAGTTCTTCCGACTGTTCATTGAATTCATTATTTTTGTTCTTATTCATTATTTTTGTAATTGTTGTGTTTATATTATATTTTAGCTTGCGAAGGAGGCTTCCAAAATGTGTGCCAGGTAGGACACATCTTCCTACTTCTAGATTAGGTTGTAGTAGCAAGAAGTAAAGACCCAGTACATTTTGAACTCAACAAACCTAAAGACCAGGGTCAATAAATATGAGCTATTTAATTTTTTTGTTTTATTTAATTACTTTTATTACTTTTAATATTTTAATTAATTATTATTTATTTTTTATTGATATATTTTATTTTAATTAATTTTAATTATTTTATTTTAATTACTTTATTTAATTATTTATTGTTATTTTAATTACTAATTTATTTAAGTATGACTTTTTTATTTAATTTATTAATTTCAATTATTTAATATTTTAATTTACTACATTTTATTATTATTTAAATTATTTACTTTAAATAGTTTATAATTATTAATTTTATTTATTAGTTAATTAGTTTATTTAGTTGTTAATTATTTATTAACTTTTACATTTAGAAGAAAACTTAAATATTGGTATTTAATCAGAAATAAAGAAAATAAATTGTAAATGAAAATAGTTTACCAATTGTGAAGAGGAAAAATGATTAACTGATTTAAAGTATACAGTTTTTATTATTAAAATATAAAAATTTACCCTATAAACGTGCGCAGAAGTCGAAAAAATTTAGACAAAATATTTATCTTTTTTTCTAATTCGACATGCGAGTCACAATAAAGAAAAATTTATTTTATTATATTTAGATAAATTTATTTGTCTAGAAAACTAAGTATTAAGTAATATATACACTTTTAAAACTAATATTTTAATTTTTATTTCTTAAACATTTTTTTCAATGTTATTTAATATTTTTTATTATATTTTTATTATTTTTTATTATTATTTTATACTTCGACTTGGGCTAACTAGGATATCTAAATTACAATTTCGACTCATATGCAAATATATAAAATTATTAATTTAATTATTACAAAAATAATATTAAAAAAACGAATTAATATTCGTACCTAGTCGTACCACTTGCGCTATGATTTAATTTTCGGTAGCTGGGCTGCGCTCTACTATATATGTAAAGTATCGTTGCAGTTCGAATAATGACGTTACATCTGCCAGCCGACGTTGCACACACGTCGTTTTTGTTTTTGCGACAAATGCTACCGACGTGGTATACAGGTCACTTGCGGTTTTGAAAAAAATCATCAAGGCGTGCCTGGCACGTCAATATTGCGCAAGTGGTTAAAGTAAAATATTATATTCTAATTATAATGAATTAATTTTTTTTAATTTATAGTTTAACTTTCATTATTAATTGATTTTGGCATCTAAAATTAATGATAATAATAGTAAATTTTCAGTAAATTAAATGAAATTCTTTAATCTTTATCTACAAAGAGCAGCATTGGTGTTGTATATATAATCACAGCTCTTGCAACATGCGTAACAGTTACTTTGCCGGACTGGCACATTTCTTTTGTAACCTGCAAAAATATAATTTTAATTATTTATGATCTACTTACATTTAGTTCTTGAGGTTTGCCCAAAATCAACAACAATGACCATCAAAATATAGAATAAAATAAGCATAAGTTCTAAAATTAAAATGTAAATTGTAAATGAATTCAACAAAAATAATTTTTGTTTGAATAGATTTGGAAATGAAAAGAACTTCACTCTTTAACATCAAATCTTTCATGAATCCTTCTTATTTGTGTTTCTATATATTGACAAGGAAAATTTAAACAAAATATTATACATTCATTTGGCACAGAAACTGAATAAATTGAACTAGGTTCTCGGGAAGAAATGCAGATTTTAAAAAAAAATCACTTTTAATTCGACGAGACAAATTATTCCGCCAATTGAATCATTCAACAGACATTTCATTTTATTTAATTACCACTGATAGATTTCATTGCAAACTTTAATTGTGTTTACATCAACTTAGTGAGACAAGATGATATGAAATTTTATACGCCTAGTTTTCAACATATCAAATCAAGAATCTTAACAGGTTTTCTTTATCGTCCTAAATATCCATATTATTCTTATAAAAATAAGTCATTTTTGAAAAGATTTTAAATTATTTTACAAATATATTATTAGAAATAACCCATTTTTAATAAATGCTCAAAATACGTATTTGTCATAATTTCTATATAAATAGGTTTCACAAATTAAAGATTTATTTGTGTTTTGCGTATTTTTTATTTGTAATTATACAAAATTATTATATCTAGAAGATGATATAATATTTCATTGACCTATTGGCAATAATTATTTTGTTGCTTATTAACAATAACTGTTTGGTTACCTATTCAATCCTGATGTTAAATTATCAGTTTTGTCGTGTTTGTGTGCGCGATAGAGGTATTTTGTTGAGTTAATTAATTAGGGTGCACACACAGACGCGAGCTTTGCTTTTTAGATTTCGGACAATTTTTGGCTACATCAATTTGGTGATTTCGATTAAATTTTGGAATGATATATAATTATTTTTGGAGTTGCAATTTTGTTTTATCGATTAGATTTGAACATTTATAATAAACAATATAATTTTCGATTTTGTAATTCGTTTTGTTTTTGATTTATTTCTTAATTAAATTCTATTAATCATGGCTCAATTTCAAAAGGTCGGACACTTTAAATGGTTAAACTCGAAAATGGATGAGCGAAAGGATAACGATGTCTTTATTCAATTTAAATCTATTGCTGTAGCTCTCGCTTTCGATGCAACTGAGAGTCCAACAGAATATGAGTTGCCTTATGTAATTTGCAGAATGGTTTTAGCTGGAAAAGATTGGACCGATTACCTAATGAAAATCCTGACAGATCGAGGTTACAGTTTTACAACTACAGCCGAAAGAGAAATTGTCAGAGATATTAAATAAAAATTGTGTTATATTGCTCTTGAATTAAAGGAGAAAGAAAGGCAGCATGCAGGCCCATTATCGTCGCTTAAAAGAGCCATGAGCTTCCAGAAGGACCAGAAATTAATATGGAAAATTGAAAATGCAACAATGAAACTAAACATGGTAGCATAGCTTGGTTCTCTTAGGAAGGCCACGCACTAAAAAAGATGACGATGGTCCAAGTGAGGGGGCTCACCAATATTATCCAGCCTCACCACACTACAGGTAACATTATATTTTATTATCACAATAAATGTTAGCCAGGGAAAGATGGATAACTCTGAGAAAATTTGGTCAACGGCAAAGAGAGTTATCCTCAAGTCAGATCTATGTGTCTCGAATTTACTGGATATGAACTGACACAGGAAATGGTTATTTGAAAGTTATTGAAATTATTTGAAAGTTATTGAAGTATGGAATACAGAAGGGGTCAACTATACAGTTATTATTGAGTTTGAAAATATGTAGTGAGGTAGATGGAAAGGAGCTTGAAGAAGGTTTGGCGAACTAGTATCGACTGACAAAGCTTAGGAACAAGTGTTTAAACAAAAATAGCGCCACGGATGTGCCAAGTACATTACAGATTTATTAGGATGAGATGAAAAAACTGGTCGAACGGTTCGAACGAATGAGAAAATTCCAGAAGTTTACGAATGCCCTTCTATCCAAACTGTGATGTTCAGAATCATTTTCATCTCACAACGCACAACATAACTCAATCGTATCAATCAATGGTACAGTCGTAAACAAACATCAAACAAAACCATAAAATCATTTATACTTCGTCTTTGTAACTAGAATACAAGAAACAAACTCAATAAAATAAAAAATAAATTAATAATAAATATTACTACAATGAGAACTTTCATGATCACAGTCAAATTTCTTCATAATTTGATTTATATACAAGAAACCTAGGATTACTCGATTCCGTTTAATTCTATTGCTAAACATTTTGTCAAATATTGATATGAAGGACATTTTCCTTTGCTCCACAGTTTGTAAATTGAGAATTATATCATAGTCACAAGTTTGGATTTGACAGAGGATTGATTCTCACATGGACAGCTGTATGTCATATATGATACGTGAAAATTGTTGAGGAACAACAATGTTGTATATAGTCAAAAATTGGAAAAATATTTGTAAAACAATTATAATTAATAAGTGAGTTGAAATCAATACTGGGCAAAGCCAGATAATAAAACTAGTCCTGCTTTCTTGGGTTCCTTTCAAATACAAAGAAATGTAACAACACTTCACAACAAGTTTGATAAAAAATATTTATTTAAAAGAATAATACAAATTAGAAAAATGAATTTATTAAGGCAAGAAGTACAAATGCAAAGGTTTAACATTTGGATGAAGCGAAGACAATCTGAGTTAACTGCATTTAAAATCTCCATTCCACATTTTCGCAAAACATGGGTTACAGCATTTCATACACGTTTCAACTGTAACCGGAACATTTAAGGACTTTTCACCTATTGAAATATGTCTTTTTAATAGAAATGCTATTAAAATTATGAGAAACTAACAACGTGTAGCCCGTGCAAATTGAATGTCATCCTTGAATATCAGGCAGAGAATTAATAAAATGAAGTAAAGATTCTGAATTGTTTTTGATCAGTAAAAGCCGTATAAATTATATAAATATGAAAAATATTTGTGATGTTGCAAAAATTAGAAAACACACACACACACACATATATATATATAAGTTTTTAAATTCGTTCTTTAAAACATATTTCTAAATGGCATTTGGTTTCTGGTGACTAACTGAATGTAATAAAGGTTAATAATGATATTCAGTGTGATATTCTTATGGCTTGCCAGTTTCTAGCTTATCTAGCTCTCGTTGTTACAGTTAAGAATAAGATCAAGTTTGGTGATAAAACATTTATTTAAATACAAAATCTACTGCTGTATATTATATGACGACAGAAGAAATAAAAGTTTAAAAACACATTTTAATAAATATGTCCAAAAAATAAAATTTTCAAAAGCTTTAACTGTTTCTCATTAAAATGAACTACTGGCACACACACACACACATATATATATATATGTGTGTGTTGGGCCAGAACACAAATAGCCTTGAGAATTGTTTAAATGCATCAGTAATACAGCACGAAAACCCAGCACTAAGATATCTTAAAATATAACATACAACACCAACTAAACATTTTAAAATCTGAGAATATAAATAAATATAAAATCAAAAACATAAAAATAAAATAAAATAAATACAAAATGCATCAAGAACCGCACGAAATTTACATAAAAAATAACATAATAACAAGAAATTTGACCGTAAAATGACCATTTATATAAAAGTAAAAATTAATGAATTAAATAAATAAAAATAAAATATTTTTGGCTGAATAAATTTAATAAAAAATTTTAAAAATAAATTACCAATTTAAATTAAGAAATTAATAAAATTTAATTAAGATAACACAAATAATGGACAAAGAGAGGAAAAGGGTAGCGGGTAAAATAGCGAAATCGTTGCAACAGTTAAAATGAATAGCCATCGGAAAAAGATTAATCTGAACGACCAAAATCAGGAAAAATAATGTTTTAAATAATATTTAAGAATTAAATAAATTATGTTGAATTGAGACGAAAAATATGGGCAGTACGCTGCGCAAATTTTCGGAAATAGTTAAAACAGTTGTCGTAAAACTGTAAAATATGGGCAGTACGCTGCGCAAATTTTCGGAAATAGTTAAAACAGTTATCGTAAAACTGTAAAATAAGGGCGGAACGCTGCTCAAATTTTCCGAATCAATTAAAATACTTATAGAAAATAGTAAAGTAAAAGTGGAATGTTGTTCAATTGTTAGTATAATATTCTCTTGAAACCACAAAATAAGGGCGGAACGCTGCTCAAATTTTCCGAATTAATTAAAATACTTATAGAAAATAGTAAAGTAAAAGTGGAATGTTGTTCAATTGTTAGTATAATATCCTTATAAAACTATAAAATAAGAGCGGTATGCTGCTAAAATTTTTCGACTCAAGGAAAATACTTTGTCGAAAACTGAAAAATAAGGATGGATTACGGCTAAATTTTTATATAAGCAAAGTATGTTTTTTTTGGGCCGAGGAATAAGAACGAATCCCTACACAGAAATTTGATAATAATAATGATAATAGTAAGGATAATTGTAATTATAATAATAATAATAATTATAATAATAATAATAATAATAAAAATAATAATAATAATAATAATAATAATAATAATAATAATAATAATAATGATAATGACTATAATAATGAGGAGAATAATAATGATCATGGTACTTATAATAATAATGATAAAACTTATGATAACTATAATGGTAATAATAATAATAGTAGTAATAATAATAAATATAATGGTAATTATAGTAATAAGAATTATATTAAATGTAATAGTAGTAACAATTAATAAAGGTAATACACATCATAGTAACAATGATAATGCTAGTATCAATAATAGGGAACATAGTAGTTATAATAGGGATAAGGGTAAAAGAGATACTGTACGGATATTTAACATAATGAAGGGTTTACAGGCTATAGAAAATCATCAACACGGACAACGATAAGAAGGACTATGGATATAGACTGAATGATAAATGATATAACAGTATAGGCCAACATTTGAAGGAGATAGGAGAATAATGGGACCTAAAAATCGAAATCAAGCACAGGTCTTCTATCGGCAGCTTGTTGGACCCATGGATCGTTCGGTCAATTATAGCATTAGCAATAGCGCTCACTTTTTGCGGACGATCTACCCACTCGAACACAGTTCCAACGTTTCTTAGCAACAGGTGCCGAGTGGTAAGCAAAAGATATTTGTAAGGGTTGTCTGAGTAACAACCATATAGTTTCAAATCTCAACACCCAGAAACCCACCATATGCTTTGAAAAAAGACGATATTAATAAATATTAGGCTTTAATAAATAATAATGCTTTTTTCCAATAAAGTATATATAAAATATCTCAAATAATTTATTTCAAAATATTTTCTCCACTTATTTATATTTGGTTAGATGATGTATGTGTGCAACTTGCTTGGCTATAAATAGTTTGCTAACTCTTAATTTCATTGGTTAATATGTGTAATCACTTGGTATATCAACAAAATACTTTCATTTGATTATAATTATTATCAACAATTCAACGTTTCAAATTAACGAGTGTAATAATTGTATTCAATATATGTTTCATAAATTTGTTCATTATTGTTCAATAATTATATTCTCAAATGTCATTTATTTTCTATGGCAAAGCAATTATATTAAGATTTATCAAAATAATTAATTTACTTTACAAAATAATATTTTTACTGACCCAATATTTATTATTCCAATTTCAACTTACTAATATACGAATGAGTCCTGAATTATTTGTAAAATTATCATGTTTCTATGTTAAATTTGATTAATCTTTAATTAACTATTAATTTAATTACTTTAAGTAAGCGCCATTCAATCACCAGTTTTTACTGATCGAAATCAAACCTCATTTATCTTAATTACTCAGAAAATGAACGTAAATCTATATAAAATATCTAATTTTTAATAATACTCATATTTTCCTTGTTTCCATAACAACTGGTCTGGCAAGACAATTGACCAAGTTTACAAATGAACAATGCAATAATTGAACAAGACATTTAATCTCGGTCAAAATTGACCTGTTAAATATTTTTAAAGCCATTATTATATATAAGCGTTCACTTGATTAATAGGGTAGCGGGTGTATTGTGGTCTCAGGGTTATGAATCTATACAAAGATTGATAAGAATGACATTGTCTGGGGGAAGGGGTGTAGGCAATATACACATTTTAGCTTCCATTTAAAATGAGGACCACCGATGATTTCCATGAGATCTTTGGTGACCCAACTGAGCGTCACAGGAAAAGTACTAGAACACATCCATAAAAGATATTCAATTCAATTGGCTCTAAATAGAGTTGGAGAAATGCAGTAAATCGGTTTACGATTCCTGTGCAGTACAGAGGCGGAGTTCTTGATGGCTAAGAATAGGAGGAAAAAGAACTGAGAAGGGTAAATGTTTGGTGATAGGATATTTGACAAACTACCTGTTCACCTTTACTAACTTTACACTTATCCATGCGCGTAACTCTTATTACAAAAGCAAAAATCATGATAAATTGAATATATATATATATATATATATATAAAATAAAAGGATGGAGACCATATAGTGGTAGGAAATAAATATTTATGACTTTATAATTGTAAATCTTTAATTTAAATTATAATTGGCAAAAATAAATAAAAATTTATTTCTTACTTTTCTCATGCTGTTGAACAAAACTAACAACTTGGTAAGGCCAGATAAAATATATGCATTCATTCATACGATTTCATAAGTGTATAATAATTACAAGGAGAAATTATAATCTAGAGTGACTTGATTTGCATAATTTGGGCCTGGTAACTCAAAATGGGAAGTTAACAAGTCTGTAGCAAAAATCTATTCAGGACATTTTGTTGGGTTTAATATGAATGAGCTTTGCATTATTAATGAATAGTAGTATATTATGAGCTTACGCCGCCATTACTCCCCACCTATAGTTCAAGTACAAGGTCATTTTACGTAAAAGACCATGATTATATTACACAATAAGCCATATTATGTAAGAGCTGTCTTGAATTTTTATTTTAAAAAATTGGTTATCATATTGAACATTCGTCATTTTTGTAATTTTGGTTTTCGTAAAGTCGCTATATTGAATTTTTGTTTTAATGGTCAGATTTTGGACAAACAACAACATTTTTAAGTTAATCTTGGAAGATAATATTAAGCTAATGATTAATGGGTAAAATGCTTTAAAAGCGGCATATACAACAAAACGAGGTGTCACGTTCTTCGACCGGTCTATAAACGACAAATTCTTATATGTTTACAATGTTGTGTTTAGCTTTTTAGACGCATCAAGCATGGTGTTTTTCAGAAGCATCATCCAATTAAAATCCATCCAAGCTAAGCTTAAAATCTGAATTCTAACCTCCAAAAGAGTTTGAAATTTCAAAAACTTTTTAAGTGACTCCTATGTAATGGTAGAAATCACCTTCCTGTAACAAAGTAAAATAAACTGAAGTTTTGACTTATGAATAATACCTACAAAAGTATGCTTCATTTCGATAACTGTGTATATAAAACACAGTTATCAGTGTTTTTCACATTGACGTGGGAGTTTGAATATTGTTTTTGCCCGCTTAACCCATTAATTTTTGAATATTTTGTTAATTTGTAACTATTTTCATTAACTTTATAAATCATTCAATTCCTACCACTTTCGCATACAATAGTAATTTTTCCATTACCTACATCTAAGAAAGTATTATTCATAGTTTGAAAATTTGAAATTCTACATCTTTTTCAAATTTAACATTAATACACAACTGAATCTTCACATGGCCCATTTCACCCAAAAAATTGTCTAATTTATTTAATAAGAGCGAAGAAATAATTTTTAATTATTAAATTCCAGCCATACCTTGTCTGACGAAAATATATTAGTAGGTAGTTAGTGGCTATCTGCAAAACAAAAAAAATAGGGGGAGGGGGGGTTAATTTACAGATTAAATTCGGATTATCTTGATTACATAATGACGTAATCAACTTAATTAATTTTGTGTGTATTAATTTTTTTTTCTCGAAATTTTTGTGTGTATTTTTTTTGAAATTTTTTTCGAGTTTTTGGCGCGATTTTTTTTTAAATTCAAATTTATTTTCGAATTTATTTTCAATATTTAAAATAAAATTTTTTAAGTATTTATAATTAAAATTTTTTCAGTTTAATTTTATCAATGTAGTTTTTATATAAGATTTTTAAAATATGATTTTTATATATAAATTATATATGATTTTAAGTAGAATTTTCAGTATAATTTTATCGATGAAATTTTATATACGAATTTTTAAGATGAAATTTTTTCAGTATAATTTTTAATTTAAAATATAATTTTTCAAAGTAATAAATTTTTAACATAATTTTATAATGAAATTTTTTATACAAGGTTTGTTTTCAGTATAATCTTATCGATGAATTTTTTTAGATTAATTTTTAAGATAAAATTTTTAGGATAATTTTTACAATGAGATTTTTTATACAAGGTTTGCTTTCATTATAATTTTATCGATGAATTTTTATTTATGATTTTTAAAATTTGATTTTTATACATAAGTTTAAATTATATATGATTTCTAAGTAGAATTTTCAGCATAATTTAATCAATGAATTTTTTTTTATACACGTTGATAACGATCAAAGAAATTTAGCTTTAACATAATAATAATAATAATAATAATAATAATAATAATAATAATAATAATAATAATAATAATTCCACCAATTAAAATCTTTATAAAAAAAAACTATAAAAACTATAAACACATAAAGTAAACTCGTAAAAGATCAAAATTTATTTACATCATCACAAATCTGCTTATAGTAAGCTCTTCTTAGCTCAGCCAACAAAATATGTACAACTTCCTTCTTCTTGTAGTCTCTGCAGCATCTGCATCTAAATGGACAAGTCAACATTGAGGGATCTGCACAAACAATACAGTCTTCTAAACATTTCAAACCAGATCCTTGAACTGATTCATAGTGCATACGTACAATTTCTTCAATGTTGATTCCTGTCATTTGATAGATCCGTGTAGCCAAGTATTCAGGAGCGCAATAGGAAAGTTTGTTTTTCATATTCGGAAACAGTTCTTCCATCTTCATCAGAATTGTTTCGAATACGCATGCTTCTTGCTCGTCGATCATTTTTTAATTTTTACAATCGTCAGAATTGAATCTATTTAAACACAATCTGTGCTTAATAAATAATCTAGTATTTCTTCGTCGGTATTAAGATTATTAATTTTTGATTTTATAAAATTAAATATTTCTTGTACTAGACTGTTGTATTCCAGTGTTTTTATTCCCATGACAACGACTTTTCCGCTTGCAAATACATTCACACAAAGTGGATTATACTTGACAAGTCTTAATGCAGGAAACAATTCCGGTTCGTAAATGTTTTCTGTTTTTGTAGACAAATCATACAAGTTGATTCGACAACACCTGTCAATATTCAAAGATAATGATTGAATTTGTAAATCTTGAATCTTATATTTGAGATCTCCTTCCTGTAATGGTCTTTTACAACCCATTACTTTGCATTTTCCGCTCTTGAATAATAAGATTGGATATTTTCCACTTTTCCGGTTGGGAACTTCATTCCAGTTACTTCACATTTTCCTCTATAAATTAATATTACTAATCATTTTCTTATATCAAAATAAATGCATCAGTATATTAAATTATAAACAAATGAAATGAAATGAAATTAAATTAAATGGAATTAAGAAATGATGAAGTATATCAAATTGTAGGGCTTAGTGGGAGCATAAAAACTTTATTTGTATGTAATTTATTGCAGTCAAACATGTTCAAATCTAAATTCAATAAAATATATTGGCATAGGGGTGCAGACGAAGAACATGGATTAACACAAAATCAGTTTTGTAAATTGAAAATTACAATAGTTAAGGGATTTGATAAAAACTGGTCGTCTAGGTTACGTCGAGGCGATGTAATAATTATAGATGATTTGTATCAAGAAGCAAATAAGGAAAAAGATTTCAATAATTTGTTCACAAAAATCAGTAGACATTGTGGAGTTACTGTTATTTTCATAACTCAAAATTTATTTCATCAAGGAGGAAGTCATCGAACACGTAATTTAAATGTTCAATACCTAGTTATTTTCAAAAATCCTCGCGATCAAACGATTATCGATTTCTTAGCCAGGCAAGCTTATCCAAACAATAGAAAATTTTTAATTGAATCATTCCAAGATGCTACAACCGTTCCCCATGGATATTTATTCTTTGACTTTACACAACAATGTTGTGACGATTTACGTATCCGAACAGATATTTTTAATGAAAAAGGGGTTACGATTTATAAACAAAATTGAAAACAAATAAATGATTATCAATCATGTCATTTAAAAAAGTACTTGTCAAAAATAAAATCCAACCCAAAAAGTTATTCGTAAAACCAAATCAAAAGTAAAGAAGAATCTAAAAAAGAAAAAGATTTTAAAAAAGAAGTGGATCAAATTATAAACAATAATAATTAATTGTAATTAGTAAACATGAAATTTGAACGTAGTCTACCATATTTCAATGCATTGGTAAAGGCACAAAATAATAAAAGAATAGCAATTTTACAAGCTTTCCCTTCATTTGTTATTGACTATTTGCTTGAAGTTATTGTAAATATAGTTCGGGGTAATGTTAATATTAGTAAAGCTAAAAGAGTGGTATTACAAAGACATAAGAGATCCCTTTTATCATTGGTAAACACTAAAAATAGAAGTTTAATGAAAAGAATAATGTATAAACAAAAGGGTGGGTTCTTGGGTACATTAATTCCTATAGTTTTATCCGCAATAAGTGCAATTTCATCCCTAAGATCTTAATGGGTTTACAATACTCTAAACCAGATAAAGTTGTACATATTTTAACATCTTGTTGTAATAATGAAGGATCAATTAACCAAAAATCTACTCAAAACAATCTGGACAAATCCAAAAGATCCAGATGGATTTGGTGGTGTAGAAAAATTAACAAAAAGAGTGATTAATTCTAAAAAAGAAACTCAAAAATGGTTATCAGACCAACTAGCATATAGTTTAAATAAACCAATGTTGAAAAGGTTCCCAACCAGACCATACAAAACAAGAGGAATCAATGATTTGTGGCAAATGGATTTGATGGAAATGATACCTTAATCGAGAATCAACAAGGGTTACAAATATATTTTAACATGTATTGATGTTTTCAGTAGATATGCCCGTGCTATTCCAACAAAAACTAAATCTACTAATGAAATGGCCATTGCAATTAAAAAATTATTTAAAGAAGGACAACCTCACAATCTACAGACTGATTTGGGAAATAAATTTAATTAATTATTTATTTTAATGTATTTTAGGTAAAGAATTTTATAATAGCAAAGTAAAAGAAGTTATCAAAGCCAATCATTACTCTATATTCTCGGAATTCAAAGCTTGTTATGTTGAAAGATTTAATCGAACTTTAAGAGAAAGATTGAAAAAAACTTTGTGCATCAAGGTAATAAAACTTGGATACATGTTTTACCAAAAATTATTTTTAGTTACAATCATTCGCCACATAAAGGATTAAATGGTCTCAGACCTGTTGACATTACAGACAACAACAGAAACCAAACTTTAAAGAAAGAAAAAATCGATAAGCCAAAATACAAGGTTGGTGATCATGTAAGAATTAGTAAAATCAGTACTTCTCTGTTCATCAAGAATTTTGACAACAATTGGAGCGATGAAGTATATGTAATAAAGAAAATAGATACAAAACAGAATCCTGTAATGTATTTAATAGCAGATCATGAGAATAAAGAAATTAGTGGAAAATTCTACCAACAAGAACTCCAAGTAATTCCAATCCCAACAATATTTAGAATTCAAAAGATTTTAAAAACCAAATATGTTGGTAAATATAAACAATACTGCGTCAAGTGGCATGGATACGAAACTCCAACTTGGATATACTCATCTAAATTGATCAAATAAATATTATGAAAGAAAACCAGTTTTATATGATTTTACCTAGTAATAGTTGTCCACTTATTTATCCTAATAACGAAGCTAGTAATTTTAATGTACAAGTAAATTCTGTCTACTTCGATGGTGAATGGGAAGTTGCATTGATTGATTTCACTTTTATGTATAATCCTTTTCCGTATTATAGTAATTCTTGTATACGTTATGAATCGGTAAAGAGTGGTAGTGAAATAAAGTATTTGAAAATAAATAATCAAAATCATACCTATGAATTAATAAATCCAAAACATACTCCAGATGTTGACATATTTATTGAAAAATATGAGAATTTGGTTATTGTCTGTCCTCATGTTCCATTTAAAGTAACATTCCCCGATATTCAACATGCGTTTAGTTTTGGACTAAAATCTACATCAATCATTTGTGAAGAGGATCATTGTCGAATAAAATTACCAAAATTTACTGATGATAGTGTTATGGAACAATTTGGGATAATAATAAGTTACGAAGAAAAATCAAAATTTGAAAAATATTTTGAAGATAATTTATTCATAAACACTTTATCGGAATTACAAGGTCATTTGTTGTCATTTAATCCTTCTCCTTTTAAAGAATTAATAATTCAAGATAATGAATTGGTCAAAATAACACTTGCAGATGACATTACAAATATATCTTTTGACACAAATTTGTCTAAATCTTTGGGATTAAAATATTCAAACTTTACAGGCACTATACTAGGGACTAAAATTCCGAAATTATTACATCATCATTAACAAATGTTCATTTATTCAAATATTATCGAACCAATAAATGTTGGTGATGTTAGAGTTCCACTATTAAAATCAGTTTGGATTAAAAAATATGATCAAGGAGAAATTGTACAATTAGAAATGAAGAATCCAATGTACCTTCCAGTATCGTATTCAACTATAAACATCATTGAAATAAACATTCGAGATGATAGTGGGAAATTAATAAAATTTAGCAAAGATACCAAAACACATTTATCGTTACATTTTAGAAAAGTAAATGAATAAAAGAGATTTTTACGTGAATTTACCCAGTAATAGTTGTCCACTTACATTTCCAAATAATGAAGCTGGAAAGTTTAATGTAGAATTTCCAAATCAGATTTACTTGGATGGGGAATGGGAAGTAGGTTTAACTAAATTCCCTTTTGTGTACAATAATTTTCCATTTTATAACAACTCTTGTATCAAATATACCAAGAGTACATTACATAATAGTTATGAATATTTTTATTATATTGAAGGAAACTATACAATTAGTCACAACTCTACATTTTATCTGATATATATTGACAATAAAATTTTGAACATTAATTGTAAATATTTTCCATTCAAAGTAACATTTGATAGTATTGAAGAAGCTAATTGCTTGGGATTTAATAAAAAAGAAGTAGATTTTAATGACGAATTGAATCAGATACGTATACCAAATAAGAAATCGAAATTTGATACTATATGATTAACTATAACTTATTATTATGATGTAGAGTATACTGAGACATTTAAAGAAAATTTATTCATTACTGAACTTTCACAAGTCACTGATCAGTTAATGACATCTTATCCCCATCCTTTCAAGTCTTGTGAAATTAAACAAGATAAACTTGTTAAAATTGAATTGGAAGAAGATGTTAAAAGTGTTAAATTTAGTAAACTGCTGGCTCATAGTTTGGGATTAATTGAGGAATCTTATAGTGAAAAGATCATTGTTGGATCTAGTTTACCAACTATAATGCAAAGAAATATACAAATGATGATTTATACAAATATTATTGAACCAATTCTTGTGGGTGAATTAAGTGTTCCCCTTCTTAAATGTGTTTGGATAGAAAAACATAAAAAAGACGACCTTGTTCAATTCATTGAGAAAAATACAATGTATTTACCAGTATCATCCTCGTATATAAACAATATAGAAATCAATATTCGTGATGACAGTGGAAAATATATATTTGGTAAACAAGACAAAACTTACTTGACATTACATTTCCGTAAAATAAATGAGTAATCCAGACATTGTAAACTTTTATAGCACTCATCAAAATGGTAGGATTTACCTTATTTTGTAGGTAAACAGTATGGATCTGGTTGGTTAAAAACAATTGGACGATTTTCACTACCTATTCTTAAACGTATTGGAAATTTTGGTATGAAAACTGCTAATGACGTAATAAATAATAATGCACAACTCTTACCTGCTCTAAAATCAAATGCAATATCAGAAATTAAAGATTCTATGCCCTCTGTAATGGAACACTTACCTTCTGTTATTAACAAAGTTTCTGATGTATTTAATAAAGAACAAAAAGGTGGAACAATTAAACGTCGAAAAATTATCAAGAAACATATAAACAAAAGAATGAAAGGATACGGAACTATATTCCAGTAATGATTAGTGCAAAATCAGAATTATGCATCTTTGATAGACCATCTCCTCAAGCAGTAATTGAAAATGGTTCTTTTGAATATATTTATCCAGTGAATTCAATTACAGATCCAGGAAACACCTCAATTCAATTTTACATTAATAGCTCTCAAACCGAATACTTGGATTTGAACGATACATTACTCTACATCCAAATGAAAGTTGTAAATAGCAATGGGGAAAATTTATCTAATGAATCAGATGTTACTGCAAACAATTTCTTTTTCCAAACTCTTTTTAAAGATGTTGAAGTAATTTTTAATTCTACTAAAATTGAAGGAAGTAATGATGTATTCGCACACAAGGCAATGATTGAAACTATTATTAATTACAATCATGATACAAAACATACTTGTTTAGGTGGAATGGGTTACGATGAAAATGACACAAAAAGAAAAATTTGGATTTCAAAATCAAAACCAATCAGTGTTTTTTCCCCACTTCAATTAGATTTCTTTGATCAACCAAAATATTTATTACCTGGTGTTAGTGTTCAAATTAAATTAACAAGATCCAATACTGAAAGAAGTCTAACATGTACAAAAATAATTCCACAAATAATATTATTAGATGCAAAGTTGATGGTTAGAAGAGTTCGTGTTGAACTGTCAGTTTTAGCTGGTCATCAAATTGGGCTTGCTAATAGAAATGCAATTTATCCAATGAAAAGTAAGGAAGTTGTTCAATTTTCATTGCCAATGGGATCATCTTCATTTTATAAGGAGCAAATATTTGGTGATAGGCGACTACCAAATTTTATTCTTGTTGCTTTCCAAGGAAATAAAAGATATGGAGGATCGTATTTGGAAACATTTTCAATATTTGAACACTTTAATGTCAAGTCTTTAACATTAAGTAAAGGAAATGATTATCGTGAAAAATATAGTCAAGATTTTGCCAATGATAATTATAGTTCTAGTTATATGCAAAGTATTGTTAGGAATATGGGTTATCTTAATAAAAATATGAATTGTGGTATTACCTTGTCAGACTTTAAAAATAAATATCCTTTTTTTACATTTGTATTGGAACCTGATTTTGATCTTAATCAAAGTCAGTTACCTCAAAGTGGAAATTTACGATTGGATATAAAATTTGAAAATCCATTAACCGAATCTGTATCAGTACTTGTATACGGAGTATTTGAAAAAGAAATTCAAATCACATCAAGCCGTACAGTACTTGTTTGACAAACATTATTGAACACATTATAAACCACTGTGTTATTAGTTATGGTTAAAAATGAAGTAAGTATTTTAATTAATTTGTTAATTTAATTAATTTTAGTTCTATTCAGATACAAACTATTGCTAAAAACTAATTGGGAAAAATTTTATTGGTGTTTTTCCATTGGACAAAATTCCATATATCAATATCAACAAAGCTTTGATTGTAAATACTCAATCAGCTAATCTCAGTGGAGAACATTGGCTTGCTATTTACGTGAAACCGGATAAAATACATGTATTTGATCCAATGGGATTCTATTATCCCCCTTTATTGATATCAAAACTTGAATCAATGTTGATGCCAATTGAATATAATCGAATTCGTTATCAGAATCCATTGACCAAAACTTGTGGCCAACATTGCTTAGCTTGGTTAAAATCAATGTTCACTAAATAAATTTTTGTATCATTGTGTTTATTACCTAATATGATTTTGTGTAGATTGGTAATGTGTGTTAATTATTACAAGTGTAAATGTGTTGATTTTGATTGGTTAAAATAAATACACACATTTGAATAAATATAAAAACATTCTTATAATGTCATAATTTACAAAACAGTTTAAGTAGTAAGTTTACTTTTTCTTTTTAATTTTTTATTAACATTTTACAATTTTAGAAAATGAACAACTTTAATAGTTATAATAACAAATATGTATCAAGTAATTTAAATTTTATATTTTATTACAAATTTACCTTATATATTTTAGATAATTTATTAATTCCACAAAATAATGGATATTATCAACAAAATTATCCTCAAAACTATGAAGGAAATCAATCAAGTGAGATTTTAATTTTTAATAAATAAGTTTATAAATTTATTTTTAGGTTTTAGTCATCATTTCCATCCGCAAAACTATGTTGGAAATCAATCAAGTAAGATTTTAATTATTAATAAATAAGTTTTTAAATTTATTTTTAGGATTTAGTCATCATTTTCATTCTCAAAACTATGTTGGAAATCAAAATTCCAGTAAGATTTTAATTATTAATAAATAAGTTTTTAAATTTATTTTTAGGTTTAGTCATCAATTTAATCAACCTCAAATTTATGAAGGCAATGAACCAAGTATGATTTTAATTTTTATTAAATAAGTTTTTAAATTTATTTTTAGATTATATTCAACAATTTTATCAACCTCAAAACTATGGTGGAAATCAAAATTTCAGTAAGATTTTAATTATTAATAAATTGTTTCAATAATTCTTTATATATAATACATTCTGAATTTCATCCTCAAAACTATGGAGGGAATGAACCAAGTAAGATTTTAATTTTTAATAAATAAGTTTTTAAATTTATTTTTAGATTATATTCAACAATTTTATCAACCTCAAAGCTATGGAGAAAATAATCATCGGATAATTACAAATAACGGTTCAAGTATTAATTTTAAATTATCAATTGATTTAATATTTCTTTAGATAGAAGTTTGCCATTCTCTGTTTTTGAAGGGAATAATGTAATTGATGTTGGAAAATGTAAGTTTTTTACTGGATTTTATTATATATATTTTTTCATGTTATATATTTAATCATAATGAAGGACTGATGCCCCTTTATTATTGATAGAAAATTAAGGGCAGACCCCTTGATTTTTTTTTCTAAAAACGTATTTTAGCAATAATGAAGGACTGATGCCCCTTTATTATTGATAGAAAAATAAGGGCAGACCCCTTGATTTTTTTTTAAAAACGTATTTTAGCAATGCCCCTTTATTATTATTAATCAAAATAAGGGCAGACCCTTTGATTTTTTCTATTTAAAAACTGACCACTATATTTTATAAGAGAACAAGTTTTTGAATATAATTTGTCAACAATTATCCCCGCTCAAAACTTTTTATCAAAATAATAGATACTCGATGTAAACATTTTTTAAAAAACGTGTTTACTATTAGTTTCAAATTATAAAAATCAACAAAACTCAACTTTACAAAAGATAAAAAAAAATTTATTCAACAACATTTAGAATTTTCCAAATAGGTTTGATAATAGAATTGTTAATCTTGACTCCTTTAATAATTAACCGAATTTTATATTTTTTATTATCTTGTACTTGATCATTCAATTGACTTTCACAATTAATAAATGAAAATTTTTCATTAAAAACCATTTCGTTATTCAACAAATGGAGTATATCTGAAATATTTTTTCGATTTTCCTCTTCATAATTTCCAATCATAAGCTTTTAAATCAACTGATTCCTAAAAATAATAATTAACCAAATTAAATTAAAATAAACTTTACTTTGAACGTATATGTAATAGGGAAATTTAAATAGTTCATACTGTATTGAAGGTATTGAACAGGAGGCTTAAATGTCATCCCAATAACAGCTGTACTGTTTTCTTCTAGGAGTATTTCATATACTTTTGACATTGTTGCTTTTTCATCAAAAATATTTTTATTTATAGCAAATAAATGATTTTTATTGGTTGCATACATGCACATTTATTTTAATAATTTAATTAATTTTTATTTTATTATTAGGTAAATTATATCCAAATTATTGTCAATTAACTGTGCATAATAAAATAAAATGTCACAAAAAATGGAAGAGTATTATGGTAAAAAAATACCATAATACAATTTATTTTATATGTCCCGTATGTTTCCCAACCCATTCCCTATTTAGACTTTTATGACCATCATAAAAATCATTTGCGACAGTTTAATGTTAAAAAAATTAAATTATTTAAAAAACCAGGAGCAATTAAATTAAGCAGCATCCAAATTACCCCTATAAGTGAACACATTAGAGAACATACAACTGATTTTATAAATAGTATTTTTGAATCTGTAAATAATGATATTGGAATGGTGAATGAAACAATGGAATCAGCCAAAATTGTTGAAGCGGACGAAGATAATGAAGCGGACAAAGATAACGGATCGATGGATTCATGGGATGGAGCGATGGAAGAGGTACAAATGGGGCAAAATAACAATATACAAATAGGAGGAAATTTGCCTATAATCCAAAGTGATTTACGAGGTACACATAAAATAATTAGTATAGATACGACTACCTTGAACATTAAAGAAATTGTTATTTCCTATAGAGATAATAAACAAATTGAGAGAGATAATACATGAACTTAGTTATGTAAAAATTCAATTTGGAATAGAAATTGAATTTGAGAAAGATGGAGAAATAAAATTAAATAATATAAGCAACAGTGCAAGACCACTTACCCAATCATTCTTTGACGACAGTATACAAAAGATAAATAAAAAGATATCTTCAATAACAGAGTTAGGGAGTAGTTGGGTTATTAGAAAAATAACTGAAATTTACTTTATAGTAACAAAAATAAGTAACATCAGTAGGTTAAGTGGTAGAAGTTATATTAAAACACCAAAACAATTGGCTAACAAAAATTGTATACTAAATGTAAAAAATAGTGATAATTTATGTTTTATCTATAGCATATTATCAATACTTAAAAAAGATGAGATTATTAGTCAAAATAGAAATAATATTTATAGTTATACAAAGTATCTAAATGAATTAAATTATGACCCAAATGATATACCCATGAAATTAAATGGTATTCGAAAATTTGAGTCAAATAACGAAGGATTAATAATTAATATATTTAGTTATGATGAAACAGCTAAACCCGAACATGATGACTTTGTTTTAAAACATCCATTTTTAAACATAATTCATAGGTCCAAAGTTTCAGAAGGAACAATTATTAATTTATTGTTATTAAATAAAGGAGAACAATATCATTATGTTGGGATTACATCACTCAATAGGTTATTGAATTGTCAAGATAAAAATATAGAAAGAATTCGATCATTATGGTGTCACAGATGTTTGAACGGATTTAGAGATAAGAAATCATTGGATAAACATGAGGTATTATGTATCAGAAATCAGTTAGGGACAACTTTATATACTTTCCCGGAAAATAAGTTTGTTAAATTCACTGATTGGTCCAAAACTGTAACCCCACCATATGTTATATATGCAGATTTCGAATCTGATTTGCCAAAGGACGATGTACACCATCAAATACATTTACCCATTTCGGCAGGACTTTTGTTAATAAATAATTTTGATGGGAGCACAACATACAAAGAATTTATAGGTGAAGATTATGTGGAACAATTTTTAAAAACAGTTGAAAAAATAGCAAAATATACTGTATTACCATATTATTATAAAATGGGAAATCAAACAATAAAAGATTTAACAAACTTACAACAGTTTCAATTTGATACATGTATAAAATGCTATCTATGTTTGAAAGATATTGTGGATCCAGTGAGAGACCATGATCATTTTACTGGGGAATACTTGGGTGCTGCTTGCAATGACTGTAATATTAATAGAAAAATAAATAAAGTTTTACCAATTATTTTCCATAACTTGAAAGGATATGATATGCATCATATATTAAAATATGGATTGAGTAAATTTAAAAATTGGGCTTTAGGATGTATTCCATTAACATCTGAAAAATTTATTTCTTTAATTGCTCACTTGGGAAAAATTAGTGTGAGATTTATTGATTCGTATCAATTTGTAAATGATTCTTTAGCATAAGCGGTTAAAACTCTGACAACTTTACCTTTGACTCGATCAGCTTTTACAGGGACTATAGTTGATGAAAAGGGGATCTTTCCATATAATTTTGCAACTAGTTTAGATGTTCTTCATGATACTTATGAATTACCCCCGATTTGGAAAGGTGTCACTGAGGCTGAATATGAAAAAGCTCTGCTTATTTGGGATGAAACTAATTGCAGGACTTTACTTGATTATATGAAAGTTTACCTGAAACTAGATTGTTTTCTTTTGGCAGACTTTTTTCAACAATTTCGAGCAAAATCGATAGCACATAATATATTAGAACCTTTAAATTATTTTGGAATTCCTGGAATGTCGTGGTCTTCTGCTTTAATGTCATTGGATGAACCTATAGAATTAATTACAGAAAATGAAATGTTTAGCTTTTATGAGGGAGGTATTAGAGGTGGTCTTACTTTTGTTAATAAACACTATGTCAAAACCGACGAAAACACCGATTTACTATATATTGATATTAATAATTTATATGGTTGGGCTTTAAGTCAACCATTACCTTGTGGTGAATTTAATTGGATATTTGATGGATTTGATACAATATTATCTGATTGTTTGACTTTGGATCTTGAATCTTTGTCATATGAGTATACTCTTGAAGTTGATCTTGAGATTCCTTCGGAACTTCATGTTAAGTTAGATGATTTTCCAATTGCAGCTGAGAAAATGAAACCTGAGGGTTCAAAGGTTGAAAAATTGTTGCTGACTCATTATCCTAAATATAACTATGTAATTCATTGGCGATTATTAAAATTATACATGTCTCTCGGTGTTCAAGTGACACATGTTAATCGAGGAGTAAGTTACAAACAGTCTAATATTTTTAAAAAGTATATCGATATAAACACTGAACATCGAGCTAAAAGTACAAATACACTAGATAAAAATTATTATAAGTTGTTAAATAACAGTTTATATGGAAAAACTGTTGAAAATTTGAAAAAGAGAATGAATTTGCGTCTTTGTACAACTGATAAAAAACTAGTCACTTATACTTCAAAACAAACCTTTAAAAAATCAATAAAAATTGACAATGATCTTATAGCTGCGATGTTAAATCCTGATTCGATATGTTTAGATCGATCAAGTTATATAGGACAATCAGTGCTTGACTTGTCGAAACTTAGAATGCATGAGCTTCAGTATAAGGAATTGGAAAAATATCGACAACAATTTAAATGTGAGATCAATATAGTTGCTGGAGATACAGACTCTTTCTTCTTGGAGATTAAAAATTGTAAACTAGATGTTCTTTTGTCTGAAATGGTGAAGGATAATCTTTTGGATACATCTAATTACCCTTCTACTCATCCACTTTATTCTAAAAAACTTGATTCGGTCATTGGAAAATTTAAGGACGAAAGTAAGGGAGAAGGTTATGACGAATGGGTTTTCCTTCGACCAAAATGTTACAGTTTGCTAGGTAAATCTTCTTGTCTAAAAGCTAAGGGTATATCGTTAAAGGATACCGATCTAACACATAAAACTTATAAAGAGTGTTATGAGAAAAACTCAGTCTTTTCGGTACCACAATTTAGAATAGGAACAAAAATCATCAACTTTATAGTTTTAAAAATAGTAAAGTTGCACTAACAAATAGTGATGGTACAAGGGTTTGGGTGGGTAAAAATAAAAGTTTAGCATACGGGCATATAAATATATCTCGAGAAATTGACGTTGATGAAGAAATTGTCGCTGATGATGAAATTATTGGAGAAATAGAATCAGGTGACGAAATAACAACAGATGAAATTCAACAACCAAACTATGAGGAAGAACTAATAGATATAGACGATGTGCAGTTCACTGACGATGATGAAGAAGATGAAAATTTTTATTAAATAAACATTATAGTATAAATTTGTTTGTTTTTATTTTTTGATTAATTTTTATTACATACTTTGTCGGTTTATTTTATGTGTTTATAGTTTTTTATAAAGATTTCGATCTTTTACGAGTTTATTTTATGTGTTTATAGTTTTTATAGTTTTTTATAAATATTTTAGTTGGTGGAATTAATATTATTATTATTATTATTATTATTATTATTTTGATAACGCTAAATTTCTTTGATCGTAATCAAATTGTATAAAAATCTCATTGTAAAAATTATCCTAAAAATTTTATCTTAAAAATTAAACTAAAAAAATTCATCGATAAGATTATACTGAAAACAAACCTTGTATAAAAAATTTCATTATAAAATTATGTTAAAAATTTATTACTTTGAAAAATTATATTTTAAATTAAAAATTATACTGAAAAAATTTCATCTTAAAAATTCGTATATAAAAATTCATCGATAAAATTATACTGAAAATTCTACTTAAAATCATATAATTTATATATAAAAATCATATTTTAAAAATCTTATATAAAAACTACATTGATAAAATTAAACTGAAAAAATTCATCGATAAGATTTTACTGAAAACAAACCTTATATAAAAAATTTCATTATAAAATTATGTTAAAAATTTATTACTTTGAAAAATTATATTTTAAATTAAAAATTATACTGAAAAAATTTCATCTTAAAAATTCGTATATAAAAATTCATCGATAAAATTATACTGAAAATTCTACTTAAAATCATATAATTTATATATAAAAATCATATTTTAAAAATCTTATATAAAAACTACATTGATAAAATTAAACTGAAAAAATTTTAATTATAAATACTTAAAAAATTTTATTAGAAATACTTAAAAATTTTTATTTTAAATATTGAAAATAAATTCGAAAATAAATTTGAATTTAAAAAAAAATCGCGCCAAAACTCGAAAAAAATACACACAAAAATTTCGAAAAAAAATACTCACAAAATTAATTAAGTTGATTACATCATTATGTAATCAAGATAATCCGAATTTAATCTGTAAATAAACCCCCCCTTCCCCCTATTTTTTTTGTTTTGCAGATAGCCACTAACTACCTACTTATATTTTTAACCCTATTATGACCCTTTTGATGAAAAAATAGACTGATTTACCAATTAATCATACTTTTCTCTGATTTTTAACAATGAAATTCACATTTTTATTTAAAAGCCGACCACACTCTAATCCTTTGCAACGACAAAACATCCAAAAGTACGCCTATACTATGACCTCTTACAATAAAATTAGCTTTTTCATCTAAAATTAACCTAAAAGGATGTTGTTCAAACAAAATCCGACAATTTAAATAAAAATTCAAAATGCCGAACAATTCATTAAAACAAAAATTCAAAATGATGAATATGTAATATGATATTGTTCTTGACCTAGAATGAAATTAAAGTGCCAATAACCAATCAAGGTCAAGGCCAAAAAGTCATGTTACATATTAGGTTTAAGTCATATTGTGCAATCGTCATTTTGAATTCTAATACGTAAATATTAAATTATATATTAAGTTCATACATTAAAGTTATTTACGACTATTTTAGTCGACTATTTTATTAAGTTATTTTACTTTGTTTTTTTAAATTTATTTTCTATATTTATTTTGTATAGTTATTTTATTTTAATTTAAACAATGTTTTTCTAAATATTGGACATATCCTTCCTCTGTCCGTAAATATGGGATACATTTAAATAATATATTATATTATCAAATGTATACCATATTATCGGCCAGAGGTAGTATATGTAAACTTGAATTAAACAATTAAATTATGACTTAGCACAATAATTATATGGATTACCAGTTTGCAGCATTTTCCATCATAAAGATTTTGTGGTGAAAGAAATTGCATATCTTACACAGTCAGAATCCTACAATATATATGTTATCCAGAATTGCAAGATTTAAGCACATGTATTACCTAATAAATAAAATATTTTTAAAATTGTTGTTGGATAACTAAAAAATTGAAACCTTCGAATTGGACAAATACTACAAAATAGAAAATAGTAAATATCGAATATTGAAAATCAAAAGTGAAGAAACTGAAAAAACAAGTATAATGTGGTGAGCTGACTTTTGACTTATATGGTCGTTCAAAAAATAAACTATTTTAATGTGACAATTTATAATTATGCATATCTTTCTAATATAAACTATTATATTTGGTGATTTAGTGTTAACTGATATTTTTGCTGTAGGAGTAAATTTTGTTAAATTTTTATTATATAATAGAAAATTTAATTTTTCAACTATTATTATTCAATATTTAATTGATTTTTCTTTTTTCATGATATTTTTTGTGAATTAAAAAGTTAATATATTTAGATAAAAATTCATCATTTAAATATACAAACTAGTTTTGATAGAATTAGTCATATTTAGTGAATAATTAATTAATAATATTACTTAATAATAAGCAAGACTCAAAAATATCTTTATTATATGTTCCGACAGATTTCTTGACATTGTCGGATAGGATGGCGAATTATAGATAAATAAACATTTTTTTTATTAATTTTAAAAATATTTAATTATTTTATATTTAAAACTATTTCCAAAAAAGATTTTTCAAAATGTATAAAATACTATATTATTATTTTATAATTTTGATTTTACCAAATTTTTGATAAATACAAAATAACTTTAAAGTAATCATTCAATCCATTTGAAAGCAACAACAATATGAATAATCTCAATTCAACTAACAAAGTATTTCTGAGAGACACTTAATAATAATGAAATTATTATCATATTTATTTAATTATTTATTTAATAATGAAAATTATACTGATAATAAAAGCAATAATAATAATAATAATAATAATAATAATAATAATAATAATAATAATAATAATAATAATAATAATAATGAAAATAATAATAATAATAATAATAATAATAATAATAATAATAATAATAATAATAATAATAATAATAATAATAATAATAATAATGAAAATAATAATAATAATAATAATAATAATAATAATAATGTTGGGTTATTATTATTGAAAGTCGGTTCCCTCTGACTCCTCGTGCCCTTTTTCGATCAAATAAGCAAACCCAACACAGAATAATTTTATTTGCACTTTATCACAATAACAAATCAATCCTTTGGTTCAATATTTGTAATCACAATTTCACTACTTGATTTGCACCTTTTAACCACTGTTTGGCTCGGATTATCTTAGGGTAGGTTGTCCAAGGGAGAACCACCCTGTCTGATAGATAACCTTGACTTTTACTTGGATTTGGATTTCTATACTAACCTACTACTGCTCGTTCACGTCGATTCACTCTAGTTAATAATATCTGCTCTCTCGTATCTAGTTAATAATAATTGTCCTTTCTTGTCTGGTTGATAATGTCTCTTTTCTTGTCTGAGGAACTCTGGTCCTCTTTTCTTGTCTGATGAGTTGTGGTCCTCTCGTGTTTTTCCCTCTTTCTTTTATACTCCTGGTCAGACTGTTTTCCGACGATTGTCAACAATAGGTTCTGCATTATCAAATTATCATTAATAATTACCTTTCAGACCGACATTTGTCAACAACGTTTGACGTTGTTTAGGCTAATTTATCCTACTATATTATTCCGTCTATGCGCCGGGTTTTCCTTATCTCTCGGGTTTTCCTCAGCTCTCGGCTTTTCCACATCTCTCGGGTTTTCCACATCTCTCGGGTTTTCCATTGCCTCGGGCTTCCCATTGACTCGGGCTTCCCATTAGTAATTAATTTTCTTAATTAATTTCCTTTTTTATTTTATATCATTTTCTAGGGACCCTTCACTCAATTTTTATTATTATTTCCGGACTCGTCTCTCAATTTGGCGTTCAACCATACCAATTTCCCCCCGATCATTATTACTTTCGAATTTTATACATTTTTTAATTAATATTGCACTTTTATCATTTTTTTGTGTTTTATCGGTTTTACTGTGCTTTTTCGTGATACCCCAACAATAATAATAATAATAATAGAATAAGAATAATAATGTTGAGGATACCTAAATAATAGAATAAAATAATTAATAAACATGTAAAATGATTGGGGGGAAACAATGGTAAGTGATTAAGATGTGGTTCTGGAGCTTAATAAAAAGGGAATGAAAAAGAAATGTCGAATAACAAGAAGGGAATAAAAGAAAATCAATAAAAACAGACAATAGAATAAAAGAAGGTCACTTATAATTAACGAGTGCAAATTTTGGAAAACAAAAACAAAACCAAAATTTGTACTTGTTTTCGAAAGCCCTTTCAAGATAAGGGAAGGAATGTTGTTTTGGAATCCGGGAAAGGGCATCTATAAAAATTATTTATTTGGACAGCTGTCAGTGATTATAGAGGCCCATATGAAATTAGCGGTAAAAGATATTGGAAATTCTATTTGACATCAGTAAGTATTATTGGGTGACGGAGTATAAAAAGGAAGCGCAACTGGAATCAGCGGGAGAAAAAGAGATTAGAGAATAAAAATTGGACTAAAAATTAAAAGGAGAAAATTAAAGAAAATTATTGAAGAAAGGTATTAAAGAGAAATTTGGAGAATACTAGAAGTTGAAATCAAGGAAAAGAGAAATTTGAAACAGAAATTAAGCGAAAAGATAATAAGGAAAGTTGGAAAGAGACAAAGCCGAAATTGTGAAAAGGAAATAAAGTGAAGTCAAACCAAAGCAACTAAATCAGATTTACCGATCTCAGAAACTCGTCACAGTAATCAAGTGATTGTGAAATCCATTTAATACCAAAAGTGCTTTTCTTCCCAAAGGGTCGTAATAAGCACCAAGTTGTGACTGTAATAGATAATTCTTTTGATGTCATTTTAAAGTGGAGATAAAGTTTAATAATCAATAAAGTTTATATCGTTTGGAGTTCATTACTGTTTTTTAAAACCACGCTTGGAGTCAGATTGACAATATATTAGTAATGTGTTTTTAAGCATTTTCTGTAAAAACCGAAATTTTTGAAAATTTTCAAAACTTACCAATTTTTCTTCAGAATTTTGGTAATCTGTATAAATGCAAAACTAACAAAATTGTCTAATTTACCCAACAAGGGATATTCGCTGAAAAAGCTTAAAAACTGATTACTTAGCATGAAATGATAAAAATAAATTTCTTAAATTTCTTAAATTTTATAATTTTTTAATTTCTAATTTTTTTTATTTTAAAAATATGGTAATTCGAGAAAAATATTTTTGTGAATCTTGCAATAAATATCTTTCAAAAGCTCATAAAGCTAAACATGATAAAACTAAAATCCACCAAAAAATGTCTCACACTTCACACATTCACACATTAACACCTTCACAATTCGGGAGCGCCAGCGACTGCCTTCGGAGGAGATGTACAAACTGTAAGTTCTAAATTACCAGAATTTCCATGGGCAAAATATCCAGGAGAACATCATCTTCCAAAATATAATTATTTGGGTCAATTGGGCTCAAGTGTCTTTTAAAAAAGAACATTCTAGTGTTTGCTAAATTCATTATAAAATAATTAAACTAAAAATGGATTTAAAAATTTGTAATAAATGTAAAATTGAAAAACCAAATAATTCGTTTAGAACAATCAAAAGAAAACGAAAATCTTATTTCCTTGGTATGTGTAAAGAATGCGAAAACATAGAAAATAAGATAAGAGAACAAAAATATAAAGAGAAACGTTTATTAGGAATAAGAAATTTGAAAACTACTTTACCAATAAAAGTATGTACAAAGTGTAATATTTAAAAACCTATAAGTGAATTTAGGAGTAGATTAAAGAGGGATTATTATGTTTATAATTCTGAATATAAAGGATGTCAACGAGATTATGCACAAATTAATAAGGAAAAAATTAATGAAAGGTATAAAAAACGATATAATGAAAATCCCAAAGTTAAATTATCTAATCATACATATATATATGGAGGTATTAGAAGAGCAATAAAAATCAAAGAAAGTCGAACATTAATGATGTATTTAGGATGCTCAATAAATGATTTTCATCAATGTATTGAATTTCAAGTTTTAGATGGAATGACTTGGGAAAATCAAGGTTCTTATTGACATATAGATCAAACATTATCAGTTTCTAGTTTTAAGTTTGAAGATGAAGAACAAATAAAAAGATGTTTTAATTGGATAAATTTAAGACCTTTAAGAGCTAAGTAGAATTTATCAAAATCAAATAAAATGAATATATGTGTATGTATATAATTTAATTAAAAATATTTTGTGCATGTGGGGATATTATTTACGAAGGTTTACTAATATGATCCATAGTATGTAATGAATAGAAAAAGTTGGTGTGTGCAATGAACAAATGTAAAGATAAAATCGATATTTTTAAGACAATATATTTAAATAAATATGATATTCATGTTTATAACTCAAAATATGTGTGTTAAATCAGCGATATGGAACATAGAAAAGGTTTAATGACAATATGTGTTATTTATGATACACGTGTGTTTCATGTTTGAAATATGTGTGTGTATAAAACTTAATTAAAGATTTTTCGAGCGTTTGAGGTATTATTTTAAAGGGTTTTCAATGGAGTTTTCGAAGGTCTGCGATTGTGGTCCAGAGAAGACAGGTATAGAAAATTGTAAATGTTTGTATAAAGATAAAGAAAAATTCGATATTTGTAAGAAAATTTGTGAAAATAAATATCAAAAATAAATATGGCTCAAATGTGTGTGTTAAACTATCGATATGTTACAGTGTTTATGGAAAAACTTTAATCAAAATAAGTGTTATTTTTCAAAAATTTATGAAATATTAATTTTATGGCTAATAATGTGGATGTGTTTAATCATAAAAATAGTTCGGTATTTTTGTAAAGTTTGAGATTGTTAAGAAAATGTATATAATTTATGATACACACGTGTTTTTGATTGAAATATGTGTGTTTGTTTTGCCGATATAAGAAAAGTTAGACAATTTTTAAGAAATTATACATAATTTATGATTCACATGGGGTTTTTATTGAAATATGTGTGTTTGGTTTACTGATAAAAGAAAAAAATATGGACAAGTTTTAAGAAAATACACCTAATTTATGATACACATTGGTTTTGATTGAAATATGTGTGTTTGTTTTATTGATAAAAGAATGATTCTAGACAATTTTTAAGAAAATACATATAATAAGTGATCTAATTTAAAGACATTTATATTTAATACCTATATTTTCGTTTAAAATTAAATTTATTTTTGATAATAAGGGACTAAATTACTTATAATCAAATATTTAAAATCCTAAGGGCTAAGAGTCATAATAATAAAAATTTAATCTATTATAGTTAAACACAATAAAAATTTACGATAAGACAGGCCCAAATGAAGTTTATGCTTTATTATTGACAGACCAAGTGAGTCAAAAAGTACCTGGGCTTCATAGCACAAATTAAGCATAGATTGTCGAGTAGTTACACATTGTAAAACTTTTAGTCGCGGACACTACAAAGCGTCATATGCACTAAATTAATTAATTTTTATTACTACCAAAATAATTATTTGCAGACTAGCTAGATTACAGCCACCAATGAACAGCTTGCAGATAAAATTTAAGAAAGGGTAAAGATATTATTATATTTAAAAATACAAACAAATAATTCATCCATTTAAACTCATCGGAATCGAATGATGGGAGTCAAAATAATATTAATATTTAGTCAAAACTTGATATTTAAAGGAGCGCATTATTGGTATTTTTTGCCAATCTTTACCGAAAAGACTTGATAATCTTTTACTAACTTTTTCATTGACTTTCAAATCAGATCCATTTTTATTATCCAAATCAATAGTTAACGAATCATTGTGAGAATTAATTAATTATTATGTGTTCTTCAAATATTTTATTATAAAACTCATTACCATTATCAACATATAATTTTTTTGGAATTCTATCTGGGGTGTCTTCAAATAAAAACTCGAATCCTTCTTAAATTTAATTTGCTGTTTTATTTTTTAATGGTAGAACCCAAGCATATCAAGTATATAAATCAATGATTGTACGAATATATCTATAATTTTCATTATTTTTAGGATTTACGGTTTCAATTAAATTGCTGACCAAATATCATCTTTATTGAAAACTTTTATTTTTAAATTTTTTTTAGGTTTTCTATATTCTTTGTGTAACTATGTTGCAAAAGCTTCTCGTTGGTGTAACTCATTCGCTAGAGTAGTATTTTGATTGTCTGAGTTTGTTGGTATTTCTCCACCTAACATTATCTTTGTTTTCATTGCTATTTATTCTTATTGCTCTTGAAAATCTTTCAGAAAATGTTGGATTTTGAATATCATTTAAATCTTCAATCAAATCAATATCTGCTTTTTGACGAGAACGAATATCTTCTTGACGATACGATATATCATGTTTTAAAGCCACTGCATCAACTCTATTTATTGGTTCTTCTCCAGGTTTAGGATTACCATTTTCATCAAGTCTTATATCTAAACGAGTTTTGGAGGAACATCAATGAAGTTTCGAAAAGAGCCGAACTATATCTTAAGGAATCATCAAAGCTGATTAGACTTTTCATCACCACCAACGTTTAGTCTCTGAACAATCTCCATATTCTAATCATAACGAACTTGGGAGACGTGCTGCGGATTGTCCATTGTTTTTTTCTTTTTCGTTTTTACCATTGGGATCAGTCATTACCCGAGTTCCTTCATTAAATTTCTTTAATGAAGTGGTAGAAAAAGACTTTAGGAGTTTCCCACAATTTGAAGGTGTTGAATTTACTAAATTCAAAAAATAATGAGATTTAATTTTTTGTAATCAATATACTTTAAAAATTATTTTATTTGATTTTGATAAATTCTACTTAGCTCTTAAAGGTCTTAAATTTATCAAATTAAAACATTTTTTTATTTGTTCTTCATCTTCAAACTTTTTTTTCTTTATCTTTATACAAACATTTACAATTTTTCTATACCTGTCTTCTCTGGACCACAATCGCAGACCTTCGAAAACTCCATTGAAAACCCTTTAAAATAATACCTCAAACGCTCGAAAAATCTTTAATTAAGTTTTATACACACACATATTTCAAACATGAAACACACGTGTATCATAAATAACACATATTGTCATTAAACCTTTTCTATGTTCCATATCGCTGATTTAACACACATATTTTGAGCCATAAACATGAATATCATATTTATTCAAATATATTGTCTTAAAAATATCGATTTTATCTTTACATTTGTTCATTGCACACACCAACTTTTTCTATTCATTACATACTATGGATCATATTAGTAAACCTTCGTAAATAATACCCCCACATGCACAAAATATTTTTAATTAAATTATATACATACACATATATTCATTTTATTTGATTTTGATAAATTCTACTTAGCTCTTAAAGGTCTTAAATTTATCCAATTAAAACATCTTTTTATTTGTTCTTCATCTTCAAACTTAAAACTAGAAACTGGTAATGTGTGATCTATATGTCAATAAGAACCTTGATTTTCCCAAGTCATTCCATCTTAAAATTGAAATTCAATACATTGATGAAAATCATTTATTGAGCATCCTAAATACATCATTAATGTTCGACTTTCTTTGTTTTTTATTGCTCTTCTAATACCTCCATATATATATATATATATTTATATATATATATATATATATATATATATATATATATATATATATATATATATATATATATATATATATATATATATATATATATATATATATATACATATATATATATATGTATATATATATATATATGTATGATTAGATAATTTAACTTTGGGATTTTCATTATATCGTTTTTTATACCTTTCATTAATTTTTTCCTTATTAATTTGTGCATAATCTCGTTGACATCCTTTATATTCAGAATTATAAACATAATAATCCCTCTTTAATCTACTCCTAAATTCACTTATAGGTTTTTAAATATTACACTTTGTACATACTTTTATTGGTAAAGTAGTTTTCAAATTTCTTATTCCTAATAAACGTTTCTCTTTATATTTTTGTTCTCTTATCTTATTTTCTATGTTTTCGCATTCTTTACACATACCAAGGAAATAAGATTTTCGTTTTCTTTTGATTGTTCTAAACGAATTATTTGGTTTTTCAATTTTACATTTATTACAAATTTTTAAATCCATTTTTAGTTTAATTATTTTATAATGAATTTAGCAAACACTAGAATGTTCTTTTTTAAAAGACACTTGAGCCCAATTGACCCAAATAATTATATTTTGGAAGATGATGTTCTCCTGGATATTTTGCCCATGGAAATTCTGGTAATTTAGAACTTACAGTTTGTAAATCTCCTCCGAAGGCAGTCGCTGGCGCTCCCGAATTGTGAAGGTGTTAATGTGTGAATGTGTGAAGTGTGAGACATTTTTTGGTGGATTTTAGTTTTATCATGTTTAGCTTTATGAGCTTTTGAAAGATATTTATTGCAAGATTCACAAAAATATTTTTCTCGAATTACCATATTTTTAAAATTAAAAAATTAGAAATTAAAAAATTAGAAATTAAAAAATTATAAAATTTAAGAAATTTAAGAAATTTATTTTTATCATTTCATGCTAAGTAATCAGTTTTTAAGCTTTTTCAGCGAATATCCCTTGTTGGGTAAATTAGACAATTTTGTTAGTTTTGCATTTATACAGATTACCAAAATTCTGAAGAAAAATTGGTAAGTTTTGAAAATTTTCAAAAATTTCGGTTTTTACAGAAAATGCTTAAAAACACATTACTAATATATTGTCAATCTGACTCCAAGCGTGGTTTTAAAAAACAGTAATGAACTCCAAACGATATAAACTTTATTGATTATTAAACTTTATCTCCACTTTAAAATGACATCAAAAGAATTATCTATTACAGTCACAACTTGGTGCTTATTACGACCCTTTGGGAAGAAAAGCACTTTTGGTATTAAATGGATTTCACAATCACTTGATTACTGTGACGAGTTTCTGAGATCGGTAAATCTGATTTAGTTGCTTTGGTTTGACTTCACTTTATTTCCTTTTCACAATTTCGGCTTTGTCTCTTTCCAACTTTCCTTATTATCTTTTCGCTTAATTTCTGTTTCAAATTTCTCTTTTCCTTGATTTCAACTTCTAGTATTCTCCAAATTTCTCTTTAATACCTTTCTTCAATAATTTTCTTTAATTTTCTCCTTTTAATTTTTAGTCCAATTTTTATTCTCTAATCTCTTTTTCTCCCGCTGATTCCAGTTGCGCTTCCTTTTTATACTCCGTCACCCAATAATACTTACTGATGTCAAATAGAATTTCCAATATCTTTTACCGCTAATTTCATATGGGCCTCTATAATCACTGCCAGCTGTCCAAATAAATAATTTTTATCCTATTTACATCCTATTTAAATTCACCGACAACCCAAACAATGATAATAATGATGATAATAATAATAATAATAATAATAATAATAATAATAATAATAATAATAATAATAATAATAATAATAATAATAATAATAATAATAATAATAATAATAATAATAATAATAATAATTAATAATAATAATAATAATGATATTGTAACAAAAAAACTCTTTAATTATCATGAACAAAGTGCTGCATTTGTATTGTAAATAAAATAGCAGCCATTGCAACAATTTTTACAGTTTTTTTGCCAAACAGGTGCATTTCTTTTCAGACCTATAAAAATATAGTTATAATAAATTCATATGGACTTACAGTCTATTTGTTTAGAAGTTATTCCGACATCAAAGAAATTAGCAATAAATATACAGAATAAAAGTAAATAAAATTCCTAAAAATAGAAAGAATGATGTGAAAAGTATATGACTGAACAAATCATAAGTAGGTAGGTGCGATCGCCACGAAAACTAGAACGGTCACAAATTACCCCTCATGAGTTAATATTTTTTTGTTAATATAAGAAAATATTCACCATTTTTTTCAATTTTTACATATTCAATCATTGTTCACTGTGTTTATATAGTAGTAAATTAAAACAAAATATTATGCATTCATTTGTCTTAGGGACAGAATAATTGAAAATAATATAATCGACGTAAAGAATTTGAATTTGTTAAGCAATCATTTTAATCAGCCACCAAGAGGTGAAAAAATTAAAATTAAATTAAAACAAATAGTAAGAAAATTAGAATCAATTTAATTTTTAAAATTTCTTTATAAACGTCAATTACATCATCAATATGCTTCAGATTTAATTTTTGTTTTAATAGAATGCTTACCTCATTTTTATTTTGAATTTTCATTTAGTTTTTATACTGTTCACATTTCAATTTTCAATTAATCTTATTTTCTTTAAAAGTACCAAATTAGAAACGTTATTTAACACTTTTTATAGACTTTTTATATACACACATTTTATCAAAATTACAAATTAAAAGTTTTTATCTAAATTTGTACTAATAAAATAATCTACTAAATGAAATAAAATTATATTACAATTTAACCATTTATTTAAGATTACAATAAATTCGAGGCCTATCTACTCCACAAATTGGCGATATGTGATTTTGCTATCAAATTTATATCATTATATTGAAATATTTGCAAACCCGCTTTCGTTATCTTATATTCTTATTGCAAAATATATTTTTATTTATTTGACTATCTTTATTTACCCTCAACAACATCTTATTTTGTTATATGGACAACGAAGCTTAAATATTGTGACTTGATCAGTTTGACTGTATTTGAGAATTGATATGAAATTTCATCTACATATAAATATATATAAATATAAATATACATAAATATACATATAAATATAAATATATAATTATGATACAATCGATTTTATTGATTAAATTCTGATTTTTATGATAATTTTAAGGGAATTCAATCGGTTGAATACATGATTTACTTATGGTAAATATGATCCAAATTTTGGATTTTTAAGAGTATTTTAAGGGATTTATTAGGTTGAAAATTAATATTTAAAGGAGCAAATATTATCTACATTGTTAAGATTGATGCTTTTTATGAAAAATAATGTATATAGTCTATATAGTGGAAATAATGTCGTTTGAAGAAAAATGATTGGTTAAGAGCAAATTTTATGATATCTTTAAAAGAATTTATTCGGATGAATATCGATATAAGTAGAGAAATAATTAATTAACCACTTGCGCTATATTGACGTGCCAGGCACGCCTTGATGATTTTTTCAAAACCGCAATTTATATTCGTGTAAATCTTTTATGTAAGACCCTACCCTCGCACTAAGCACTGGTCAAACCCCTGAGCTCGCTGACGCGGTGAGACGTCGATGCCTTACGATACTTTACATATATAGTAGAGCACGGTCCAGCTACCGAAAATTAAATCATAGCGCAAGTGGTTAAGAGTAAATTTTATCATATATTTTAAGGGGTCTAGTTTTGTCGAATATATATTTTTAAAGTAGTAAACATTGGGGATGTTGATTATTTCTATGAAAATAATTATTTGTCAATTAAACACATATATTTTGATTTCAGTTACATGTTATCAGTATCTATCAGTACTCAAGTACATATTCTATGTACGTTTTAAAGCTTTGTTAGAAATTTAATTTATTAAGTGGTTTGTCGACAATTATTTAATTTTTAGATAAGTGAATAATAAAATAAACCCTTGCTGCAAAGTAATAATTATATTGAAAGAATTTTCGATTACTAAATAATCCTCTTCAGTTTCTTGCGGAATAGTTATCTTCAATGTCAAAGTGCCAAAATACATTCTGATTTTCATTTAAAATTTATTATTTGTTTTTTTGATTGGTTTAAATTTTCTTCCTTTTTTTAAAGAAGCTTTTTTAATTTTTTAAATATTCCAAAATATAAAATTTTACTTTCTTTTCAAATTTAAAATTTCTAAAACTTAAACATTTTTATATAACTTCTTTACTTTTTTTCTTAAAATCTCTTTCTTCTACAAATTTTAATATTGAAATAAAAATAAAGAAATTTTAATATAAAATTCAGAGCAAATTAATAAACTATTCCTGATATTTCAAAAGTGTACAACAAGATTTCCTCTTAAAAAGAAATAAGAAAAGCTCTTAAACAGCCCTCCACAAACAACGTCAAGAAATAAACACCATTCTGTTCTGATTTTCATTTTTAAAAGTTTTCATTTTTGTTTTGATCTTTATATCAAAGTATCCGAGTCAATTACAAATCAGATTGGCGATTTCACTGATTTCTTGTTTAAAGATTATTTATGTATGCTTATTTAAAATAAGAATTTCCTCTTTGAATCTGAGATTATTTTGGGCCAAGAATTTGATTGAATTATTTTTTTTTATTTCATTGGTTGGCATTATTGAAGATCCCTGTATACTATGGATTTTCTGGCAGTGTCTAGGTGTTGATTAATTCTTTGGAGTAGGTTCTTAAGTGAGCTTTTAATGTATATTTCTTTGCATGCATTGCACGTGATGCAGTGTGCACAACGTTTTTACTAAATCATATTTTCTTTGGTGTCTGGAAATTTGCACTGTGCAAATGTTTTCTTTTTTTGTGTTATTTTTCTAGGGCTTGCCTCAGTGTCCAAGACTTGTGTGATATACAAATTGGAAGGCCAGTGCGATTGAGCTCTTACCGGATATTGAAGTCGAGTGAGTCACTGATGAATGGAATGTATAGATAAAAGTATTTCTTCATTTTTTTGTGTTCTGTCTCTAGGTGCTTTTGGTTTTGAATTCCTTCTTTCGATGTCCTCATTGTGGTATCCGTTTCTGCGTAGGATTTTATCAAAATTTAATGGTTGTTTATAGTTCTCTTTTCCTTCAGTACATCGATTGGCTATCCTCTGCTTCTTGTTCACTTTCTGTATGTATGAAAGTGCTGATCTTTAGTGAGTAAATATTTCTTTGCGGGCTGACGTTTTGTAGAATCTGTATGTTGGTTTATCTACATCTATTTTGATTTTTAAATCTAGTAGATTAAAGGATCCATTTCTATCTGGATATTCTATTTCAAACTTGATATCCGGATGAGCTGCGTTGAATATATGAAATGTTTCTTCAGTTTCTTTCTTGCTTTTGGTTGTGATAAATATATAATCTACATATCTTGCAAAGAAACCAACGGATTGTATGGTCACTCAGTTTCTGCCTAATATGCTAGAGCTATTTAATTTGTCTATATATATTTTGTTGATAACAGTAAAAAGTTTGATGATATTCTCGGTATTCATTGCCTTTATTAAACAATTGTTTTCCAATCTTTTTTCTAAGCAATTTATAGCTTCTCTTTGGTCGATAGATGTGTATAATGATACGACATCAAGACTAAAGGGGTATTTGAATTTTCTATGGGTAGTTTTGTCAGTTTTGTTTAATCTTGCCATGACCAAGTTGCTACTCTGGAGATGTTAAGTTACATTGTTAAGTAATGGTTTTAAAATTTTGTAAAGGAGCTCATTTGTAATGGTTGTTTGTCCATTTGTGTTAATGGAAGAAGATTTTAATGGAAGATACATCTTTGTGAGTTTTTATTAAATGGTAGAAATTAGGAAGGTCGGAGTTTTTTGTAACAAAGATTTTAGTTAGTCTATTATTATTATTTTATCTAGTAATTTTATTCTAAGATCTTTAGGAATTTTATCATGTAATCTAAAAATTTTCAATTAAGATGTTAAAATTTATTCTGAGTACTATGAAAGTAGAGAATCCAATTCTGGTTTTCGATGAACCGGTAAACCGGTTTTACCGTCTAATTTTGATTTATAATTTATCAGTAATTATAAATATTATTTTTTCAGATAAATATTTTATAAGAATTAAGTTTTGCTAACATCGGATGTATCACAAAAGTTCAAGCTGTTTTTCTCTATATAAAGTATTCAATGTATTTTAGATACAATATTAATATGCCGTTTCTTTGATCCCCATTTGACTGAGGTTTTAAGAGTAAAAAATACATTATAGTTTAATATTGAATTCTACATTTTAATGATTAATTTTATACTTGTAAAACTAAGAAGTAGTATCTTTTTGTTATGTTTTTATTTTTGATTTCAAACACTGGTAAGTTTTTCTATACTTTGATCTGTTCAATTTTTGAGCACTGATAATTAAATTTTGTTTGAAAATTATTTCATCCGTTTTAAAATATTAGCTATAGAACGGGAGAAAATTTATACAAATAAACAAAGCAATATATGGAGCTATTATATTCGACATGGAACTGGAAAAGATAGCGCTAAATGTATTGAGTGTGACAAGGTGTTACAACTAAAGAAGGATCAACAGGCTGTTTGCATTTTCATCTCAAAACTCAACATAATATTAGTTTGTTGAAAAGTCTCAGTCATAGCAGAAGGCGGACCATCTGCATCGTTGTCGACCAATCGCCTAAAGCTGGTCCAAGCGGTTAAATAACCTAATATTTTAAGACAAAAGTTAACGAATCTTTTAATTTAGTAATATCAAAATTAGTCACAAAAGACGAATTGCCTTTCAAAAAAATATGCACATCTTATCATTTAAGAAATCTATTAGTATCAAAATCTCCTAGCTCAGTCAGTGCAATCGTAATGAAATTTGGGAATAATGTCGGAAATGAAATGATATCTGATATTTTTAGGGTTCCCGAGAATGTGAACGATTTAGTCTTACGTTTGATGAATAGATGTCAATAAGAAATCATAAGTTTATGAACATCGATGTACATACCATTAACAAAATTTGGAATTTGGGTCTTACTCGAGTCGAAGGATATTTCCCTGCAGATTTCCTTGAGTTAGCATACCAGTATATTCTCACAATAAAACCAACATCTGTTGAATCTGACAGAACCTTTTCAGTCGTGGGTCAAATATAGGGCATGGTGAATTAATCGATTTTAGAAAAAAATTATTAACGATTAATTTTTCAGTTTTTGAGTCAATTAATCGATTAATCGATTAATTTAATAGTTTTATGTTTATGTATTTTAAGTAAATAACTACTACAATTTAATAAAAATAAAAGTTTATTTCAATTCAAATTAAATTCAGTATAAAAAAACAATATTTAGTGTGTATTTCTTTCATTAAATAAATTTGCACGTAGGAAGCACAGTTTATCCAACGTATCGTCGTTCAAGGATGTCCGGAGCTTTGTAACAAGCAAACCAGCAGCACTAAAGCTTATTTCCGCTTACATTGATGATGGCCGCACGCTCAACAATCCATTATAAATGTTTGCTAGTAAATCTGTTTTTCTTTTACTGTGTTCGTAAACTATCATTTCCCTTTTTATATCTTGTATACTATAGTTGAATGCAGCTCTTGAATTGGTTTTAGTAATTTTTTTAGTTAAGAATTCCTGTAACTCATCTGCTTTTGAATATTTTGCTCGTCTTTCAGATACAATTTCTAATACATAGTTTTCATCTTTGTAATCAGCATCGGCCTCAAATGGATTTTCTTAAAAGGAAATTTACGAAACAATCAATCTATTTTTCTTACTTTTTGAATAACCGTTGAAATATTATCAGCTAGAGCGCAGTTTATGTGCTTGGAAGGATTTTCTTCCATCCAAAATTGAAGTTGACCTTATGTTTTACTTTCATTTGAATCGGAATCATATTGTTCTTGATCCCAAGCGTTTTCATTTTCCCATTGCATTTCCTCGTCTATTTCTTCAAACGTAGTCGATTAATTTTTGTAAAGGACGTCAACAACTACCAAATGTATTCCGTGGCTGTGATAAACTTGATGGTAAATACTAATCAAACAACCCATCTTCTTCATTATAGCGGCACCATCTGTCACAACTAACACTATGTGGTTTTTCAAGATAATATCATATTCGCTTATTTTATTTCCTACGATTTCAACTGCTTTGGCTGTTGGGAAAAGGTATTTTATTCTTATCATGCCAAGCCCAAAAATATCTTTATCCTTGGTGTGAATATTTAGAGACATATATCGGCGATTGCCTTTTGAAGTCCACTCATCTAAAGACAAAGAAAATCGTTCCCAAGCTTCGATTTTAAATTTAAGTTTGGTTTTCAGAGTTTGTTGAATCGTATCTGCGTAATCAACCACCATTGCCTTGATACCCTTTTCTGTTACAAGAATACTTAAACCTTGGGCTTTCCATTCATTATAGATTTCTTTGCTATTTGCTAGAGTAGCAAACGGGATCCGATCTAATGCAATTAATTTAGCAAGTACGTATCCTTGGTAAAAAACGAAATAACTTTACATGCGTCATTATTTTGACTTGATGATGAAGTTGAAGCAACCATTTTACTTAAATCATGTTTGTGTTGCATATGATACCCGTATGAAGTCGTAGTTTTATGCAACCGAAATGTAGTGTCACAGTTTTATTGTCTTTCCTGTTAATTAATAGATGAGACCAAATTTTACTTCTATTTTCTTTAGATTAGGAGATCGCCTAAGCACCAGGAGCTCTCATACTCTTGTTATAGGCCGTCGAGGAAGCCACAGTGTATTAACAATAAAATTTAAAAATCGTTACTTTGTGAATTTTAGTAAAATAGAACTAATAATTAACATATTAGTTGAAAAAACGTGTAACCAATTGTAGTTATCAAAATACATTAATTTTATTGAGACCCGATTTTTTGAACGCCAGTTAAGCCTCTACGTAGCCGACGAAACGGAATCATACAAACCGCTATTTTCTATTAAATAATTTTGATTTATGTAAACTAGTTAATAAATAGTTTTGTTTATAGACATGAATTCTCTCCGAACATTAAGCAAAGAATTGGTGAAATTCCGTAGAGAAAATGTGGAGCTACACACTCAGCTGATCCAGATGAATCGAGAAATACAAAAGATCAGGGCGACATGGATCGAGCAATCACGAGCCAAAATGACTTACCAGAGACTACTAATTCGGTAAAAAGTGTTGATAAATTGGTTGAGTTGTTGATAAAGAATGGGTATTCTAAATCATTTTTATTGTTGATGATAAAAGAGACTGTTGACAAATTGATTAAAAATTCTGAGGATCCATGTTTTGGAAAGCCTGAGTGTAATTTGTCAAATGAGTGTGAATTGAGTGTTGATCTAAATAATAGTAAAAATGGATATAAAAAAATTGAGCCTAAATATGTGTTAGTATTGCCGTACTCTGAAGGTTTTACAAATTATAAAAGGAAGTTAAGTAAACAGATGGGAAATTTAGAGTGTAAGATCGTCTCTAATTCGTGTAAGGTACGCAATATGTTTATTAATATTTCAAAAACTCCGGTTGGATTGTGTTCTGATCTCGTTTATCAATTTACATACAAAATTAAATTAATATAAAAATAATTTGTTTAAATTATATGTTAATTCATAATATTTTGAGTTGGTTTTATGTACCCGAAGATGAAAATTATGCTGTCGAAATATATCGTACGAAGAGTTTTTATTGGCGTTATCTTTTAATAATAATAATAATAATAATAATAATAATAATAATAATAATAATAATAATAATAATAATAATAATAATTATTATTATTATTATTACTATTATTATTATTTTTTATTATTATTATTATCATTATTATTATTATACACTGACTAGGTACCTAATAAAACACCATTTTATACTCAATAAATAAATATCAGTACTATCAAATACATAAAAAAAATAAACACAAAAGTCATTTTTCAAATACAAAATTTGTTTAATTTAAATCTTCACAAATTTTCTTATAATAAGCTCAACAAATTTTGAAAACCTCAAATTTTTATTAAGTTAGGAATGATATGTCGTTTTATCTTTCTGTAGTAATATCATCAGAAAAATAAATTATCACTAGGGGATTTGCTGTTGCGCAAACATCTAACTACTATAAAAAAATTTATTTTTAAGGATTTTAACTTGGAAATTACTCTCATTATTCAGCTACGGATACCGGTTCAGTTGTAGCTTTAGCAAACTTTATATCTAATCGCAAATTCCATATTGAGATAATTGACTCTGATTTATATCAAAATCGGGTGCCAAAACAAATATGAAGAATAGATATTTACTTTTAAAATCTTCAAGAGTTATACCACAATTAAGATTTTTATCCAAATAACCCATATTTCTCACTATACTCTGCATATACATAGCACAATAATTATCATTATCGAAATCTTGAGTATATGTTTCTCTATAATCACTATTTTTCGATAAAGTTAGCGATGTTACTCCAAAATCTTTGAAAATTGAGTTCGATGTTAAGTATGATCCATTATATTGAGATTCACTTTGAAATGTTACCAATATAAAGTTGGGCATTCTTCTATCTCCAAATATTTGTTCCTTATAGAAAGAAGCTGAACCTTTAGCAATAGCAAATTGAACAATTTCCTTTGTTTTCAATGGATATATTGCATGCTTAGAATTAAGCCCCAGTTGATTACCTGCTAATACAGAGGGTTCAACAAGAACTCTTCTCACCAATAATTTTACATCAACTAATTGAAGAATTGGTGCTGTGGTGGCACTTGTTAATGATAATGCCGAATCAGATCTTTTCAATCTAATGTGTATATTAACACCTGGGAGTAAATATTTCGGTTGATCCATAAAATCGAGTTGTAATGATGAACACATGGTAAATAATTTCGATCCTTTAATCCACTTTTTTCTATCGTTATCACTACCATAACCCATAGGAGTTAAACATGTATTTTTAGTATCGCTATTCAAATTTTTAATAGTTTCTATTAGAGCTTTGTGAATATATGTACTGTTACCACCCTCAATCTTGATATTATTAAATCCGAGAACTGCATCTTTAAAAAGTGTATGAAACAAGAAATTATTTGGTATTACATCACGGTTTTCTATCTTTATCTACAACTTTGATCTGAACAGTTAATAATGTATTGTTCAAATCTAGATATTCAGTTTGGGAACCATTAATATAAAATTCAATATCAGTTCTACTATCCGTAATAGAATTCATCGGGAATAAGTCTTCAAAGGCACTCATTTCAATTACTGCTTGGGGAGATGATCTTTCAAATAAACACAATTCAGATTTACCACAAATCATTTTTGAAATATAGTTATATGTCCTTTCATTCGTTTTTTATTATGTTTATGAGCCGGTGCCGGTTCTGGTTCCTGTTTTTGAAACATACCTGCAACACTAGGTAGAACTTTCCCTAACTCGGATAATGCATTTGATTTCAGAGATGATAATATTTTCTACTCATTCATTATCACATCTTTAGCAGTTTTCATACCAAAACTACCAAGGCGTTTAAGAATAGGAAATGCAAATCTACCAATTGTTCTCAACCATCCTGATCCATACTGTTTACCAATAAAATATGGTAATTCGCCACCACTTTGGCTACCACTATACATACTAATAATATCGTTATTGGCCATCTAATTTACGAAAATGTAATGTCAAATGAGTTTTTGTATCTCTACTAAATTCAATAAATTTACCACTATCATCACAAATATTTATTTCTATATTGTTTATACATAATGTTGATAGCGGTAAGTACATTGGATTATTGATATTTATATTGACAACTTCATCCTGGTTATGTTTATCAACCCAAACAGATTTCAATAGAGGAACCAAAGAATCATCAACAATTATAGGATCGATTATGTTAGTATATATGAACATTTGTCTATGAAGATTTATTATTTTTGGTTTGCGTACACCAAAAGCACTTGCCCGATATGTTTGCTTATCTAATCACAATGTATTAGACAAATTTTTATCAAATGTAACTTCACAAATGTTATTATTCAGACTGAATTTACATAATCCATCTTTAACAAATTCAATAGTTTTAAATATATGTAAACAATTGAATGAAATATATTTATGTAATTTTTCAAGCGTTTCAATTTATAAATCTTTAGTAAATGTAAATGTATCTTATTTTGATGTGTTCATTCACTGGGCCAACATCAATAAAAGTTTTGAAACGTATTAGGTATTCAGTACCAGGAACAACTATGTTAAGCTTATCACTACTCATTCGCTTGGCATCCTCAATACTTTCAAACTTTATTGTAAATGGACTAAAATCACAACTAACATTCAATCCATCTTTGAAAAACATGCCACTATTTTCATCTAAAATCTGATTCGGAATATGACAATATCGATCAATGTTATTGATTGAGAAAATACCACTACAAGTTTTGGGAATACGCTTCTTGTAACCGATTTTACAATGACTATAAAGTGGGAATGTATTGTACACAAATGTAAAGTCTTGCAAAGCAACTTCCCAATTTCCATGTTAATAAATGGGATTTTGAAGATCAACCATAAATTTACTTGCTTGATTTTCCGGATGGATTAGTGGGCAACTATTGCTGTTAAAATTGTATAGAAACGCATTTTACTAGGTCTTTTGATGATATCCATGAGAGTTTTTGATATCCATGCCATTTGACATAGTATCCTTATCCACCATTTAAGTTTTCAATATTTTCTGAATTCTGAACACTGTATGTTTGGAAATAACTTGTAATTCCTGTTCATAGAATTTCCTTTGTATTACATTGTTATCACTATCTTTAATAACATACATTATAGAACCCTGTTTAGTATTAATTTTAGTAATTTGAAATACCTCATCACTCCAATTACTATCGAAATTTTTGATGAAAGGTGAAGCAGATATTTTACTAATTCTAACGTAATCACCAACTTTATATTTTGGTTTTGTAATAGTAACTTTTTTAGTCCAACTCGTGTTTTCGAGATGATATCTACAGGTCTCAAACCAAAGTCCGAATCTTCTCGATTGCAACAAGATGATTTTAATTTTAATTTGACATTAGGTAATGATTGCCCCAAGTAGTGTAAAATGAGGAATGTGCCCGTGGATATTTGGCTTGAAAAAAAAACAGAGACCCCCCTCAAAAAAATTTTTTTTTCTGATGGAGGAGGGGTTAAATTTTTTAAAATTATTTGTTTTAATTAATGAATTTTTTTATATAATTTTTTGTTTAAATGTTCAAATTTAAAATTTTTAAAAATTTTTTAATTCACGATAAAAAAGTCTAAGTATTTTTTCTCGATTAAAAAGCCTAAAAAATAAAAATTGGCTTAAATCGCCTATGATTGGTCGTACTGAGGATTATTTTCGAATAAAATTGGCTCAAACCTGATTATTTTTTTTTTCATACTTAAAGTATTTTTTCATACTTAAAAACCTATAAAAATAAAATTGGCTCAAATCGCCTGTCGACTTATTTTTAAATTATATATTTTTAAATTAAATTGTTTTAATGAAGTAAAAATAAATAATTATTTTTTTATTTTCATTTAATTATTTATTTAATATTAATTATTATTTTTATTTATTTAATTATTTATTTTATATTATTATTATTTTATTATTAACATTTTTTTTATTTTTATTTTAAAAAATTTATAAATTTTGAATTGTAAAAATAACAAACTTTCAATCCATACAAATAATTTTATTGACAATAAAGATTAAATTTAAAAGATTAATTTTTATTTCAAATCAAAAATATCCGAGTAATATGCTTTGCGCATTTTAACAAACAATATATGGATTGTTTGGTCACGTTTGAAATCGTGGCAACATGGACATCCATTTGAACATGTTACTCTCATACTATCTTTACAAACAATGCAATTTGCAACACATCAGTCACCAGATCCTTGAACGTTGTCATAGTGAATCTCGAGAAGTTCTTCAATGTTAATCCTTGTGAAACGGTAAATTTTTGTTGCGAGAAACTCTGTTGCGCAATAATCCAACGTATTTTTAATTCTTGGATAAAGTTCCTGAATTTTCTTTAAAATTACTTCAAGGAGATAAACTAAATAATAAAATAAAATACACATTTAAATATACATGATTTACCTTTTGACATTGTTTAATACTTAATAAATGAAACAAATTCAAACAAAATATTTATTAATTTATTATTTCTGATTTAATATTTTCCACATAATCATTATAATCCAATGATTTTATTCCGAGTATTATTACTTTCACACTTGAAAATATAGTGACACATGATGGATTATATTTTTGAAGACGTAATGCTGGAAATATTTCTGGTTCAAATATACAATTCACCTTTCTTTGTAATTCATAACGATTTATAAATTTTCCAATATCGATTGTTACAGTGATTGATTGAATTTGTTAATCATGTATATTATATTTCAAATCCCCAGTTTTTAGAGGTTGCTTACATCCCATTACCCGACATTTCCCCAATCTGAAAAATATTATTGGATACTTACCTGATCGATCTATAACTTCCTGTGGTTTTCCAAATGGGAATTTCATATCAGGTATAGAATATCATCCTTTATAATTTATGTTACCCAACATTTTCAAATAATTTCAATTCAAGTAATTCTAAAAATTAAAACAAATATAAACAATTAAATAAATAATTAATAATAAAATGGAATTAAGAAATGATGCTGTGTATCAAGTAGTTGGACCAAGTGGTTGTGGAAAGACTTTATTTGTATGCAATTTATTACAATCGAACTTGTTTAAATCAAAATTCAACAAAATATATTGGCATAGAGGAGCTGACGAAGAACATGGGCTTACTCAAAATCAATTCTGTAAATTGAAAATGACAATAATTAAAGGGTTTGATAAAAATTGGTCATCTAGATTACATCAAGGTGATGTTATTATTATCGATGATCTATACCAGGAAGCTAATAAAGAAAAGGATTTTAATAATTTATTTACAAAAATTGCTCGACATATTGGAGTTACTGTTATTTTCATTACTCAAAAATTGTTTCATCAAGGGGGCGGTCATAGAACTCGTAATTTAAATGTACAATTTTTAAAAACCCTCGAGATGTATCCATTATAGATTTTCTTGCTAGACAAGCTTATCCCAATGATAGAAAATTTTTAATTGATTCGTTTCAAGATGCAACAAAGGTTCCCCGCGGATATTTGTTCTTTGACTTTACACAACAATGTCCTGATGAATTACGTATTAGAACTGATATTTTCAATGAGAAAGGTAATACGATTTATAAACAAAATTGAAATCTGAAAATAATTACTTGAAATTACGTTTAAAAAAGTTAATGTTCAACGTGAAAAATCAACAAAGAAAAAAGTTACAAAGAAAAGGGTTACTAAACGTAAAATAATAAAAACGAGTAAGAAGATTATTAAAGATAAAAAGTGGATTAAAATATTAAAAAAACAACTAGATGAAAAATGTATTTAATATGAAAGTTGAACGTAGTCTACCATACTTTAATGCTTTGATGAAGGCTCCTAATAATAAAAGAATGAATATTTTACAGAATTTTCCTTCATTTGTTATAGATGATCTAGTTGAAGTTATTGTTAATGTAGTTCGTGGTAATATAAACATTACTAAAGTTAAAAAACTTGTATTACAAAAGCATAAAAGATCACTTTTATCTTTAGTAAACACTAAGAATCGTCGTCTGATGCGAAAAATAATATATAAACAAAATGGTGGATTTTTGGGGGCATTAATTCCAATAGTATTATCTACAACAAGCGCAATTTTATCATTAACTTCTTAATGGGTACCAAAAATTCATTGCCGGATAAACATAATTTAGATTTAAATATTTTGACAAATTGTTGTAATAATGAAGGAAACATTAACCAAAAATCGAAACACAGTGAAAAAGATCGAAAAAGTATGGACATCCCGTGGTTTTGGTGGTATAAGAAAACTGGCAAAGGAAGTAGTTAATTCAAAGAAAGAAACTCAGAATTGGTTATCTGGGCAAATGGCGTACAGTTTAAATAAACCAATGTTGAAGAAATTCAAAACCCGTAGTTATAAAACAATGGGAGTTGATAATTTATGGCAAATGCATTTGATGGAAATGATACCATTCTCTAAAATTTATAAGGGATACAAATATATTTTGACATGTGTTGATATATTTAGTCGATTCGCTCGTGCTATTCCAACAAAAACCAAATCGGCCAATGAAATGGCTGAAGCAATCAAGGAATTATTTATTGATGGCAAGCCTCGTAATTTACAAACTGATTTGGGTATGCAATTAAATTAATTAATTAAATTAAATTTATGCTTTAGGTTAAGAATTTTATAATAGTAAAGTTAAAGAAATTATCGAAGGAATAAATCATTACTCTGTATTTTCTCAATTTAAAGCTGCCCAAATGGAAAGATTTAATTGAACTCTAAGAGATCGCTTGAAAAAATATTTCGTATATAAAGGAAATAAAACCTGGATAAATGTTTTACAGAACGCAATTTATAGCTACAATTATTCACCACATAGGGGTTTAAATGGAAAGCTACCAATTGATGTTTATTCAACGAATAATATGGATAATTGGATATCACAACAATCTGATTCTATCATTAAAACGCCTAAATAATAAGTGGGTAACCACGTTAGAATAAGTAAAATCAGTGCTTCTCCTTTCATCAAGAATTTTGACAACAATTGGAGCAATGAAGTATTTCAAATCTCAGAAATTGTTACGAATCAGAATCCTGTAATGTATTTTATCAAAGATGAGAAAAACAATCAAGTTAGTGGAAAATTCTACGAACAGGAACTCCAAGTTATAGAAGCCCCTACTGTATTCAGAATTCAAAAGATATTAAAAACCAAGAATATTGGTAAATATAAACAATACTATGTTAAATGGCATGGATATGAAACTTATCAGGATCTTTTTCCATTGACATATTTGATTTAATATTTCTTCTTTCTAGTTATATTATTTTCCTTTTTCTTTTTACTAGTAATGTATTCTTCTTTTCCTTTGAGTAAGATTTGCATTTGGCATTAGTTTAAATATTAAAAATTTACTGACGAGAATAATGACATAACAATAAAATAAAATCGTCCTTACTCTTGATTTCTTTTTGTTTTCTTGTGAAAAAATTTTAATAAAAGTGTGTGTAAATTTTGTCGATTTGACATCGATTTATATATGATCGATTTATACGTATTTGTTTGGATGCGGTAAAACAAAACACTCACACTTCTTAACCATATTTTATCACTTTTCTCCAAGTTGTCAGATTTTCATGATTCTTTTTTATTAAAGTTTCTAATTACATTTTAAGCTTAATTCTCACAGTTATTTTTCAAAATATAATCGTTTTTGATGAATTTGGAGCTGATTTGATGAAATTTGATGATTTTGTTAGTTTTTGTTGTTTTGCAATTCTTTTTTTAATGTTTTTAATCATTTTTATTATTTTTTGTATCTTATTATACTTTTTCACTATTTTTTGTTTTGTGTAACGACAAATGGACGATATTTGGTAAATTTTCGTCCATCTGAATTTTCCGCTACCAGATTTTATCGAAGGTTGTGTCAGATAAACAAAATACTCAAAATCTTAGTTATTGCCCAACACTCAGATAATTTACTTGGTTGGAACATCGTAGAAAAAGGTCTGCTTCTGGGTGATACTCCTCAGCTGCTATTTGGAGAAATGACATTAGTAAGTTTCATCAGCATTCCATTCAGAGTAGGGTTTCTGAAACGGAAAAACTGCGTTTTTTTCTCATTTATTCGAATCCGATACCCGTTAAATGTATCCGATATCGGTTGACTAATTTTTTAAAATTTAAAATTTCCTAAGAACTTGCAAGGAACCTGCAAAGGGTCCAAATGGTTGAACGATCGTTCTCTATGGCAACCAAATGCTAGCATATTAAATCATAAATATAAAAATAACTTTTTCTTAGACAATGTCTAATAGACATCATACAAATTATTCAGAATAATTAATTTAAGTAGTTTCAAAGCTTAGCTAATACTTAGCTATGTAATTCTGTCTTGCTTTGTGCACTCTTTATATATTTCCGTGCTTCAAAGTGTCAAATGCCTTTTGAAAGTATCTATTATACATGTAGTTTACCACAAAACTTTACAGATAAATGGACATTTCTCTTGACTTGATTGCATTTTCTTTGGAAGCATGAAATAGATGTAAACTATGTCTGCCATTCAAAGGAAAGGATATGTTTATATCTGTTATGATCTTTGATATAGTCATTTTCATGTATTCATTCCATTACGTTACTATTGTAAGGCATACCCGGCCAATGTAGAACAATGTTTCCCAAGTGTGATGGTATATCCCAAAGAAGGTCCCAACGCAATATAATAGCCGAATACATTATTCAATTATAAAAGTCAAGGCAAGTGATAAATTTCAATGCCATAATTTATTCAGGCCAATATCGGATAAAATATACAAATAAACAATTAAACAAACAAATCAACCGCACATCATATACCCATCATTCTTTAGTGCATAGCATACGGCACAGCATTTGTTGCATTCACTCCAAGGATAAAGTTCTGGTCCCGCTCTACCTAATTTAATAAACAATTCAAATTCAACATCAACATTATAAAATATATGTACAATTGGCAGAGGCGGCCGCAAACGGAATGCCTTGCTGGATAACGAGAGCGAGAATCAGAATATTTATAAGGAAATCCTAATTTTGAAATAAAAATCACTTTAATTACAAAACGGATTTTTAAAAAGAAGAGAAATATCTTTACCTACGCGTCTGACGTACTTGATTGATATCCGTTGTTGAATATAGTCTTGAAAATTATAAAAAGACAAGAATAGTAGAATGTGAGACCGAGATATATAGGTCAAGCTTTCCTGCAAAAATATTAAGCTGACAAATTTCCCTTTTGTTAAGTAGATTTCAAATATCTTGATTAAGTTTGTATTTAGGTCAAAAAAGTAAAACAAAGTCAAATCCGGGTTGCTTTAAGGTCAAAGTCAACTTTACTAGGTAATATATTTAAATTGTATATTTAAAAATACTATATTGTTTATTTATTTAATTTCAAATTAAGTAGGACAATATTTAAATTAACGAGTAAATCCTGAAATATAATACTAAATAATAATAATAATAATAATAATAATAATAATAATAATAATAATAATAATAATAATAATAATAATAATAATAATAATAATAATAATAATAATAATAATAATAATAAATCCTATAATTTATATTCACAGTGCTAAGTTTAAAGGGTTTTAGAATTTATATAAATAATTTAATGTTATTTTTTTATTAAGAGTTCGGTATAATTTTGTTGTTTGTTAAAAGTGTTATGTAAAACGAATTTGAAATTTAATTTGAATTTTTATTATTCTATAAACAGTTGTTTAAGAGAATGTTAAAAATATTTGCATTTACAAAAAATCAATATGTTGTTTTTGATACAATTAGATTATGAATATTATTAATAAATTTGTTTAAATATTCCTTATTTTAATTTTGTTATTGTTAATATGATTTCGAGCCTGTAAAAGACTGATAAATTTTGCATTCTTTCTTTGATTACGTATAATCATAAATAATTTTATTAATAATAATAATATTTATAATTATGATAATAATTCTAAAAATAAATAATTCTCTAAATACGTATGTGAATGATTATTTATGTTTGTCCATAAAACTATATTTGGCCACCAATAATGTTTTACACTTGCAAAAAAATATTGCTTTATATACATCACCAGGTAGTTTTGTGAATCTAAACATAAAGGAAATATACCAAGGGTATTGTTCTTAAAATAAATTTATTTAAGTATTCAATAAGAATGGATATTCTGATTCTTTTTCAACGTTTCATATGTGAAACTGTTGAAAAGCGTTTGTTATAAGCTGACTGATATTTATGACATAATTGTACCTGGCGTTGATTCGTTTAATTCCTTTGAGAGCGATTTTTTAATTGACATAGATGGTAAATATAGTGAATATGACTGATGATGTTCGATCGAATAGAACTGATAACAAAAATGCAAGGTTTAATAAAATAAATAAAATTGAATTGTCTGCTTGTGTTGACCTTGCTATTGTTTTATCATTTTCTGAAGAAGTTTAGAGAAGTTTTTTTGAAAAATATTGAAAGAGCTAATGTTAAAATTATTTCAAAGTCTTGCAAAGTTCGTCATATTTTCAGTACTAAATGTTTTGATTTCGAAAATCATTTTAGCTATAATGGGTGTAATGTCACATACATTGAAGAGACTACCCGTCATCTCAATACATGAGTTGGGAAAAATATATTTTTAAAAATGATGTTTACTTATATGAATATATTACCATTTTTATGTAACAGTTTATTAATAATGATAATAAAGACAATCGTTTCAGAAATAAATTAAGGAAACATTAAATTATCATAGGCCAAAAACAATTAATTTAAATTACAATATTAAAAGACTTATAAATTTTTAACTTCTTAATAATTAATGCAGGTCAGAATTATTAAACTATGTTGAAAAATCGTCAAACCAAAATGACACCGTTGGAATGTTTTTCGGAACATATTCAACAGAGAATTTGAATTCCTTTAATACCGGATTTTATATTCTTAGAAAAATATTATTAATTATGTTCACGTGTTCCTCAATTGAATTTGAAAATATCGAGATATCGTCTAAATAGAATAATGCTTCATTCCACATCAAATCTCCAATAATTATTGTCGTGAGTTTTACTAATATTTAACGTCCAACGAACATTTTCCCCAAAGCTATTCTTTTGAAGCAAAATTGACATTATCTAGTAGAATCCAATTCAATTTGGTAATAAATATTTTCTATATCTATTGATGAAAACTAGTTTGCTCTCATTCAAATAATCTGACATTTCATCGACATTATGAATACAAAAAGCTGTTCTAACCTTAATTGAATTTAAAACTCTGAATTCCAATACAGTCGCCAACCAGAGGGTCTTTTTTGATAAACATTCAATTGACAAATGCCAGTGGGATTCACTTTACTCTATTATTTCAGAAATAATGAAAGTAATGAACATTCCATAGAATTTAATGATGCAAAATATGTCTAGAAACTCCATATCAAGCTCTAGAAAACCAACTAAAATATTTCAAGCTCATTAATGACAAATCAGTCTCAACAGATCAGTTGAATCCAGCGCTTTAATATCTGAAGGTCATTCAAACTTGATGGGGAAAATTGTTATGAAATTGCTTATTAAAATATTAATAATAATTATACTAATATTTAAATATAATCAAATTTGTTTTAATTTTTGATGATTTACTGATGAAAATAATTTTGATTTCAAAATTTTATTTTTTTCATTTTTAATTTTGATTCAAAAATGTAAAAATTAAAATTAATATTTTAGAATTAAAGTTAAATTTACTAGCAAGAATACAGGAAGAATTATATTTTCAATTAATATTAATTTTTTATAAATGCAAATTATTTTTTTAATATTTAATTTAATATTTTTCAGCATATTGCATTATTATTTTAATCTATTTTTTTATTCCAAATATTAAAAGTTATAATATTATTTTTGTTTAGCATGTAATAATTGCAATAAAATTATATTGCTAATAAATTAAAAATAATAAAATTAAATAAGCAAGGCCCACCAAGACTGTTAAAAGTTTAAAATATCTGACAACGCAACGGTTTGTTTAAAAAAGAACTTTAAAACAATTAAAAATATTTCAATAATAGTAATAGAAAACAAAAAAAAATCAAATCATAATTCTTACTTTTTTCATGCTTTTTTTTAATAAAATTGAAAGATTTCGTAAGCTATACGAGAAATATAAATATATTCATTTGACTTCCTAATTATATATTATATATTATAATTTCAAGCATAAATTGTTGAATAAAGTCTTCAAATTTACATTATTTCGAACAAATAACAACAATGTCCAGGGTATCCCTCTTTCATTGGAATGGGTACCATTTTTGCTGTATAATGAGATGAAACTTTGTGATGTATTATTTTAAATATGATGTTACTATATTTTATATATTGTAAAATAAATTATATTTTTGATTATAATATCTGTTATAGTTCGTTACAAAATTATGCTAACGTGAATTATTAGTGTTTATGTTATTGTTTTATATGTGGAGGAAAATGTCAGGACCAGCCGAGTCACCTGTAAAAATACTGTCTCTGGACAGCTGGAGTGAGTGTATATTTAAAATGTTGTTTGACTTTGATTAAAAAACGTTAAAAATAAACAATTTAACAACAAATATTAATTTAATAATTACTAATATAAAATATAAATAAATGTCTAATATCGAGATATGAATATCGGGTAGGAAATATTTCGAGGTATTTGGAAACGTTAATTTTTTTGCGATTAATAGTTAAGTGAATTGTTTCAGTTTCCTTTTCTTCTATTCAATTTTCTTTTTTGGTTGATTTAAGTTCTTGATTTTCTTTTTTTCTATTTTCCAAAATTATCTTCAGTTTTTTTGTTTAACTTTATTTGATTTTTTAATTTATTCTTTATAACTTTTGAATTTATTTTCTAATTATTTTTTGTCTTATTCTTATATATTATTACTATAGAGCTATGGATTATTTTTATAATTATTAATAATTTAATAATATAAAAAATAATAATAACTTTAATAATAACAAAAAATAAATAAGATGCATTAGAGTTACAATATCATTACTTAGATCAGTGGTTCTCAATCTTTTGGTAATGAAGGAACACTTTGTTATCTCAAAATATTTCACGTAACACCTGGGGTTTTTTCAACTAAATACCAAAGAACGAAGGTGCTAGATTTTTGAGAAGCGCAATACCTACCTAAATGTTATGGTTGGTGTTGCGGAAAAGGAAGAGGCCCCCCAAACCGCGAGAATTATTTTTAAAAGTACCCGTGAAATTTCAATTTTAAAACATTTCAATGTAAAAATGAAACTAAATTAAATTCTGAAATACCATATATTTCTGAATATCTAAATATGACGGAACACTTCACCTAATCCTGCGAAACACCGGCTATGAATCACTGACCTAGATAATGAGAATAAACATGAAACCAAAATGTTTAGGAATGCAATAATTTTGTAGTAGTTAGATGTGAGCTCATGATGGCACCCCCTGGCGATAATATATTTGATGGTGATCTGACAAAAATGAGATAGAATGACTATAGTGTAAATGGAGTTTTTGTTTTAATACATCATTTTAGATAAATATTTTATTTTTTGTAGCAAAACTCTACTCAAACCTGAATATTTTACTTTGAACTTTGGTTGCGTCAACTAATTTTATGTATTAAGGGTCGATAACTTAGTGCCCTAGGGTATCATGGCATCGTCACGGAAATTTTAATACGCCCTAACTACATTTCTTACATACAGTTTTAGGGAATTAGTTCTTTAATCAACCAATTGTTGCGAATTTGAACCTTGTCTATCATGGTCATAAAGCCACTACTAAATGGATGCGCATGCTCATCACAGCACAACGAGTTTTCTCATTCGTACATATCTTGTACATTCTTGTACATTTCTTGTCTTTTTTTGTATTTGTCATTATTTGCTTTACATTTATAATTTAAGTGTATTTAATTATATTTCTTGTAATAAAAACTTTAATATTTTCAAGTTTTGTTTTTTGTGCTCCCTGCTAACATTTAAATTTATGCTTTTGCTTTTTATTGAAAATAATATTGCCAACCCCTTCTAATGTCTCATCATATGACATGGAAATGTACAATGGGTGTCATAAGATATGAGTTTAGATTTATCAAGAAACGCTATGAAAAGGTATAAGATGACATAGAGTTATTGCATATTGACATTAATAACCTATATCGTAATGAAATGTAAGCTCAAAACCTCCTTTTAAGTTAAAGTGCATCCAGTCGGAGCGAGGGGATGTAAATCGTATAAGTTACACAGAGTGGGGTAAAATATTTCATCGTGTCAAAAGAATGTGTGTAATAATCTTTTACTGAAGTCGCAAGCCAATTCTTTTCAGAAAAACTCTAAGTCATAGAAGGTCTGTAAGTAGATCTGTGCCTTCTGGCGAATAGGGCATCTCCACCTCCACCATATTAGATTTTCAAAATTCTTTCTGTCTATTTAACAAAGAACAGACAGATTTATTCAAATCAAATAAATGGTTAAGTTATCTATGGTGTTAGTCGAGTGTTCTGTACTTAATTGTACTACTTAGATCTTCGGATCTTCAAAAGGTCAAATGAATTTATAATTTAATCTTTACTCCAAACTTCATTTAAAGGTTTGTAGATTTTATATAGAACAACGGTCAAAGGTTACCAAGGTCAAAAGTCTAAAACCAAAAGACCAAGAGAATTTTTTTCTGAATACAAAGAAGCAAAAAACAGAACGACACTGAGTTGTTATACCTCGATATTAATGAATTTTATGGCTGTATTCTCAGTCAATGCTTACCGTACAAAAGGTTTTAGAGGGTTGAGAATGAAAGGATACTGGAATCAATAATGGAAGAATGAATAATATAGGATATGGCTACACATTGGAAGTCGACCTTATTATCAATTACAATTTGTCAGATAAATTTGAGGATTTTACAGTAGCTTTAATATAAATGTGTCGAGAAATTATTATTTACACATCGAATTCACTGGAACCGTTTCTCAATTCCCTGTTTCTGGATCGTTTGTTCCCTTGAACAGGGAGGTGGACCTTTCCTGGATTTGGATCCAAAGGTTCTTTGATAATAGCATAGATTGGTATGTTGTTTGTTTCAGCTAAGTTGGGCATTTGTTTTTACTGATCCATTCATGATAATATTCATATTTATTCTTCGGACTGAAGAGTTAACGCATTCTAGTAACATTCATAGAAATAGGTTATATCATCGTATTTAAATAAATTAGCATGAATATTCTGCAATCCTGAAGGAGTTCAATCTTTTTACTAACGATCATTAAGGAAATCTTAAAGAATGATAAATACGTTTTGTCATAATCTACCAATTTTAAGGTCCATCTAAGGTGAGTCATTTGACGTTTCTGGTGAGTGCAATTACTATTTGGAATCGCCAATACAAGGTACTGATGGACTTCTTTCTGATATGATTTTTGAAAGGTTGAATGTAATTTCCATCTTCTTAAGCCATAGCGGTAATTTATTCGAGTTCGATTAAAGATTCTGAAGCATTTCTGGTTTTATTATTAGAACATCTTGTTGTTAAAATAAGTAAGTCCCTGGTTGCCATTTCTGAACATCAAATATATTTCATGATCATTGAATAGCATTACTTTGGAGTTTATAAAATCTTATCAAAGCCTTTACCTTGTCATACCCTCTCCTAACTCCTTCAAAGGCTTCAAGGCGTTTATTAATATCAAGCCTCTCAAAAGAAACCCAAAAATCTCTTTAATAAAATTTTCTAGGTGCAAACTTATCGCCCTACAATAGGACTCACTGTTTTGTGTCACCGGGTAGCAATAATGCAAATAAAGTCATTTTATATTATAATTTTCCCTTGTAATTATCATAGACATTTTGAAAATTGAATTAATAAATGTATATATTTTGTCTGGTCTTGCCAAAATGTTAGATTTATTCACAAAATGAGAAAAGTAAGAATTACGTTTTAAATTTAATATAAAAAATTAAAATTATATAAGTAAAGTCACCTAGTTTTATTTTTATTTTTTCTGTTATTTTCATCAGATTTCTTATAATTCTCATAATAACAGGATTTTAGATAAACATAAAAAAGCAGTGAAACATTTAAAACAAAAATAATAAAATAATAATACCGAAACCATTTACAATAATATTGAAAATCTTAAATTGCAAAAAATAATTTTAATTTTTCTTTAAAGATTTTTTAAAATTATGATTCACAAATTATTGTAAAAAAAATCTTTAATCATTTTTTTAGATTTTTATTTATTTATATTTAATTATTCTATTAATTATTTTTAAATTTTGTTTTAAATGAAGATCCTTTAAATTACTTAAATAATAAAAGTATAAAATTATTTTTGTATTGGTCAAAAATATTTTAATAAATTAAAAGTAGTTTGAAAGTGAAAGTGCTAAATCAATAATTAATTAAATATTGAATTTGGAAAAATGTATTATGATTAAATATAAAGGGTGACTTATAACAGGTTATAAAGAATTGCCGAAAAATCTACAAATCCAAAACAAAATATGTCAAATTAATTTATTTAAAAATAATTTATTCTTAACATGAGGACTTCGTACCAGTCAAAATGACTGTTTTTCAAAGTTTACGTTTTAATATATTTTCTTAAATATTAATGTACTTTGTTTTAATTTATGACTTTTTCTAAAATATAATAAAGAACATTGTGTAAATTCAGCCTCCCGTATTTTGGTAACTTTTTGGATACATGTATGTGATATAGCTAAATGTTCTGTGACTAGTCATCTTGAATGTCATCTTGAATGGTCTCGTTCAATGCTCTGTTAAGAACATATAAGCAGCAAAAACATGAAAACAAATTTGACATAATTAACATTATTAGCATAGTTTACATTTGTTATGAAGGGTATTTTCAGCAGATTCGTTATCGCTGTCTATAATTCTATATAACATTGGTATGGTTAAAAATTTGAGAAACAAAGTATTAGAAGAAGTGATCTATCAAAAGTGACAGTGAAGGAGAAGACAGTAAAAGTGAAGTAAATAGTTAGAGAGATTATGAGTCCAATACTGCCAAAAAGGAGGAATACTTTGCTAATTTTCGTAGAAAAACAGAGTGCAATTAAAACTGGATTCCGAAAATGAGAGTATAATAGAAAATAAAATAAACTGATATAGCAAAGGATGGAAATGTCTGCACAAAATGTAAGTCCTTCATTTTCTGTGATTATAAACAATCATATTTTGAATCATATCATATCTTATACTAGAGTAGAAGCACTTCAAGGTTTTGACAGAGACTGCAATTCTATACGAAGTATAAAAATTTAAATTGGGGCCTTCATTTATTTTAGAAACTAACGAACCGGGCAGGAAACCTGCTGTCAACAAGAAATTATTTCCCCCTAAAGCAAGAAGCAGACTCACTAAATAAATGCTTAAGAAACCCAACAAATTTGGTATTAAATCTTGGTTGGCGTCTGACTTTAGTATATTTGGGCTAGGATGAAATAAAGCACTTTTCTACACCTCTCAGTGAATATCTAGATCTTAAACTCACGAAACATTTTAGCGGCTTTGGAAGAGATGCAACAACTGAACGTTTTTATTGCTTTTAATAATAAGTTCGGATTTTGTTACATTTGGTAGAATAAGTTATTACACAAATGTCGGTAGATCTAGTGTTAATTAAAAGTTAATTTATGTAGTTAAGATTCATTTTTTATGTATTATTTAATTAAAATATTTAGACCAAATATTTAACCAAATTTAGAAAATATCAAATCTTTAATAAATTTATTAATTTTTGTATTAATTTTTAAATTTGTATTTATTTAAAAATCTTTGAAAGTAATTGAAAGAAAAATTATTAAAAAAATTAAATATTTATAATTAAAACAAATGTTTATATTTAAACAAATGTGAAGATAAATTTACATTTCAGTAAATTGATTTAAATCTTCAATAAAATTCGAGGATTTTTTTTACATATTTCAATAGTTATTGCTGATTGTTTATTTAATAATATTTACAATAACAATTTAGAATCTTATTGTTATTTTATTAATTATGTGCCTAATTATCAAGGATAATATACAATTTGCAGGGGCCACAAAATGTAAGTTATTACTATAATTTTTATCAACATTTCTATTTAACAAATATATTTCATTAGGCTTCGAAAATTCAGAGACAAAATATGGTTATGAAAAATGTTACCAATGCTGTTATATCTGTGAGTCAGAACCGGGAGTAGACTATATAAAATGTAGATAAATAAACTTTACTCATTGTCTGAATAAATAGAATTCAAGTCATAAAATTTTAATTTTAATTAAATTTATTTTTAAATTAAATTAAATTGTGTATCATTTTTATACTAAAAAAATTTACTAAGCAATAACACAAAATCATTGTTTTCTGAATTTGCTTTTTTGCCTTTTATTATTAATTATCATTATTATTATTATTATTATTATTATTATTATTATTATTATTATTATCATTGTTGTTATTATTATTATTATTATTATTATTATTATTATTTTTATTATTTTATTATTTTTATTATTTTTATTTTTATTATTATTATTATTATTATTATTAATATTATTATTATTATCATCATGGTGATCATCATTATATCAGATAATTAAATAATAAAAATGTCCTTGCTGCAAACTAATTATTATATTGATGTTAGTGCGATTGAGTTTTTTACGGATCTTGAAGTCGATGAATGGATTGTTTAGATAAAAGTATTTCTAATTTTTTGTGTTCTGTATTAAATTTTTTGGTTTTGAATTCATTCTGTCAATGTCCTCATTGTCAGATCCGACTAGCTTAAACGATATCTTATTAATTTTTATTTTTAAGTTCATTTTAACTAATAGTAAATTAATTTAAATTAATCATATTTTATTATTTTATGTTAATTTTATTAATTATTTACTTTTAATCATCTTTAACTAATGTTTTAAACTTTATTATTATTTATTATAATTTAAGGTAATTTTCTTTATTTACATTATTTTCTTTAAAAACGTTAATATATGACTGTTATTACTTATTATTTCATATCTTTTATACATTTCTTTAACATTCATATTATATGTATAATGGTTAGTAAGCTTATAAACCACAATCTCTTTTTAAATTTACGAATATAACAATAAATAATAACATTAAAAACAAATATATAAGTATATATTTATTAAATCGATATGACAATAACAATGATAATTTCAAGTATGTCAGTGATTTTTTTGAAAACTTTAATGAACAATTTGATGAGCAACTGGATGAGCTGTTTAGTAGTTTGGTGATTATTTTTTGAATTCGCCGATATTCAATTTTATACACTGACCATATACTCAGACTTTCATTCTTTCCCACTCAAATCAATTTATCATCGTTATTTTAAACGGTGACTTTAGCTGTTTGGAAACTATACAACTGGTGTTTATTTGCGACACCCAAAGCCAGATTATCCATTGTGTCAAATGTGCCTTCGCACCGGGCCCTGAGATTTTATGGGACCCTTGGGGCCCGAGCCCGAAAATGTAAAAAAATAAAACTAGTATTTCTGATTTTCCTTTATCCGTGTGTAATATTTTATTTAAAAAATAAATCACCAGTTGTTATTATCAAGAGAAAATATTAAGTAAATAACCGAATCAAATTAATATTAAAAAAAATTTATTTGAAAATATTTAACGATCAATCGGAAATAAAAAATGTCAGACAAACGTGTTTATGTAAGATGAGCTCCCAAACGTTAACGAAAAATTGAAAATTTAAGAAAGAGAATTTGTTTAAATTGGGATTTACAACAAACACTGTTAACTATCAGTCGGAATCGGATATGAACTAGACAAAAATAGACGGTGAAATTCAATTAGAATTTACGAAAAAAGAGGATTATTGGCGTAATATTCAAAAAAGAATTGTTGCAGTCATAAAATATTTAGCAGAACGAGCGTTTCGTGGAAAAGTTGAGTTGATAAATTCTACCCAAAATGGAAATTATTACGGAGTTATTCAGCTATTGATTCAGTTTGATCCATTATTAATTAACCACATTGATAAATAAGGCCTCCAAGGAAATTGGATAGCATCGTACTTGTCATCCACAATATGCAAAGAATTTATCAAGCTTATGGGAGATAAATTGTTAAAAATTATTGCAAAAGAAATTAAGGAGCAAAAATATTATTCTTTTTTGTTGATTCTCGTCGACCAACTGACTGTTATCATACACTATGTTGAAAAATCATCCCATGAAGCTAAAGAGAGGTTTTTGAAGTGTCTGCCTTAGAGAATACAGATTGGAGAAACACTAACAAATACCTTGTTTAAGTTTTTTGAACCAAATTGGTGTAGATATATCAATTTGTCGTGTACCATCATACGACAACGCAGCAAATATGTCGGGGAGATACAATGGCATGCAAGCTAAAATTGAGGAAAACAATCCATTAGCACATTTTATACCATGTGTTGCTCATTCCTTAAATATAGTCGGAACTTCAGCTGTTGAATGTTGTGTCGACACTGTTAATTTTTTTGGCTTTGTGCAGAAATTATATAGGCAGTTATGAAACAATTTTTTTTAATTTTAAAATCTCTCTCCCAAACAAGATGATCAGGTAGAGCAGATGCAATAAAAGCTTTGTCAGATGGATACAACAATATAAAAGAAGTTTTACATGTCTTGCATGTGATGATCAAAAACTAGAAACACGAAGAGAAGCAAATGATCTTTTGCGACATTTGTCAGATTTTGAAACGGCGTTTCTAATTGAAATGTGGAACGATTTTATTCAGAAGATTAATAAACGCAATTTATATCTTCAAACTTGGAACTTAGTACAGCAGTGCAGTTATTAAAAACATTGTAAGAGTATATTTGTTTGGAAATAAAAATTTTGAAAGATTTGAAACATGAGCCAAAATTAAAGTTCCAGAAACTAGACACAGAAACGAAGATAAACGTAAGAAAATATATAAAAAATTTGAGGATGGTGGTCCTGCTGAAGAATCAAATCTAGAAATTAGAAAAAAATTCCGTGTGGAAACATATTTGCCAATAATTGATAAATTGTCAGTTGAATTCGACAGTCGAACAAAAGCTTATGATTCAGCATACTACTTATTTGATGTTCTTACAGAATTTTGGAAACCTTCAACAAATGATGTGGTTGTTCGAGCTGATTTACTCCAACAATGGTATACAAATGATTTAGAAAGTTCTTTTTCGGAAGAGCAACAGCATTTTAGACTTTTCATTCAGAATTTTTTTAAAAGTAAAAATCAATCAGTTCACAGGTTGTATAGCTTATTACTTGACTTGAATCTTGTCAGTTCATTTCCAAACATCGAAGTTCCATTTAGAATATGTCTCAGCTTTATGGTTAGTAATGCTAGTAGAGAGGACATTCTCAAAATTAAAGCTCATTAAAAATGAACTTACAACATGCATGCTGCAAGAACGGTTAAACAACTTGACTTTAATGTCAATTAAAAGTGAAGTCCTACAAAAACTTGATTTTGATGACGTTATCATTGATTTCATTTTAGCAAAGCGTCGAAAAATTAACATCTAATAAATAACACTATATAAGTTTTAAATTACGAATATCAATAAGTATGGTGATTGTGATGGAGATGTTATGACTAACAGTAACACCCAAGAATACCGAAGAAGCGATTGAATTTATTAACATCGAATAAATATTGAAAATAATAAAGATTGAAAACTAATAAAGATTGAAACTAATAAAGATTGAAAAATTAATATCTAATAAATAACAATAAATAAGTTTTAAATCACGAATATCAATAAGTATGGTGATTGTGATGGAGATGTTATGACTAACAGTAACACCCAAGAATTCCGAAGAAACGATTGAATTTAATAAATAATTCATTTTTTAGTTACTTTATTTTATCAATGATCAATCATTCTAAATAAATATTTTTCTCATTTCTTTGTTCATTATATATTTATTCAGATTATTCTTTTGATCTCAAATTTGACTAAATACCTATAAGAAAGACTCTTTAAAAATGTTTTTTTCAGAGGTTTAATTTTTGAGATAAAATTATGCCTAGCAAAATGAGACATAAATTTTTTTTGGCATGTTTAATGCGGCACTGGCGACACCTTATATATATTTATGTACAAAATGTGCTCAATTCAATTGTGCACATTAAATAAATAGGATTCTTAACTTTTAATTTTTATTTTATTCAAATATTTTACATTTAAATTAATAAAATTAACATAAATTTAAATAAAAAATAATTATTGCATAAAATTATGTTTTATTTACAGATTTTTATTGAGTGAAATATTTACAGTAATTTAATAAGTATTATGATGGGTATTAAAAGACGTGCCACAAAAGAAACCCATACACTATTGTTGGTTATTAAATATAGTGTTCAAAGCGTTTCGTTCAGACATTCAGCATTGGTCACCAGGCCGTAATAATGCAAATAAAGTTACTCTATTTTATGATTTCCTCTTGTAATTATTAGGGACATTAGAAAAATCGTATGAATAAATGTATATATTTTATTTGGCCTTGCCAACTTGTTAGTTTGGTTCAAAATTATGAAAAAAGTAAGAAATATGTTTTGATTTATTTTTATTAATTATAATTTAAATAAAGAAATTATAATTAAAAATTCATAAATATTTTATTGCCTGTCTCTTTTTGGTACGTGAATTTTTATTACATACCGTGAAACCTCGCTTAACGAGCACCTCGCATAACGAGAAATTCGCATAACGAGTAAAGAAAATTGGAAAAAACGGCTCGCTTAACGAAAGATTTTTCCCATAACGAGTGAAAGTCCTGGATTGTAAAAAAAAATTTAAAACAAAAATATTTGCAGTATTCACGAAAACATTATTTATGGATACATCAGTATGTGTTTACAATTGTTCCGCTAGCATATTTTACTTGGATATAAACTTTTACAAACCCTTGTTTATACAATGTTTTTTGTTATTTTTTTAGTACAAAGTTTAATAATTATTTTTGATTTTATTTGTAAAATCAATAAACCTTGCAAAATGTCGCCGAAAAAAAGTCGCAAGAAGACAGCCATAATAGAATTAAATTAACCATAGAAACAAAGCTTTGAAAATCGAGAACGGGGCGTTAGTGTAGCGGATCTATCGTGCACATACGACCGGTCTACTTCTACGATCTGTACTATCCTTAAAAACAAGGACAAGATTATGGAGATAGATGCGTCAAAAGGAGTTACAAGAATATCTACGCAACGGTTACGTGTTCTCGACGATGTTGAAAGGCTGCTTCTTATATGGATAAACGAGAAGCAATTACAGGGTGACACTATTAACGAGAACATCATTTGTGAGAAAGCAAAAATGATTTTCGAAGAAGCCAAGAACATCAACGGCCGAAGAAAAAGTGTTTAAGGGAAGTCATGGGTGGTTCGAAAAATTTAAGAAAAGAACCGGCATCCACAGCGTCGTGAGGCATGTGAAGCAGCCAGCTGTGACAAGAGGGCAACAGAGAACTTCATCGGCGACTTCAAGAAACTCATAGATTCTAATGGCTATCTGCAGCAACAAATTTTTAATTGGGACGAGACGGGTCTTTTCTGGAAAAAGATGCCTAGGCGAACTTATATTACTGCAGAGGAGGATGCAATGCCCGGGTACTAGCCAATGAAAGACCGCCTCACGCTACTTTTTTGTGCTAATGCAAGCGGCGATTTGAAAGTTAAACCGCTGCTTGTTTATCATTCTGAAACCCACGAGCATTCAAGAAGTGTAAAGTCCAAAAAAACTGGCTAAATGTGATGTGGAGGTCAAACAAAAAGGGTGGGTGACACCTGAACTTTTTACTGATTGATTCAATAATGTGTTTGGTCCGTCTGTGAAAAATTATTTACTTCATGAGAATCTGCCGTTACATGTCTTGCTTGTTATGGATAACGTACCTGCTCATTCTCCAGGCCTACAAGATGATCTCGTTGAAGAATTCAAATTCATCAAGATCCAATTCATGCCTCCCAATACCACTGCCTTACTCCAGCCTATGGACCAGTAGGTTATTTCGAACTTTAAGAAGCTCTACACCAAGGCACTCTTCGAGCACTGTTTTGAAATGACTGAAAAGACCAATCTCACTCTCAGCGAGTTTTGGAAAGATCACTTCCACATCGTTTCCTGCCTCCAGATTATCGAAAAGGCATGAGAGGCAGTTACCAAGAGAACTCTCATTTCTGCGTGGAAGAAACTTTGGCCAGATGGTGATGGCGAATGTAACTTTGAGGAGGTTGAAACATTACCCGTAGAGTCTGTAGTTAACGAGATCGTGTCTTTGGATACGACCATCGGACTAGAGGTAAATGTAAATGATATCCACGAGCTTGTGAAAGAGCCTAGCCAAGAACTGACCATTGAAGAGCTAATGGAGTTACATTACGTTTCTCAAGAAGAAGTTGTGGAGGAGATTATGTCAGAGAAGGAGGAGGGAACAATAAAGCAGCAATCTTCTGGCGCAATAAGTGAAATGTTGAAATCATGGGAAACTGCTGAGTCGTACATTGAGAAATATCTCCCCGATAAAGCAGTAGCTATGTGCGCTACAAATTTATTTAATGATAATGCCGTATTGCCTTTTTATCAAATTTTGAAGCGTCGCCAAAAACAACCATTACTAGACAGCTTTTTATTAAAAAATTAGTTATGTATCATTACAACAAATTTATTTATTCGAATACTTTTTAATTTTGTAAAATGAATTCGCATTACAGGTTGGTTTATTCCGTTACAAAAAGAAAGACTAAGATGGTCTACAATCCTTAACAACATGATCATGTATATAATTTTCATTTAATAAAAGTATATGTCATAAAATTTTTGTGTATTTTTTTCGGCACGAAACGAATTATCGTATTTTACCTTAATTTATATGCGAAGCGTTGTTTTGCTTAACGAGTGTTTCGCTTTACGAGGAACGTTCTGGAACGAATTATGCTCGTTATGCGAGGTTCCACTGTATTTATTAATTTGCCTCGTAGACCTTTAGTTTTTTTGTTTTTGTTATAATTTTTCTTTAGCAATATAATAGTTATATAGTTTCAAATTGACATGACTCAAAATAAACATAAATGACCGTGAAATATTCATTGGTTTTATTATTCTTTTAAATTTATTTGTATATATATATAACTCCCTTTGATATTATACAAAGATGCTTTTTCCTTAAGCTGTTTTTCACTAGAAAATACGCACTAATAATTTTTAAGTCCAAAAATGTACTAATGGTGATACACTCTAAGGTAGTGTTTCTCAAACCGGGATACCGTACCCTTGGGGGTACGCAGGTCTTTTTTTAATATTCTATTATCTAAATATTAAAAGATAAATAAAAAAATTTAATTGGATTAAAATGTTATTAATACAGAAAAATATAAATATAATCTTGTTTTTTATTTATTGTTTTTATTTTTAAGATTAACAGAGAACCAAATTATGATTATTTATTATCTCAGCATAAGAAATTTCATTCTTCTCATTAATTACAATAAATCAATTATATTATTTTTTATTTTACATTATTTCTATTATAAAGTATTTAATTTTTCATTAACGCTATTAATCTAAAGGTCGTATATTTTAAAAAAGATATTAAAAAAAATTTAATCCTTACATATAAAATTTTAAAGCATGTGGGTACATTATATAATGAAAATGATTAAGGGATACGCAGTACCAATAGTTTGGGAAACACTGAACTAAGGGTATTCACATCATAATATTGATTTTTGAGTGCTCAAGTTTAAAAACAAATGAAAATATTTTATTGTAACTATTATCAAATCTTTGTTCTATATTGTGTTCGGCACTTTTTATCGGTTTCCAAATTTTTATAATTTCCAAACGATGTGCTAGACAGATTTCAACTCTTTCCACAATGTTACACTATAAAACATGTTCCCGATCTTTTATTTATAACATAGTTTCAAAATATTGAAATTGAAACATTTTGGTTAATGGCGCAATCAAGAAAAAAAACAAATTATTTTTACATCGTTAGACTCTCAATGAGGTGCTCGACAAATTTTATAAACATTATTTCATAATATTATAAGGACTTTTTTTGTTTTTCACCTCTGATTTCTTTATAAGTGACATAATATTGATATTTAAATTTTGCACTCTGTGCACTTGCATTTGAAAATATAAATGCACTAATTATGTTTCAACATTTTCCCACATCATCAGACTCCTACATTTACCTGCTAATGGGCTATGAAAAATTGTTTAAAAATTAAAATTATAAACAAAACAAAATATGTTAAATTAATAAATAAAAACTATTTTTTTCCAAATTAAACATTAGTACATTTTGTTTATTTTTTTTCCATCGTCGAATTTAGTTGTTAGCAAATCTTTAATAAAATTATTTTTAAAAAAGTTTGTATTTAAATATCGAATAATGAAGGAAAAAAAATAATTACCTATTAATTAAAATATTTCTAATTAAAACAAGAGATAATATTTAAACAAATTTATTGAAATTTTTTTATTCATTAATTTTATTTAAAGCTTCGGTAAAATTCGAGTATTTTTTGTTTGTTTCTATAGATCATTCTGTTTGTTTATTTAATAATATTTACAATAAAAATTTAGAATCTAATTGTTATTTTACTACTTATATGCTTGATTATCAAGGATAATATACAATTTGCAGGGGCCTCACTATGTAAGTTATTGTTATATTTTAAATCAATATTTCTATTTGAAAGATATATTTTTTTATTAGGCATAGAAGGATCTGACGAAATACTTCCAATGAAAAAATGTATACAATGCTGTGTTCACTGTGTGACAGCACCCGGAGGACCCTATATAAAATGTATTTCAATTTAATATAGGAATTTGTAAATTTGTTTAAATATTCTTTCTAAAGTTGTTGTTTTTGAATAAATTCTTGTTATTATTATTATTATTTAATTCCGTATTATGAAAGCTTATAAAGCCCAACTGAAATTAATTTCAAATTTCCATTTTCCTTAGTTTATAAAGCTGGTTTCTCTTTTGAATAAAAAACGATATTCGAAGGCGTTTGTAGAAAGACTGACTAAGGAAACCATTGATCACCTTATGATTGTGTCTGATAAAAAAATGGTGACCATAGCCAACCTAGTGCGGTGAACTCATAAAATCTTATGTTTAGGTAATTCCATATTCGGAAGGTTTTAGAAATTTTAAATTGTCTGTCACAAAATCATTAGGCAAGTCAAATTTATTTAAAATAGTATTAAAATTGTTAAAATCAATAAATATGTTTAGTAATAAATCTCAAACCTCAATAGGTTTAGTTTCTGATCTAGTATATAAATTTTCACGTAATGGCTGCAATGCCACATACATAAACCCGTCATTTTCGCACATGGGTTTAGGAACATAGCCAATTGAGAGGCGTGAGTATCATTATTGATCATACTGAAATTCCGACTCTTAAATTTGCTGTTGTAATTAATTTGGTAAACCTCAAATTAAACCTAAATGTCAGATAGTTTTGTGTCACAAATATTATATCAGTAAAATCCTTTAGTTTTTGTCAACTTTGATCTGTTTACTTTTTTTAGGGTGATAATACATTTATTTTCATTTTTCCAATAGATCAAAGTTTTAAAAATATTTTTTGATTATTTATCATTTTTTTAATATAAGTAAATTGTTTCTGTTCTCTATCTATAATTATTTTCATTATATTGGTTATACTGATTGTGAGATAAATCTAATAATTAATTTATTTTTAATATAAATATGTATAATATAATATATGAAATAGTATGTGTATGATTGCAGTATGTTGACATCACTCAGAATATGAAAATGCATAATTAAATTCTCCAAGTTTTATTTAATAAATTTGTTGGAATAACACAATTTTTTATGATAACTTTTTCAATCTTTTGAATTTACTCAATGAATAAAAATAAGCATTTAAGCAATCTTATTACTGATTTTTATGATTATTTATAATTTATAAAATAATTATATATAGTACTTTTTATTTATAAAGAATTATAATTTGTAAAAATATTCTTTTAGGATATTAAGAAATGTCAACTGCCAAGAAAAATCACCTTTCAATTTATTGCTCATTAAATAAAATGTTTAGACTTCTTTCGTTCTGTTCAGACATTCAGCATTGGTCACCAGGCCGTAATAATGCAAATAAAGTCAGTTTATATTAGTATTTCTCATTGTAATTATTAGGGACATTTGAAAAATCGTATGAATAAATGTATATATTTTATCTGGCCTTGCCAAGTTGCTAGTTTGGTTCAAAATCATGAAAAAAGTAAGAAATATGTTTTGATTTATTTTTGCCTATTATAATTAAAATAAAGAAATTATAATTAAAAATTCATAAATATTACCTTTTATTACCTGTCTCTTTTTGGTACGTGAACTTTTAATACATATTTATCAATGTTCCTCGAAGGCCTTTAGTTTTATATTTTTTGGATAAATGCTCCTTTGCAATATAATAAACTTGACTCAAGATAAGCATAAATGGTTGTGAAACCTTTATTACTTTTATATTTTTAATAAATTAATTAAATCAATAAATTTTACAAAAGTGCATACAAATTTTATAATGACATTAAATATTAATTAAATTATATTTGTTTTAATGAAGGATTTTAGGATTGTAAAATAGAAATAAATTAGTTACTTGTTTTATGAAATGTTTTATTTTAGTTATTATAAAGTTTTGACGTAAAATTGCCAAACATTCAAGTCAAGAATTATGAACCTTAAAAGATTGCTCAATGAGATTTGTTATTTCCCTATTTTTACGTAAAATAATATCCCAAAACCTTTTTCTCATTATAGAAATTTCATAAAGTAAATAGTTAAACTAAAGATACTGAGAAGAAGATAGCAATGAAATTGAGAGTAAACCCATTAACTGTTCATCGTATAGTTTCAATATTTAACTATCTGGAGAGATATTCATCAAACATTGCTGCGCAAGGCCTCAGTAGTGTATAAACTGCTTTCCTAAGCCTACAAAATTTAACAAAACCAGACCAGAACAATTCGCAAAGACGCTCAGTGTCCTAGGTTCATTTTTGTTAAATTTCGTCGACTTAGAAAAGCAGTTTATACACTACTCTAAATTTATTGTTGAAAAATAAAAATATTTCATCCCATAAAAAATACTTTTTTTATTTTCTGATTTTTTTTAATTTTTTAAATTTTTTAAAATTCTTAGTTTTTTAATTTTAAAAATATGGTAATTCGAGAAAAATATTTTTGTGATTGTTGTGATAAAAAAATTTCAAAAGCTCACAAAGCAAAACATGAAAGAACTAAAATAATTATTTGTATTTAATTCTAATATTAGCAATTTCAACATCTGTTAGATTTGTTCCATATTTATTATTTAGTTCATTTATTCTAAAAATCCAAGGAATCATATTTTTTCAATATGGAATTGTTGTTAATCCATCAGATAAAATACATCTTTTATCATCATAATTGTTAATTTCTTTTTTATTTGTTTTTGAAATAATATATGATGTTTTTCAATTATTAAATTATAATTGATTACTTCGTCTTGAGGTTTTCCTAGAAGACATTCTTTAGCAGTTTCAAAATTAATTTTTTTTACTGATTGTATTGTATATCCTTTCATTTTTTATGTAATATATTTTCATTATCAATTAAATCTATTATATCTAAGAAATACATTTTAGACTTTAAACTACAAAATCTAAAATTTTTTATTATTACCCATTTCACTTTTAAAATATCCTAGTTTTACATTATCAATATAATCATTAATTTTATCAATAAATTCATTATTTAATAATTCTAAAATTATTGAATCAGTATCACCAAAATGTATTTTAAAATGATCTTTATAAACTACAAGAAGTACATCATAAATAAATTTACATATTACTATGTTTGATAATTCTAAACTTACAAAACCAACAAAATTAAATTTATCAAATTTGAATGATGTTTTTTTAAAATTAACAGCTGCACAATTTTCTGTAAATATATTACATCTTTGATATCCAATATTTTGTAAGTTAAACAACGAAATCTTCCTCTAGTATTTACAATTCCAATCTCTTGTCTATTTCTAACACTCTCCAAAGTTTTCCCACAAAATGAATTATTTAATATTTTGTAAATGAAATCACCAAATTTTCCTTTATTTTTTTCTATTCATTTCTTTTATTAATATTAAACTCAATATAAGGTTTGAAATATTTTGATTTTTGATAAACTTATTTTTTATGAACTTGAATTAAAATCATTTCATTTTTTAAATACCAATCCAATATTTTTCGTCGAATAACATAATTTAATTTATTATATTGTGTTTAAATTAATTTATCTGTAGTCTTGTATTCATTAATATTATTTTCTAATTGCCATTTTACTAACCATTCATCCGGTACTTTTATATTTTCTGACAAAAAGGAAAATACACTGTTGAATGTTTTTTAGGATCTGGATATTTTAAATCTACTTCATAAATAAATCCTTTATTAGAACCTTCAATTGATTTTTCATAATTAAGAATATTAGACCATTCCATTTCTTCATCTGGTAATTCTTCAACCATTGAAGTTGGATACAAAGAATTTGCATCAAAATAATGTAAAGAATTTTGTTTTTCTTTACTAGCTTCAACTACTCTATTTCCATAAACAATAATAATTAATATTCAATAAATAATAATTGATCAAATGTTTTTTCTTTAAAATATTTTAATTTAACTTGTGTATATTTTAATCCAGCTATGCAAGTTAATCCTGGAAATGAATAACAATAACATGGATCAATTTCATAATTATTTAAACAATTATATCTAAAATTTTCAAACAAATCTGCTAAAAAACAAACATCTGTTTTTAAATAAAACATTGTATAATCTTTTAGTGTTTCACAATTTGCTAATTCTCATGATTCAATTGCATAATTATAATCTTGATCAGAAATATCTGTTTGATTTAAATTATAATAAAAGAATTCTTTCTCTGGTAATTGTGTTTAATCCATTATATTTTCAATCTCTTCAAAAGTTTCACCTGAAATATATTCATTTGAATAGATTATTTTTATTGGACTAATTTCAGAATATTCATTATATACTTGACATTCTTCTGGTTTTAAAAGTCCTATTAAATAATTTAGTTAAGACATCATTTTAAAAGAATCTAAAAATCTAAAAGCTCCATCAGTAAATAAAATGTATCGTTCATTTGTATTAGCCAATACTTTTGATACTCTAGGAGCTAATTCTGTAAAAATCAAATAGTTATCATAACCACTTGCATTATGAAAATAAATTGGAACAAAATTTACTCTTGAAGCTTTTAAAATAAATTCAGAATGAGCTGCACCTCTATCATTATTTTCTAATTTGAAATGTTTATGATCACAAACTTTTCTTAGTTTTCCTAATTTTCTTTTAGGCTGTTTTTCTTCACTTGAACTTTCACTAGATTTATTTTTACTTTCAACTTCAGTTGTTTTAATATCATTTTCCTCAACAACTTGTTCGAAATCTTTATTACAATACCAACATTTTTAGAATTTAAATATTTTTGTTTTTGTATTCCATTTATTCTCAAGGGATAACATGTTTTTAATATTTTACTAAATTTTTTTTCCAATTTATTAATTACTTTAGAGAATTTATTGATAGAATCTTTTCTCTAATATTCATTGTATTCAGATTTTATTAATTCAGGATAATTACTTTTTATATATAATCCAAAACCAAAACCTACTTGTTCAATTTTAACATTTGATTTTTTATTCCAGGATTAAATAACTGCATAACAAACAAATGGTACTTTATTTTTAAAATTATATTCTTTAAAGTATTTATGAGTTTCATAATGAAAAATTGCTTTTGCTTCTTTATTTTCAACACATATTTGTTGATGTTTAAACAATGCAGTTGAACAAGTAAATGAACAGAAACAATTGAGACATGGAAATATTTTATTTGATTTACTATTTCTTAAAAATATTGCTATATTTTTGCACAAGACAAAATGTTTCTTGTATAATAATAAATTACAACCTTTTATATCTAAATTTGATCTAAAAATTACATTTATTTTCTTGTCATCATTAAAAACATTAATTGTTCTAGTATGAGAATCATAATAAGATTTTTTATACCTTAAATAAATCTGATTCATAGTCAAATTTTGTAGAAAATATTATTACGTCACTTATAAAGAAGTCATAGGGGAAAATCAAAAAAAAGTCCTTATAATTAATTAAAATATTAGGGTTTTGATTTTGAAATTTTTTTAATCCTTCAAATGTTATAGGAAAATTTATGCCTTGTAAATTTAATTCATCTTCAAATGGTTCATAATTACTCACCTATAAGGATGTTCTGTTGTTGAAAAAGGATGAAGATATGCTAAGACTGACCTGACAAAACATTTTTCATCTTTATTTTGAATATTAAGTATAACATTGGATTTAAATGGAAGGCTAATAAATGTTCCTCCAATAGGAGTTCTATATTGGCTAATATTCAAAGAAATTTGTTCAATTTATTTAAAAACCCATACACTCCCTTCAAGTTCTGCGTCATGAATTCTTGTACTTAAATATGAAATTTCATTTTAAATTTCATTTCTTGTTGTACTTGGATTAATTATTATTGATGTTAGTGAAGTATATGATCTATTAGAACTTCTATAAACAACAACTATTCCAATGTAAAATTTAATTGGAGTTTTAAAATGAGTAAAATATTTTGTTTAAAATTTTACTAAATCCTTTTACATTTAAATGTGCCGGGTTTTCCCATCTTACAAATTTAACAGCTGTTTGTTTTTTAAAACTTTCAACTTGTTCTATTCCTGGATATTTAAATTTAAAAACCTCTAATTTTACAACTTCTTTTTTCTTTGGTTTATATTTTTTACCAATCCTCACATTTGCATCATGTTTTTTTGTTCTAGTATGAGAATCACAATAAGATTTTTTATAATATTGATTACAAAATTCACAAAATATTTCTTTTTTTTCATAGGATTTATTTTTTTATTTTTTTAAAGAAGAACAAGAAAATATTATAGATTTAGATTTCCTAAATGTTAAAATAAAATGTTAAAAATAACAAAAATAAAAATTTAAAATGAAAGAAATTGATGAAATAAAATCTTTAATTAAAGATAACATTATTAAAATTACAACATGTTTTATAATTGTATTTTTAATATTTTTTGCTATTTTTTATTTTGAATTATATATAATACACTTCATTTGAATAAAATTAATACATCTGGATTGGATAAAAGTAATAATTATTTTATAATTTAAGGTACTACAGAAAGTGGATAGACTACTTTTGTAAAAATTTACATCAAGAATAATTACGAACCTGAAAATGTTTACATCTTTTGTAAAGATCGTAATGAATGGAATGGATTTCCAAATATTCATGATGAACAAGATTTGTTTTTATTAGAAAAAATGCAAGATTTTAAAGGACAAGAATTTTCAAAAAATTTAATTATTCTAGATGATATGGGAAACTTAATAAATCAAAAAACAATATCAGAAATATTTACAAAAGGAAGACATATTTATATTCAAATAATATTTCTAGGTCATAAAGCAAAAGATATTGATAATAAAATCAGAGAAAATGTAAAAATTATTTTTTCAACAATGAATAATCCTGGAGTTTTTAAAGATTTGAATGATTCATATGAAATAAAATTACCATTGGGAAGATATAATTGTATAGAATATGGAATTATAGAAATAAATTTAATAAAACAAACATTTATAGTTTATTATTCGAATTTACAAGTAGTTTTCGATTCCATAGTTTATCTATCTCAAATGATTTTAATATTAGAAAATATTTAAATATTACAAGTTTTTCAAATTCAAAACAACAAGAAATTATTTTATTTTTAGAAAAACAAAATGGAGATTTTATAAATATTACTAATGAAATATTTTTATTTTATTTAACATTCTATTTTATTACTGTTCTAAAATTAAAATTAAATATTTCAAAATTAAAAAGATGGTAAGTGATGCAAATAAAATCATGTCGATTCCAGAGATTGTTGAAGAAGTTAAAGGAAATATTGATCCAATTTTTAAAACTTATAAAAAATTATTAGATTAAATAGAATTTTTAAATCTAAAAATAGAGCGCGAGTGACTGCCTTTGGTGAATAAAATTTGTAACATTGGTGGAGAAGATGTTGGACACAAAACAAATCTTCCAAGAAATTTAAGAAATTTTGATCCTAATGAATCAAATTCATCTAATTCAATTGGGAAACTAATTCAACTAATTCAGCCAATTCAACCAATTCAACTAGAAAATGTAAAAAATGTGAATTAATAAAAGATTTCAAGAATTTTATTCTACAAAATATACTTGTAAAGAATGTTTATTATCAACAACAAATGTATTGATTGTAATAAAATTGTTATTAGATGTGAAGAAGGAAAACTACTAGAATCTTTTAGTCAAGGAAAATATACTTGTAAAGTTTGTTCATCAGAAAACATTGATTGGCAATATTGTACTAAATCTTTCACAGTTCGATTTCAAAGAATTCATAATAAAAAATTTCATCCTGATAAAGTCTTTTCTAACAAGGTTGATTCTGAAATAACTTCTGATTCCTTTATTGAAAGAACTTGTGATTTTGAAGATTCCTATGATCTTTAGAATCTCCATTTCCGATAAATTTAGACTGATTCTTACTGATTCTTTTAGAAAATGAGGGTTAAGAATTATAAGAATCTCAAGAATCATCAAATATAGGAACCATTTGATTTAAATAAAATAAAAAATAATAAATTTAATTATTTCCAGAATCATCTAGTATAAGAACCACTTGATTTAAAAAAATAAAAATTGCTTACTTATTTCTATTATTTTTAATGATTTAAATTTCAAAAAATATTTTTATTGGATTAAGAACTTATTTTATTTCTAATTATAATTTTTCATACGAGGATAAATTATTTTTGAAAAACTTGTAAATAAATTTTTGTTTTCATTACATTTAAAAGAATAAAAAAATAAAAATATTAAGTTACCAAACTACAAGTTCTTAATCTTAATCTACAAATTCTTAATCTTCATCCTGTATTCATTTTTCAGTTGTTTAGTCATTTCTTTTTTTAATTTCACTCTCAATCTTTACTATGAATATTTAATTTTATTAATATTTCTATTTATTTCATCTATTATTTTATTTAATTCTTTAATTTCTTTTATTGAAAGAATTCCATCTTCAAGAGATTTAACTTGATATAAATATAATTTATTTATTCCAAGAGATAATTCTTCACATACTTCTTCATAAATCTTTTTCATTTTAGAGGTTAATCCCATTGAAACTCCTTCACCTAAAAAAAGTAACAAAGCATTACTGCCACCAAATATTGAAGATAAAATAATTGAAACACTTGATGCTATTCCTAATAAACTAATACCTGAAAATATAGCAGTTGAAATGGAAAGTATTCCAGTAATTGAAATACAAGCAATATTTATTCCTGTATCAGCCCTAGTCCATCTACTTTTTATTTTTTTATAATAAATTAATCTTTCATCAAGTTTCATTTTTTCTAATAAGAATTCATTTATTTTATTTGGATTGAAATCATTAATTTTATTTGGATTATTTTCAATAGTTGAAGCACTTGGTTTCGTAGAATCTTTATTATTTTTTTCTGATTGTAAATTTAATATTTTCATTTAATTTAGGATAGGAAACCTTTTTATTCTTATCCACAAAAGTTCGTTGAATTAAATCTTAATGGATTTCCTCACCATAAATTATAGTACAATTTTATTCATTCATTTTAATAAGGATATATTTAAATAAACTTTTTATTCTATTATTTAGTTGAATTCAAATATTTATTTAAATCAGTTACATTTATAAGTTCTTTAAATTTTCAATTACGTTCTCTTTTTGTATCAGTAAAATATTTAATTTCATGTATTTTCATCATTTTGTTAATGATGATTGTATAGTTCGCAGGTGTGTCATCAAGATTCCATTTATATCAGCTTGTCATATTCTTGGTGAATTACCTGGTAATTGCAGTACTAGCATTCTTACTATTCAAAGACGACTTACTCACAAATTATTATTTGTTGAATTAATAACAATTTCCTCATATATATCTCAAATTGAGATTTTTAATTAGGTTGCTTGAAGGTTATGACCCATTTTTAACAATCAGAAATACGTGGACCTTAAATCCTTATAAAGATGTCTTTGTAAAAGATCGATTACAAAAATGTCTTTTCAAAATATTTGTATTCGAAAATTTATTTATTTTCATTTTGACAAAAGTTCAAACATTTTTTAACGTCTTTTGTTATTCAAATTCGCTTTTAAAAATGTTCAAAGGTTTCACGAGCGTCCCAAGTACTTAATTATTTTCTGTTATATTTTTCACAAATGTCCTAGTTTATTATTTTATATAAAAGGATAAAAATATATAAATTTTAAAACTTACCTCTCAGGAGCGGAGATCATTTATATAATTAAGATGATTTTCATTTAAAAATTAGGATTTGCTTATAAAGTTTCTGATTCTCGCTCTCATCATCCAGGAAGACATTCCGTTTGTTGTTACCACCAATTGTACGTACTTTTTTATATGTCATTTTTAATTTGCTGGTTTTATTTATTAGGCAAGTCCGGGCCAAGATTTTATCCGATGGGTCAGTGCACCATATGTTGTCACATATGTTATCTAATACACGAACGAAACCAAATATTTTGTGGTTAACTTGACGGCTCACAAGTTTATTTGTTTATCTTATCTGCAACATTTGTTTGAATAATAATTGTATCACTTACCTATACTTTTATAATTACGTAATGTTAGAGGCTTATACCTAGCATTGAACCATTTTTGAAATATGTTATAACATTTTGGTACAATTTTCATAATATGGCTAAAGAGATGTGAATCCATATATACAGAAGCGCATCTCCTTCCACTACATGTTAGATGTATCAATCTTATTTTAGCAATATTTGGCATCTTTGAGATGATGGTAGATCATTTGACCTAAAGTTTCATATGGGCACATGGCCATAGAGTTCAATATCCACAAAGTGAAGTCTAAGAAATTTCTGCTGTGCATTTAAAATCATTCTCAACATGTCCTATTTCCTTATAATATATACTTTTTGAAAGTGGCAAAGGTTATCTTCAAAATTATATCTTACTCAATTTATTGTCATATTAAATAATTTGGCTCAAAGAAATTCCAATTGACTTCATGGAAGATTTTGTAATCACGATTCATGAAAATTATGTCATTTTGGATCAAATAAAATTTATAATTATCTTAAAGATCATTATATTTGGCCATCTATGATTAACACTATAAAAGAATCCTTTAAAAGTGCATGGTCTGTTCAAAAAGAAAGATAACTCCAAGCAAAACAAAGGAACTAATGATTCCTAAAGAGTGTGGAAACTTCCTTGAACAAATTGTAGTAAATATCACGTACATGGATAAAACAGAAACTAACAAAAAGTATTCAGTTGTTATCATTGACAGATTTAGCAAACTGGTGAGCCTAATTGCAGTATCTAGAATTGATGATCAATGTATATCTGTTGTATTTAAATAGTAATAATTAAATTAAGCTATGAAAATAAATAATTAAATCAATATAAATTTAAATTCTATTTCATTTACTTCAATATTTAAACAATCTCATAATTAAATAACTTTAATTCATATATATATGACATTCCATCTTGTAAGAATCATCGGTATACAGGATTAGCGTTTATTGAAGATTGGATAGGATATCTTGTCATAGGAGTTTTATTCCATATATTTGTTTCATATAATCTGACACTCCACTATTCATTCGGTGTTTTTTATTTGGTTATAATTTCTCTGAAACATTCCTCCATCTTTACTTCGTAGTAAATATTTCCATTTATTAATGAGATTTTCAATCTGAAAAGGGCCATAATATTTTAAAATGGTACCTTGATTATTTTAATTTTTAACCAATATCGCGAATTTTAATCTCACTAAATATTCTTCCTTTATCATAATATACCTTTTGAATCTCCTGATTACTTTGGATATTTTCTAGGACTTTCTTATAAATTTCATTCATATCTAATTTCCGTTGCTCGAAGAAAATCATTATGTAAGTTATCAACATCAAATGGTGTATTTATTCGGATTTGCCTCCCAAACAAAATCTCAAAAGGTGAAAACCCTATTGTCCTTTGTACCGTAAATCTAATTCCAATTTCGATCATTGGTAATACTTCATTTCAACTGATAGACTTTCTTTCTTTTAAAACACTTGAAATCATTCCTTTTGCAGTTCAAAATAATCTTTCAATTAATCGATTACATCGTGTATAATATGGAGATGAAAAGCTTTGTTTTACTCCCATGATCATATTGAATACTTCAAATAGCTTACTCCGAAAATTTGAACCAGTATCTGAGTGAATATATTCTGGGCATCCAAACTTTGTATCCACGTGAGAAATATTTCCAGGTCGATAAATAAACGGGTTTTCGTCAAGAGATGATTGTTGAAATCTGGATTAATAAGGAGATTAAAAATGAATATTTAGAAGTGGATCCGTAGATTAAAGAATATTGCGAAAAACTGCAGAAAGCATTTATTAAGAATACCACAATAAGTCAAGTTATTAAAGCTGCATTTGAATACAGGCAGACGAATGAAGAGCCAGAGGTATAGTGAAAAAGATTAAGAGTCTGGTGAACAAGCTGATGAGCCACAAATGAACGGCAGATAAATCAGAAGAAGAGTTATTTGTACATTGTTCCGCGGAAAGGAAATAGAAAATTAAGTTATGGGCTGATGAAATCAAAGGAACAGAAGAAATAAAGAAGATGATCAAGAAGTTACATGAAGATAGGCAAGAGAAAGAGTATCCGAAGTAGAGATAAAAAAAGCTATAGAGATGTCACCATAAAAAATAATAGAAATTTCGAATCGGATATTGGAAACAAAAGTTACAGAGATAATGTTACTCCAGAGAATAGAATTGTAAAATGTTTTTTTCTGTGGAAGACAAGACCATATACAGAGAGACTGTCCGAATAGACAGCGAAGAGTTATCACATGTTATTCATGTGGACAACAATGTCTTATAAAAAGAGTGCCCAAATAAACATAAGAGAGTCATTACATGCTATGGATATGGATTGGAGGGACACACAAGGAGAGATTGTAACCAATATGGCATAAGGTTGTTGTTAATATGACTGCAAAAGTTTCTAAGACTAAAATTAAGACATAGTTGTTCTTTTCTACTGTTAATAATTCTCCATCAATTTGTGTATTTTTTACGTTGAATGGAAAACAATTTTTATTCCTTTTTACATTTTCCTTTTCTAAATTGTCTTGTAACTGTTGAAATTTGATATCTTTTTGCTGCTGCTCTAATACTTTTTTCATAGCCTCTGTTCTTTGCATAGTGTATATATATCTGATCATTAATTTTCCTTCTTTAGCCTTTTCATGTCTTGTTAAACCAGTGATTCTCAAACAGGGGGTCGCGACCACAAGTGTGGTCGCGGAGAATATAAAAATGGTTGCGCGATAATGAAAAATTAAATTCCACTGATTATAAAATTGAAATTTTTCGTAGAAATTTTAAAAATATTTGAAATTTTTTTTCTTACCAGAATATTGTAGAGGTTTGTGTAGTTGGAATCAAAAACCGTGAAACATCTTTGTAGGCAAAACTATGTATGTAATTGAAAGTTTGTCATGTTTGATCAGAAATCTAAAAATATTTCAATTTGCTTTTAAAATTTTTATGTAACAACGTCTAAAAAGAGAAGAACACAAAAGTTTATTTACACAGAAAATTAGTACTGAATACAGCAACAAGTCATATTTTTCTATTTTTTTCATATTTAGTTAAAATTCTATAAATATTAAAAGTAAAAGGTTTGAATTTGTTAAAAAAGTATTTTTGTGTTTCTTTTTGTTAAAGTGGACATTGTTTGTTTTTATTTAATTAATTACACTAACAGTTATATTCTTCCTATAAAATATAATTTATTTCAGAACGTACCGCGATCCATTATAATCAAAATGACTAAACAAAGCAATTTATCTACTTTTTTAAAATAAAAGAGAGCACACAACAATTTCAATCAAATGATGGTGACGCAGAAATTTCAAATACTTCAAAAACAAAAATTCCAACAAAAAAGGCAAAAATTATCCCGAGTTCCAGAGTTTTAAATTATTTGGATAAATATATTAATTATGGTTTCACCTGCAAAAACGATAACGGAATAGATTTTCCACAATGCGTAATTTGTGGAAATGTGTTGGCCAATGCTTCATTAAAACCCAGTAAACTCTTACGGCATCTAGAAACAAACCACAGTGAATATAAAGATAAACCTAAAGATTTTTTTCTAAGAGAACGAACCGAGCTTAAAGCAGATAAATTGAATTTTACAAAATATGTTAGCAGTGATAAAAAATATTCAAAATGCTCATATTTGGCTGCTATGCATATAGCTAAATCAAAAAAGGCGTATACAATCGGCGAAATGTTGTTAAAGCCTTGTATGAAGGATAAATATAATGAATTATTTGGCCCAGAATATGCAACAAAAATAAACCAAATTCCTCTGTCTAACGATACTATCTTCAGGAGAATAAATGATATATCTAATGACATGGAATTACAGTTAATTGAAAAAATTAAAACATCACATTTTTATTCCATACAATTAGATGAATCTACTGATGTTTCAAATTCATCTATATTGTTATTAACAGTTAAACAATGAGTGCAAATCATATATTTAAATTTTGATAGCTCATCTGCATTCAAGTGTTCTTCCTCTTTCCTCTATTTTAGTTCAAAATCATATTCAGCCAGATTACCTGTTGATGTTTGAAATTGTGGACTGATTGGCGTTTTGTAGTGTTCATGAAGACCAATGCTTTGTGATCAGTTCGAATTATGATTTTTTTCCCTAAAGATATTCTCTAAAATGCATAAATATTCATGTACAGCGATAATTTCTTTCCAGGTTACACAGAAGGTTTTTTCATTCGTTATCATATGTCTAGAACTATAAGCTATAACAGATTTCTCTCCATCTTCTTTAACTTTGCTCAAAACCGATCAAATAGCTCCAAAGCTACCGTCTTCGTCTAAGATAAATATTCTACCTTCTCTTGGAAGTTTTTTCTATCTTCTTTTATTGTATCTTCTTTTATTCACTGTGGTTATCCTGAAATGTTGATTATTCTCAGCATAATCTTATTTTCCAGATTTTGAATCTTCTTCGTCAATGAATGTTATTCTTTGATATCGTCGGAGAACCCTCCTTGTCACATATTAGGCATTCATTCAAAGTGGGCACTCATATGTCCATTTTCACCACAGCAAAAACAATCACCTACTGTTAATTTTGGAACTGGTGAATGTGCAAGTCCTCTGCTTTCGTTATACAATATTTTTGCATAACACATTCATGTCCAACTTACATTCAAATCTATCGTTTCTAAGAGATTGTTCTCACCGTCCATGGCAGTCTCTTGTGTGTTTTACTAATTCGTGTCTAGGATATTCGTCTCTCCTTGGCTCATTGTAATTGAATGGTTCCTCTAATAATCTTCTTTGTGCTAGTGTGGATCTGGTATGTTGAGTATTCTGCTGAGCTCTGATCTGTCTTCTCTCAGTCACGGTTGCATATGTTATTTGACTGATAGCTTTGATATGTTATGTTTTATTGCTTCCATTTTGTAATTTTTCCTATTGTAATTTACTCGAACTAAATTTGCTTTAATTTACTTTATTTTAATCTAGTCACTCTAGGCACTTGGATACATTTTAGTTTAATTTTAACTACTTTGATTGATTTTTATTTACTTTTAACCGCTACTATAATTAATTTTATTTTATGTATTTTTATTGAGAGCTAAAAATACCCTAGCTATTTTTTTTATCAGTAGGCGAGTCAAGCCATTTTTTATTTTAGGATTTTTTATCAAAAGCATATATTTGCCTTTGAAAAGCCATGTAGCCTATTGGAAAACATGGTTTTAATGTGATCATTTTAGGGTTTTTGTCGTTAGGCGATTTTTTTATCGACAGCATATTTTTTTCTAGAAAAAATTCTTTGAGAAATTTCACTAAAAATTCGAAAAATATTTTTAAAAACGCGCGATTAAATTCAAAAACTTTTTTAAATTAATTATTTTATTAAATTTATTTATTTCTGTTATATTTTTCTCAAATGTCTTGGTTTATTATTTTATATAAAATTATAAAAATATATAAATTTTAAAAATTACCTCTCAGGAGCCGAGAAAAGGTGTCTTGCCCACCTTTACAGATCATTTATATAATTAAGATGATTTTCGTTTAAAAATTAGAAATTGTGGATCAACCTTTTAATTTAACCCCCATAATAACTTTATAAATAAAAGTAATGGAATTAACACTTAAGCTATCGAATCATTCCACAGTGAATTAAAGTTAGAAATAAAACGAAGGAAATGTGTTTTAACAGAAAAAAAGACAGGATTTTCTTAAAGAATTTTGTTATTATTTTAATAACAGCAGATTTTTTTAATGCAGTCTTAAATTTAATTAAATTTTGATTTTAAATATAATATTTAAATGTATCTTTGTTAATTTATATTTCAAAATATAAATAAATTTAAAAATATTAATATTTATTAAATTATTTGATAATTAATTTATTTTATATATTATTAATAAAATTTCATTATTTTTCATCTTTTTAGTTTAACCCCTGGGGGTTAAATTAAAAGGATGATCCAAAATTGTGTGCAATACTTCGCAGATAGTCTTCAACGTTAGCTTCTACCTCAAATGATTGCACTATTCGCATAATTCTTTCATCTTAGTTTACAAAGTTTCTTTTTTTCAGGAGATGGTTATCTCTGAATCTTAGTTGGACTATTTTTAACTCATTCATATCTTGTTCTCTCTTAATACAATCTATGAACTTCCAAATTGTGAGATGACTGCAAGATATTTGTGCTTCTAAACAGCGATGCCAACCCTCAACAAAATTGTTCGTTCTCGGTAAACCTGACAAAACACTATCGTAACAGTTCCTCATTTCTAGGCTAAATTGTGGGAGTTTACGTTTGTTATTTCTAACAGGACGCCGATCCATGTACCTTGGAAGTATTCAACAATATCTTGTTACTAGAGTGGGAAAAATCCACTATCGCGCAATTTATCAAGTGCTAAGATAACATGTAGAACAGGAACAAAATCTAGTGCTGGCGAATGTCTCATTTTAAGAAAATTCCGCGTCTTGGTTATATTGGTGCTTAATCGGCCTGATGAACCTTTCGATAAACAGACTGTGTTAAATGAAAGAAGCATCACGTACAATACCTTCAGGAAATTGTTCACTTATTGCATTCACCATTGATATGTCAGAGTCAATTAATAATAATTCGGGTTTCATTGATGTTTGTAGTAATTTAATTTCTTGTAAAAATTTGTTGAAAATTACTTCAGTTTTACCAGGTAAAAAAGCATAAATTAATGGAATTTATACACTTTCGTTTAATCTGTGAATGTTGTTCATTTGATAAAATTAGTAAGGAGCAGTTTTAAACGTTCTATCCATGCACCAGCGCTTTGATTCGGAAAGAAATTTCAAATTGTTCTTAATTCCAAAAATTATAATTCGATTGACATCTTACTTACCAGAATCAAACACTAAAAGATTTCCATTTCTAGAAGTGTTTGTATACTTGTTAGGAAGCTCCAGATCCAGTATACTTTAGGGGTGGACCACTGCATGCTGCCTCTCTATTTCTTATAAATGTTCTTCTCACAGACGATATTCTTGGAAATTAGCCAAGTAATGCTTTATTTAGATCTTTAACACATTTTGAAATAATTACGAGGTGTGGTTTCGGTTTCTATTGCACTTCATTTTCTTTTGTTTATTGCTTTAGACACCTCTATACTCGCTGCGTTTGCAATATGATTATTTTCTTTACTTATAATATTAACTTCTGTAATAACACGACCACGACATTTAACTTTATAATAATTTTCACATTTCAATATATCTTGTTTTTATCTACTTTATCTTTGACAAATAAATAACCGTATTAATTAAACTTGTTTTATATTAAATTTGTTTTCGATAAATTGTTTTCGGTGAATTGTCCGGATTCCTAATTTTTGTACTTTAATTATTTTTGATGTTTTATGCTCACTTATTTTATTTCCATAATTTTATAACAATCCCAACAGTCGTTTTATTTGGTCTAGATAAACAACAGCAATTGCAAACTCTTATTTGGATGTTTCGCTGGCTTACTGTCGTATTGAAATATTGAAGAACATAAAGGGTAAATGTTCTTTATTTTGTATAATTGAATAGTTCTTTCGGCGGACTTATTCTAATCCGTCTACAGTCGTATTGTTATGTAATTTGGTAGAAATAATGCAAATATGGCCACCTCATATTATATTTTCTGTTCTCTCATTACCATAGGAATTGGGGAAAAAATGAATAAATTTATATATTTTATGTAGTTTCAGAGATTTTTCAATTAGTTTTCTAGAAACATGAGAAAAGTAAGAAATATCATTTTTGTCTTTTCATTTCAACTATAATCATAAATATTTTATCTATTTGTTTTTATTATGTGGACAATTTTCATTTTGATAAAAGGAACCCTTGCAAACTCAAATAGTTTTTAACATTTGGTTATTACATTCATCCTTCATTTAGAGGAAACTCTTATATCTTTACGACTATTCAAAGTAAAAATAAAAAATAATTAAAAGAGGTTTAAAAATAATAATTGGTTAAAAGCTTTTAACCAATTATTTATGAATATACTTTATCTATATTTCATCTATACTTCATCCATATTTCATTTTGAGCTTAGGTTTTCAACATATATATGGTTTAAAAATAATTGTAATAATAAATGAAATTAAAAGAACTTTTTTCTAGTTTTCACCTCTGATTGGTTTTGATTTTGCGATGACATAACGAATTTTTTTATTGTTTGACAATAAAACATCTGATTCATAGTCAAATAAGAAAATATATGAAAGGTAACGAAAGGCTTTATAAAACTTGAAAAGTTGCACTTATCGAGTTTTAACTGGTTCTTGACTTTTTGATTGTTATAAATGAAATTATTTATTTTTTGGTCACCTTTGAAGTGTTTTGTGTTTTTGATATTTTGTCTCCTTTAATTATGACAAAAGATCAAAAATTAATTTTTGATGCAACATAAATTTTTGGCACTGACTGTACTAATCACAGTTATCATGATCAATAACACTTGTGTTCCATAGAACTTTAACTTTTGATCTTTGTTAATAACGAAAATAAATGATTTATGATTGTTATTTAATATAATAATTGATATTTGATATATCTTGGGACTCGGTTTAAACTTATGAAAATATCTAAGAATCAATGTAAGTAATTTTTTTCTGTTTGTGTATCATTCGTTTTTCCTTTGATGTATACATATAATATTATTTAGAATTGTATTATTTTTTTCCTGACATTCTGTCTGATAATCCAGGATGACATTATATTTGCTTCAAAAAGTTGTGAGTTATCTTTATAATATTTTCAAAAGTTTTATATGAAAGTTTTATTTAGGTAGCGGTCCAGAGCTTGGACCTGTCCTTTGGTTTAGATGTAATGAATGCTGTAATAGATGTGTTGTCAAAACAGGTACGACGCTACTAATATGTGAGTGATTTAGTAAGAGATGGACTCAGTCTGCTATTTATTCATTAAATTCATTGACTGTCCGAAATTATTTTTTGAGAAAACTTCAATTTTGAAGTAATATATTTTTCGCCATAATTATTAAATAAAGTAGGAAATGAACAGAAATTGAAAGACTTTCTATCGACCATTTTTTATATTTATCAGTCGTGATAACGTAACTCAAATTTTATTGAGTCTTTAACGAGTTGGTACAGTTCAAAGGTCACTTGGTTGTGGAGATCAACTGGGAAGCTAAAATTATGCAAGTTAATGGTAATTTTACAAAAAACGATCACTATCAAAGTTTTGACATACATGAGCCTAACACTATGTTACTGAATTTCTTTATCAGGTAACATTCCTCCTAGAACAGACTATATATTGTGACATTGAATAGAACCCAGTTAAAAGAAACGAGCAGAGAAACAACTGGATATCAATGCTGTAAAGTGTATGAAGCTCGATAGAATGTGGTGTAATATCAATTCAAAGAACGCAGCAAACGGAATATCATGTACACGAGCAAGTTGACAACCTAAATGTAGTTAAGATTCAAAAAGGAAGTATAAGCGAATTTTCACTCTTTCCCAATTTAAAAGTTTTCACCGTTGAAAGGACAACCCTAAATGTTAAGCCATTTAAATCATTAGGCCCGTTGATATTCAGTAAAAGATTATAATTTAAATGATTTAACGCAACCACTCACGAGCACCAAACTGAGTTAAGAGTTACAAAACTGACATCTCAGAAAAAATGATAAATAAAATATAAAATAATAATAACGAAAATTAAGACAGATAAGCATAATGTGAGAATATTATCAAATTTATTAATTAATTAAATAATAAATAAATTACAAGTAAGCGTCAAATAATTAAATGAATGTATGTTGTGCATTGATGTGTTATTCAACTTACTTATGCTTATTATACTTTGAATAAATATAATGTTGTTATGATTATTCAAATATCATTATTAATGCTCTAATTGTCATTGTCAAATTAAGGGCTTTGGGTTCTGATGAAATTTCAACAATAAAATAATGTAGTTGAATCGATAGATAAATAAAATAAATCTCCAAACTTTATTTTTAAAGCAAATATCATTAATGATGGGTTGTATACATGTGAAAACTTACATGTGTAAAGCTTCGACATTGGAAAAATTAGAAAACTGATACACCACGCGAAGTTGAGATAAATCACCAACAATATAAAACAAAAATCAATAAATTTATAGCATATAAACACACCAACTCACCTTGAGGTTGCTTGTAAAACAGTCAATGAGACAAATCCTACACTATAGAAACACAAAATGTGATAGAGAAATATAATAATGCACATTAACACAACCCATAATAAAACATGCATGCAAACTTTTAACATGTAGCCATCCGAATTTGAAAAATCCCCTATAATAAATAATTTTATAAACATTTTTGAGGTAATTTTAGAAAGAAAAATGGCGGAAAAAATTTGAATTTAAATTTTGAGGCTTTTGCTAGGAAATTTCGAGTAAATGAGGATGTATCTTCATAAGATTTACCCTTAAAACTAAAATTAATTTAATATTTCAGATATTTCTGTCGAAAAAAAGCAAAACCTGAAATCCGAAAAAATGCATAAATTTTTAAATTATATTGGTAAGTTTTAAAAAATAATCATAAACCAAATTATTTTGTGTATATAATCGAAGATTGTTTTCAAAATATGTCTAAAAAATATAATTATTTAATGCAATTAATAATTTTTATAACTTCAAAAATAATTTAACTCACTTTTTTGAAAAATATCCGAAAAAAATACATATTTTTGGAGATTAGTTATTGTTACTTGATTTCCTAAATATTATTTATAATAATATAAATGAAATAGTTGATCAAAGTTATATTTAAGAGCTTAAATTATTATCATATTTCCTTATGAAATCATAATTCAACTCTTAAAATTTTTTAACTTTAAGTTTTATAACTACAAAAAATAACTTACTTAGCAGCCATTTAAAAAATGGCTGAAATGCATTTATTTTTTCACAAAATACATTCCGAAAAGTTGATTTATGTATCAACTTGAATTATAGCGGAATTTATCTCAATGGGGCTTGGTGTATTGAATTGAGCAAATAAGTGATTAACATCTGTAAATACTTTGATTACAAAATCAACGAGCAGATTATTTTAATGAAAGTGTAAATTTTTTAACATATATTAGGTGAATTTATGTAATTATCTGAAGATATTTTGAGTTCAATTGGTTACCACGTAGACACAATCTGTGTTGTCCCAGAAAAACTATGATTGAATTTTTGGTGGATTGAATTCTTCATAAGCATAGAAATTTGTGTTTGTTTGTTTCAAAAGTTTTGAATAAGTGATGAAATGAAAAAAGAAAAATGTCTTTGGTTATTTAAAAAAATGAAATTGTTGTTTTATTTAATAATGCATTTGTAATTCAATTATTAAATTAATATATATTGGTCTATGATTGTGTTTTATAATGTGTTTGATATAAACATGGTGATTACTTAGACTATGTACGAGTTTGTCCATGGTAGCAACATATCAAGATGAGATTTTTATTTGTTACTTGTCAGGAATTTGTGATCTCCACAGTAGATATTTGACAGTCAATGATAAGGTTAACATTTTAATGGTAACCACCCATTGTAAGTGGTGTCTAATGATACATTTTTCTTTTGTGAGTATCTGGTGGAAATACCCTTGGAGTTTGAGTGTATGGATCATTTTCTTCCCCATAAGCTACTCATCATTTTTCGAGTCTTATCATTCTATCACACAATTTTCAAAATAATATTATTCGATCATTTGATTTGTAAAATGATATTTAAATCTTTTAATTTTTCAAATTAAATTGTAAAATTATTTTTTAATGGCGAGAATATTGCTATTCATCTTAGAAATCTTATTTTCTCAGTTTCAAATCTTGTTCTCCTCAGTTAGATCTGAAGAAATAATATTTTGATTGAAGTCTGTAATCAGAAAGAGTAAGAATATCTCGATTGTCTAGCCATGACATGTGCGATCTGTTATGAAATATTAAATAAATCTTATTTGACATGTTGGCTTATGATTTGTCGGTCAAATGAGAAAAAGCATGTCAATAATAATAACAAATTCTAAGCAATAAAAATTTTTATTGATCAATACAGTTGACTGCCACATTAAAATAGCACAAATAATTCATAATTACAACAACATGCATTATGTGCTTATTACGAAACTTTGAGAAGAATAGCACTTTTGCAATACACTTTAGAACTCGAGACCAATTGTATGCTGCATCTGATTTTGACACTCGGTAAAATCTATTTAGTTGCTTTTCTTGTATAGACTTGAAATTACTTGAAACTCTCGATATATAACTTTGATAACAAATTCAGTTGCTTATTTATTCTGACAATCTCTATAAAATTAATCTCTGGTTTCTCTTTGACTTGTCTCGTTATACTTTCTTTAACTCTATTTTAACTCCTTTCTTATTGTTTAACTCATTTAACTTCTTTAGTATATCTGCGTTTCACTTTTATACTCCCCCATCTATTGGCACTTAAAGAGAGTAATCTCCAACAGTTGTTAGTATAAGCCCTTCTGTCCAATCTTTCCCTTTTTATTTTCCAGATTTTTCAGTTCAATCACTGAAATAAGAAAATTCCATTTTTATTTTGTGTTTATTTTCTATTTTCAATTTAAACATCTTAATTAAGAACGACTTTGTCGTATTACATTTTTTTGTTTTATTGATTTCCATTTTTCACTTTTTTTTCAGAGTCTAGAACAGGACTCAGTTTGTTTTTACAATTTCTCTTCCACTAATTCTGCTCACTTTAATATTTATTTAATTTTTTTATTCAGATATTCTCAACAGTTATTTATATTGTATTAAAAGTATTAGACAAATGATTTATCATTAACTAACAGTGAATCATTTTTGACTCATTTCACTTTGTATATTAATGACTCTGTAGCTTAGGCTTTTTGTGACACATATTCATTGAAAACACAAATAGAATAGTTTTTACGGTATTATTGCATGAAAGTATTATTATATTATTATTAGGAGTCCGCTAACTCAGATCCCCTGGAAAATATCTAGGTAGAATCGAAATTTTATGTAAGTCACAAAAATCTATATATAACATTTTTGACACACATACTTTTTCCTAGAGAGCCAATCAATATTAAGTAGGTCACGAAAAATTTTTCTAAGTATTTGTAAATAGCCGAATTTTTGAAAAATTTATATACATTCGATGAATTCAAGATTATATTGACTTTATGGTTTGTTTGATGACTTTACGTAATTAAACTTTGATTTATACATTTAGATGTTATCATTCAAAACTTTCCCATTGGCAAAATATCCCAACTCAAATTATCCCAAAAATTTAAAATCCCTAAAAATATTTCCCATATAAAAATATTCCAAACTTAAAATACCTAAAAAAAATTTCCCCAACTGAATATTCCCTCCAAATTTTTCCAAGTCTAAAATCTTGTAATTTTTTATAAAATTATTCGCAAACCTTGAACATGATTTGATTCGACAATGACAATTACCATGTACATTTATCAAGATTCTAGAAATTTATAGTTTTAATATTACATTTTGTAATTATCAAAATGAAATTTATTCAAGTAGAAATTAGTTCATAAACTCGCTCGCCCGCCCGCCCGCCACCAGCCCCACAAGAGCTGGTGTGGTAGTTTGTAAATTGAAATTATAAAATAATAATAACTGAATAATTCAACATCTTTTATCAACAACAACTAAACATTAAAAAAACAAAGTTCCCCAAAAAGCCGAAAACGAATTTAACGAGGCTGTTGAAAGTTGGATTAAAAATGGAAGGTTGCTGACTGATAGTGAAGAAATTAAAGCCATGCTTCCTTTGATGGCGGTTATCCAACAAAATAAAGCAAAAGTGAGACCACTCTTTAATTATCGAACAATAAACGAATATATCTCAAGTCACAATGCGCAAGCGGATGCCTGTCAAAAGAAATTAAGGAAATGGCGGGGATTGGGTGAGGATATTGTTGTTATTGATTTAAAATCAGCATATTTACAAATACGTGTTGACAAATCTTTGTGGGCCTTCCAAGTAGGTAAGTTCAAGGGGAAGACATTTGCTCTCACAAGACTCGGTTTCAGTCTTAACATCACGCTGAAAATCATGACGACTGTGTTAAAACATGTTTTATCAATGGATGCTGGCATCTGCAAAGCAAAGGATGTATACATTGACGATATATTTGTAAATACAAACCTAGTCTCAGTGGAATCTGTGTTAAAACACCTACGAAAGTTTGAATTGGAGGCAACGTTGAATTCTGAAACTTCAATAACTGTAAGTAGTGGGATGTATCACCGCAAACTCACTCCCCGGGGGTTAAACGTGTTTTTCTAAGTCTAAAAGTACAAATTTTTTGTAAGACAAAGACAATGACTCATTCAAGGTTATTGGATGAGTCATCATAATTTCTCAAGGTCATTTAAACTAAGACCATGACTCATCAAAAAATTCTCAAGGTCATTCAAATTTTCTCAAGGTTATCATATATTTTCACAAAACTTTTAAATATAATTTACTACTAATTTTTAAAATTAGTGTTTTAATTATTATTTTTACAAGTTAATATTATTATTTTACTATAATTATTTTTATTATTACAACGCTTTATTATTATTTCTATTATTATTTATTATTATTATTAATATAATTATTATTATTATTACAAGTTTGTTATAATAAACTCCTCTTGCACATGTCCTTGTTACTCATGCACTCCTATTGCTCATATCTTTATAAGTCATGTGCGTGTATTATTTAATAGTATTATTGATAAATAGTGTTAAATAATATTTACTCTCATAAAATGGCATTAGATATTTTCGAATCACCCTTAAATCATACAGAGGTTTTATTTTATTATTATTAATTGTATTAATCTTCTAAATTAAGATACCGGAATTCAGAAATAAATTGAATCAGACATTTTTAATAATCGATAGACTGTTGACAGAAACCTATGATTATTTATTACTACCAAAAATAAATAAATCTTTTAAACATCACAATATTCAAATTCTAGTAGAATTATTCGGTTTAAACAAGTCAATAAAAAAATTATCTAGTTTTATATTATTTCTAAATAACATAAATCCTACAGAAATTAATATGCTTAATATATTCTGGGTATGTAACGATTTCAGGTTTGGCAAATATCGAGATGTTATTCAATCCTACATTGATAATGCAGATAAAGTCGAAATAAAAATCAAGGATAAACTGGATGAAGCACAAAAACAATATCTTATATGTTCAAGTAGTTTAATTAATAAAGTCAATATTTTATATTTGCCATGTGGACATATCATTATTTGTTCATCACGTTTTAAAAACTCTAATAGTTGTGTTATAATTATTGATGAGTATCATTTTGTGTATATGTAATAAATGATATTTTGTTTCTAAAGAAATATTATTCAAGTTACTTTTAACTATTCTGAACATGTTTTATAACCCTTTATATATATATATATATAAATATATATATATATATATATATATATATATATATATATTATATATATATATATAGAAAATCTATGTAATTTATAACACATATGTGTTTTTGATTGAAATATGTGTGTTTGTTTTACCGATATAAAAACAATTATAGACAATTTTTAAGAAAATACACGTAATTTATGATACACATGTGTTTTTTATTGTAATATCTGTGTTTGGTTTATTGATAAAAGGAAAACTATAGACTATTTTTAAGAAAATACATATAAATAGTGAAATAATTTAAAGACGTTATAATTTCCAGACCAAGTGGGGTCAAAATGTTCCTGGGCTTCATAGCACAAATTAAACCTAGCTTGGTAGGTAGTTACACATTACACAACTTTTAGTCGCGGACACTATAAAGCGTAACCTAATTAATTAAATGTTTATTAATGAGAAAATAATTATTTGTAAACTATCTAGATTACAGCCACCAACGTCTAGCTTGCAAATGAAATGTAAGAAAGGGTAAAGATATCATTATATTTAAAAATGCAAACAAATAATTCATCCATTTAAGCTTAAACTCATCGAGATCGAATGATGGAAGCCAAAATAAAATCATTATTAAGTCAAAACTTGAAATATTAAATGTGCGTGGATATATCTTTAATTAACATAATTGTAAAGATTTTTTTCATAACTATATTTCTAAAATCAATTAATAAAACCGTAGTTTTTAATATATATTCATTAGTCAAGTCTTTGGTAAACATGCAAGTGTATTGTATCAACATTGTGAATCATGGACTAACATAATCCATGTATGTTAGAAATTTGCTATATTCATAAATACGTTAAAATAATGTGTAAAAAGATGCTCAGAAAATACAATTGGTCTAAGTAATGTTGCGTTTATCAAATAGAATAACATAATTAAATTTCATAATTATATTTTATAAGTGATATAAAAAATTAAAAATAAAATCTGTAATATTCACCAAATTATTATTATTATCAATTAATATTATTATTATTAATACACTTAAGTCAAAACTGAAAGCTTGATATTTTATATATTTAACGGGAGCGTGTATACTTTTAATTAACATAATTGCATAGTTTTAGTTGAGCAACATAACCCTAGTATTTTTCATAACTATATTTCTAAAATCAATTAATAAAAAAGATTTATCGTTTTTATTGTAATAATTAGTCACGTTTTTGTTAACTATGCATTTGTATTGAAATGTCTTTGTCTACTTGTTTTGAAACATAATTTTATCCATGCATTCCAGAAATTTACTATAAAGATTCTAAAAATATGTTGAAATTAAAAAATGTGAAAACTGAAGATACTCAGAAGGCTGAAAAATTATAATTGATTTTAGTAATTCTGTGTTTATCAAATCTATTTGTAATAAGATGCTCCCTCTGTTCCGAAATAATGTTTACATTTGAAATAAAGTTTTCCGATTATCAATTTTTTTGGTAAACTTTAAACTTTATTAATTTATATAGATAGATAATGATCTAGTATGGATGGATTGACAAATATTTCCATGGTTATACGTTTTTTTATTGTTAAATTTTAAAATACTCCTAAAATACAAATAAAAAATGAATTCAGAAAATTTACATTCAACTTATCACTTATCTATTGAAGAAAGAAGTTTAATTTTTCAAGATTTTTTAATGAATATGTCCAGCATAAATCCTCTCAAGCTGAAGCATGGAACCATAAATGACATTTCCGCTAAGTACAATGTATCGAGAGCTTCAATTTCGAAACTTTGGAGAAATGCTTCCAAACAACTTTGAATAGATGAAATAGTTATTGATTCATCATAAGGAGGATAAATTGTGGACGAAAAAGGAAAAACTATGATGATAAATTAAACGATATTATGAAAATTCCATTAAACCGGCGAGGAGCGCTTCGAAATTTATCATGTGCCAGTGGTATTCCAAAAACAACATTATTCAGGAATTTGAAGGAGTTTAAATTATTAAGACGGGCTTCATCTACAGTTAAGCCCATACTAACAGATAGAAATAAAATTGAACGCCTGACGTTTTGTCTGTCGTATATAAAAACAGATGGATGCTTCGATAATTTTTTCAATCATGTTCATATTGATGAAAAATTGCTTTATCTTTCGAAAGTTAAGCACAGGTATTACTTGACCATGGATGAAGTGATTGCTCGACAAAATATTGATGAACAGACCCTATAAAATTGAATCCTCCCTCCTTGTCACGAATAAAATGTTTTATCTAATCAATATTAACATTTTTTACAATAATTATTATGACTGTTTGTTAATAATCTATAAAACTTTTTAAATGTAAACATTATTTAGGAACAAAAAATCAGGGTAATATGTAAACATTATTTCGGAACAGAGGGAGTATATTTTATAACTAATACAACAAATGTAAAATAAAAATCTGTAATATTCAACAGATTTCTATTAATATTATTAATTAATACTATTATTAGTATTATTGTATTTATAATACAATTAACCTTTTATTATTATTACCATTTCATTAACATTATTTTCGTCTATTATAATTTTTATCAACCATTTTGTCATCATGTGTATCATCAACATTTATATTTAAAGATCTAAAATTTATAACTGAAGAATATTAAAATGTTTACTATTAAATTATCAAAAGTGGATAACATAAACTAATTAATGATAATATTAAGTTAATTTATAAAGTTTTTGCTTAAATTTTGGACTCAAATATATTTTATAAGCTAATTTTATCTTAAAGTATATATTTTATGTGTAAATATATAATTTTGGTTACATGAAGCTTTTAATATTGTTTACTTTGTTTGAATGACCTTGAAAAAAATTGAATGACCTTGAGAAAGTTGTTGATGAGCCATGGTCTTTGTTTAAATTACCTTGACAAATTGTTATGACTCACACAATGACCTTGAACGAGTCATAGTCTTTGTTTGAATGACCTTGAGAAATTATGATTACTAATCCTATGACCTTGAATGAATCGTGGTCTTTTTTCAATGAACTTGATAAATTATGATGACTCACCTAATGACCTTGAATGAGTCATGGTCTTTGTTTCGATGACCTTGAGAAATTATTATGGCTCACCTAATGACCTTGAATGATCATGGTCTTTGTTTTAATGACCTTGAATGAGTCATTGTCTTTGTCTTACAAAAAATTTTCTACTTTTAGACTTAGAAAAAAACGTTTTACCCCCCGGGGGATGAGTTTGCGGTGACACATCCCACTACTACTGCAGATGGAATTAATTGACATGTATCGGATATCAGATTGGTCTCGGTAAACCTGAATAAAGACGCTCTGCTTTTCCTGGTCGATATTTAGTCAGTGGGATAAATTGTTATGATGTTAGAGCCATTGGGTCCATTTTCGGAATCATTGATGCGTTCTCACTTAGTTTGATCTACGATTTCTCTTTCTTTATTATCTCTCGAGTGTCAGATCACTGCTCTATTCTGCACGGATACTATCTTACATTTTTATTTGTACACTTTATTTTCCAGACTCTTCAACTTTTCAACCTGTTCTTCATGTTAGCTTTTCGATAATTCATTTTGCTAGATTAGCTTCTTGAGAAGTTCCGAATGCATCCATGTCACTTCTAGTTATTGACAGTGACAGATCATTGATTCCGCTCATTGGTCTTGCTTCATGGCTTTGGAATGATAATATGCAACATCACGCCAGCACTTCTCATAATCTGGTGGTAGTATATTCAATATATGAATTTGGCATTAAAATATATTTATTAATTATGAATGAAAATGTGATTAAAACAGTGATCGAGTGGTAATTATAATGACGATAAGAATTATAAAGAACAATTAAATTATTGTTAGTTGAGGTTGATCAGCTCTTTGATAATTATGATGTTCATCAACAACCACACTGATGTGGCAAGGAATTAATATCGAAGACTTGATGACCAAATATGATTCTATAAATGACCGAAAAGCAATTGACTGAAGTTTTTCCTTCATTGAAAATTTGTGGAGATTACAATTATTGGTGTTATCAAGATTACTAAAAAGAAATATACTTAGATTGATTGAGAATGTAAATTACGTGAACATGGAGATCGAAATAATAATTAAATGTTGAAATTTGTTTTAAACAAATTTATTATTCTATCTATTTTGTCTAAATTATTAAAATTGATTAGAAGTATGATTTCGAATCCAACAATTTATGTCAGTTGAGTAGTGGGATACCGGCCCTCTAGCTCAGAGGCCATCTAGCTCACATACCCCCCCCGGCAAAAAATTTTTTTTTGCGCTAAGTTTAAAAGTACAAATTTTTTTAGAACAAAGACAATGACTCATTCAAGGTCATTGAAACAAAGACCATGACTCATTCAAGGTCATTGGATGACTCATCAAAATTTTAAAACAAAGACCATGACTCATTCAAGGTCATTCAAGGTCATGGAAAAGTAGTTCAAGGTCATTCAAGGTCATTGGATGACTCATCATTTTTTCAAAAAATTTTCTATGTTTAAAAGTACATTTATTTTCAAGGTCATTCAAGGTCAAGGTCATTCAAGGTCATTGGATGACTCATCATTTTTCAAAAATTTTTCTATGTTTAAAAGTACATCTATTTTCAAGGTCATTCAAGGTCAAGGTCATATTATTTTTAATCATTTTTAAATTTAAATTTACTATTTATAAAAAATAAGTAGTATATATTTGTAAATTATTTTATTATTATTATTATTATTATTTTTCAAGGTCATTCAAGGTCAAGGTCATTCAAGGTCATTGGATGACTCATCATTTTTCAAAAAATTTTCTATGTTTAAAAGTACATCTATTTTCAAGGTCATTCAAGGTCAAGGTCATATTATTTTTAAACATTTTTAAATTTAAATTTACTACTTATAAAAAATAAGTAGTATATATTTGTAAATTATTTATTATTATTATTATTATTATTATTTTTCAAGGTCATTCAAGGTCAAGGTCATTCAAGGTCATTGGATGACTCATCATTTTTCAAAAATTTTTCTATGTTTAAAAGTACATCTATTTTCAAGGTCATTCAAGGTCAAGGTCATATTATTTTTAATCATTTTTAAATTTAAATTTACTACTTATAAAAAATAAGTAGTATATATTTGTAAATTATTTTATTATTATTATTATTATTGTTAGTATTATTATTATTATTAGTATTATTATTATTTTTCAAGGTCATTCAAGGTCAAGGGCATTCAAGGTCATTGAGTGACTCATCATATTTTATAATATATATTTAATTTTAAACAAAGACCATGACTCATTCAAGGTCATTGGATGACTCATCATATTTTATAATATTTTTAATTTTAAACAAAGACCATGACTCATTCAAGGTCATTGGATGACTCATCAAATTTTATAATATATATTTTTAATTTAATTTATATTTATTTAATATACTTTAATTATTTGTTTTAATCAAGTCAATAATATTATTTATTTATTTTTAAATTATATTATTATTATTAAATTGTTTGTTTTAATGAAGTGAATATTGTTTTAATCAAGTCAATAATATTATTTATTTTTATTTTATTTATTTTATATACTATAATTTTTGTTTTAATCAAGTCAATAATATTATTATTATATTGTCTGTTTTAATGAAGTGAATATTCTTTTAATCAAGTCAATAATATTATTTATTTATTTTTATTTTATTTTATTTATTTTATATACTATAATTTTTTGTTTTAATCAAGTCAATAATATTATTTATTTATTTTTATTTTATTTATGTAATATACTTTAATTTTTTTTTGTTTAAATTAAGTCAATATTTTATTATTTATTTACTATTTTTAAATTATATTATTATTATTATTATTATTATTACTATAATTAATATTTTTATTATTATTATTAATATTATTATTAATATTGTTATTATTATTTTTATTATTATTATTATTATTATTAATATTATTATTATTATTATTATTTTATTATTATACTTATAAATTTGTAAATTTTATTCTATTTTATTATTAATTTTTATAAATATTATTATTATTATTATTTATATACTTATAAATTTGTAAATTTTATTCTATTTTATTATTATTATAAATATTATTATTATTATTATTATTATTATTATTATTATTATTATTATTAATATTTTTATTATTATTATTAATATTATTATTATTATTATTATTATTATTATTATTATTATTATTACTATAATAAATATTTTATTCTATTTTATTATTAATTTTTATAAATATTATTATTATTATTATTTATATACTTATAAATTTGTAAATTTTATTCTATTTTATTAATTATTTTTATAAATACTATATTATTATTATTATTATTATTATTATTATTAATATTTTTATTATTATTATTAATATTATTATTATTATTATTATTACTATAATTAATATTTTTATTATTATTATTAATATTATTATTAATATTTTTATTATTACACTTATAAATTTGTAAATTTTATTCTATTTTATTATTATTATTATTATTATTATTATTATTATTATTATTATTATTACTATAATTAATATTTTTATTATTATTATTAATATTATTATTAATATTTTTATTATTATTATTAATATTGTTGTTATTATTATTATTATTATTATTATTATTATTATTATTTTTATTTTTGTCAAGGTTATTGGATGACTCATCATAATTTTTCAAGGTCATTCAAAAGTAGGTCAAGGTCATTCAAAATTTCTCGAGGTCATATTATTTTTAAACATTTTTAAATTTATTTACAACTTATTTTTATAAGTAGTATATATTTTGTAAATTTATTTTATTATTATTATTATTTTTATTATTATTATTAATATTATTATTAATATTATTATTACTTTTTATTATTCTATTATTACTTATAAAAAAAAAAAATTTTTTTAATACTTATAAAAACTTTAATTATTATTAATATTAATATTTTTATTAATTTTATTATTATTATTATTTTTAATATACTTATTACTTAACAAATTTATTAAAATTTTTATTATTATTAATACTTTGAAAACTTTTTATAATATTATTATTATTATTATTTTTATTATTATTATTATTATTTTTAATAATATTATTATTATTTTTAATAATATTATTATTATTATTAAATTGTTTGTTTTAATGAAGTGAATATTGTTTTAATCAAGTCAATAATATTATTTATTTTATTTTATTTATTTTATATACTATAATTTTTGTTTTAATCAAGTCAATAATATTATTTATTTATTTTTATTTTATTTATGTAATATACTTTAATTTTTTTTTTGTTTAAATTAAGTCAATATTTTATTATTTATTTACTATTTTTAAATTATATTATTATTATTATTATTATTATTACTATAATTAATATTTTATTATTATTATTAATATTATTATTAATATTGTTATTATTATTTTTATTATTATTATTATTATTATTAATATTGTTATTATTATTTTATTATTATTATTATTATTATTAATATTATTATTATTATTATTATTTTATTATTATACTTATAAATTTGTAAATTTTATTCTATTTTATTATTAATTTTTATAAATTATTATTATTATTATTTATATACTTATAAATTTGTAAATTTTATTCTATTTTATTATTATTATAAATATTATTATTATTATTATTATATTATTATTATTATTATTAATATTTTATTATTATTATTAATATTATTATTATTATTATTATTATATTATTATTATTATTATTACTATAATAAATATTTTTATTCTATTTTATTATTAATTTTTATAAATATTATTATTATTATTATTTATATACTTATAAATTTGTAAATTTATTCTATTTATTATTAATTTTATAAATACTATTATTATTATTATTATTATTATTATTATTAATATTTTTATTATTATTATTAATATTATTATTATTATTATTATTACTATAATTAATATTTTTATTATTATTATTAATATTATTATTAATATTTTTATTATTATACTTATAAATTTGTAAATTTTATTCTATTTTATTATTATTATTATTATTATTATTATTATTATTATTATTATTATTATTATTACTATAATTAATATTTTTATTATTATTATTAATATTATTATTAATATTTTTATTATTATTATTAATATTGTTGTTATTATTATTATTATTATTATTATTATTATTATTATTATTATTATTTTTATTTTTGTCAAGGTTATTGGATGACTCATCATAATTTTTCAAGGTCATTCAAAAGTAGGTCAAGGTCATTCAAAATTTCTCGAGGTCATATTATTTTTAAACATTTTTAAATTTATTTTCTACTTATTTTTATAAGTAGTATATATTTTGTAAATTTATTTTATTATTATTATTATTTTTATTATTATTATTAATATTATTATTAATATTATTATTACTTTTTATTATTCTATTATTACTTATAAAAAAAAAAATTTTTTTTAATACTTATAAAAACTTTAATTATTATTATTATTAATATTTTTATTAATTTTATTATTATTATTATTTTTAATATACTTATTACTTAACAAATTTATTAAAATTTTTATTATTATTAATACTTTGAAAACTTTTTATAATATTATTATTATTATTATTTTTATTATTATTATTATTATTTTTAATAATATTATTATTATTATTAATGTATAAAACTTCTATTATAAGGAAATAATTTTATTATTATTAATATTATTATTAATATTTTTATTATTATTATTAATATTATTATTAATATTGTTGTTATTATTATTATTATAATTATTATTATTGTTTTTATTATTATTATTGTCAAGGTCATTGGATGAGTCTTAATTTTTTTTTCAAGGTCATTTTAAAGTATGTCAAGGTCATTTAAAATTTCACAAGGTCTTAGTATTTTTAAACATTTTTATATAAATTTACTACTTATTTTTATAAGTAATGTTTTAATGTTTTTTAATTTTAATTTTATTATTATTATAATTTTCTCAAAGTCATAATATTTTTAGTCATTTTTAAATATAAATTTACTACTTATTTTTTATAAGTAATGTTTTAATATTTATTATTATTATTATTTTCAAGGTTATTGGATGAGTCATAATATTATTTCAAGGTCATTTAAAAGTAGGTCAATGTCATAGTATTTTTAAACATTTATAATTTTAATATACTACTTATTTTTTATAAGTAGTGTTTTAATGTTCTTTAATTTTTATTCTTTTAGTTTTATTATTATTATTATTATGATTATTATTATTATCTTATAAGTAGTGTTTTAATGTTTTTTAATTTTAATTTTATTATTATTATTATTATTATTATTTTTATTATTATTTTTATTATTATTATTGTTATTTTTATTATTATTAATAATATTACAAGTTTTTATTATTATTATTTCATTATTATTTATATAAATTTTCAACAAAGTATATAAAATTAATATTGAATAGAAAAAGTTTGTTCAATTGTGGTTCATAGTATAGAGGGATAGAACAATTGTAAATGTTTGTAAAAAGTTAAAGAAAAATTCTATATTTTTAAGAAAATATGTGCAAATAAATATCAAAACTAATTATGGCTCAAATGTGTGTGTTAAACCATCGATATGTTACAGTGTTTATGGAAAAACTTTAATGAAAATATGTGTTATTTTTCAACAATTTATGAAATATTTATTTTATGGCTAATAATGTGTATGTGTTAAATCATAAAAATAGTTCAATATTTATGTAAAGTTTGAGATTGTTAAGAAAATGTATATAATTTATGATACACACGTGTTTTTGATTGATATATGTGTGTTTGTTTTACCGATATAAGAAAAGCTATGGACAATTTTTAAGAAAATACACGTAATTTATGATTATCATGGGATTAGAATTTGATTAAAGTTGTGAGAAAGTTGTTAAATTTGAGATAAAACTGATTAATTTGTAAATAACGTTATTACTTTGAAGAAATTTTAAAATAATACCTTCAGCAAATTGGTAAGAAAATAGTAGTTATTGAGTAATACTTATTAAAATTACCAAAGTTTTATAATTTTTGACAAGTCTTGATAGATCTTTAATAAAATTTGTTAGTACTTTGAATACGAATTTAAAAAAAAAAGTTTCAACACAGTAGCAAATCGTAAAGAAACTAGTACTTATCAGTTAATTAAATTAACTAAGTTGTAAAATAATTGAAAAAATTTGTTAGATTTTTTAAAATTTTAAGATTGTTAGGTAATTGTTCTAGGTACTTGTTGAATAAAAATTAATGTATTTTATCAACAGCTCATAGTTTTTAATCGTACAATTTCTCTTCATTCCTGGAAATAATCGTAAATATTTAAATTATTCAGAAAATTGTCAATAACAACATAAATAATAGGTAACCAAATATTTTTAAATACTAGTCAATTTTAGTTTTTAATTTAATTACAAATATAATAATAAAATCAAATAAATACTTGAATACATGAATCGAACAATTTCTTAGAACTGAACACGTATCGTATATTTTATTCAGATTCCAATAATATCATTAAAATTAACCAAAATCTTATTTTTATATTTTGAAAACCGTTAAGTCAATGAAAATGTATCGATTTCACTAAGTATCCATCTTTTGACATTGATATATAACCGAATAAATCCTCTTAAAATAAATTCCTCCTCTTGACCTATTGTTTCCCTTAAAATAAAAAAAAATCGACTCTCAACCAATCATTCCTCTTCAAATGTCAATTTTCACTCCATTATACCAACTATATTCATAATTTTTATAAAAGCCTATCAAGTAGATAATATTTACCTTTTGAATACCAATATTCATTCCAGTAAATTTCTTTAGAAATATTATAAATTACTCTCTTGACCAATCATTTTCCATCAAATAACAATATTCCAGCCATATTCAATATTTTTCATAAAAACAAAATCATAAAAATACCAATTTAGATAATATTTACCCCTTAAAATAACAATATTTAACCAACCCAACCCCCTTAAAAATGACAACAAACTTGTTAATTGACTATTTCTCACTAAACTAAATTCCACTCTAGACCAATCATTTCCCATCAAATAACACTTACTCTTACCCTACCAACTATATTCATTATTTTTTATAGAAATCACCCTTTAAATAACGATATTTAACCGACTCAGTACCTTAAAAATATCAACAAATCTGTTCTTAATCGATTATTTCCCCTTAAAATATTATAAATTTTGTTCTTAGCCAATTGTTTCTCACTAAAATAAAATAAAATTCTCTTTAAACGACAATATTCCAAACTATATTCAATATTTTTCATAAAAATCACCGACATATCGATATTCAACCGAATAAATTTCTTGAAATCCCCTTAAAATAGAATTCATCTCGTGACCAATCCTTTCCCCCTTAAAAGATCATAAATTCTCTTCTTAACAAATCATTTCTCTTTAAATGACAATATTTCCACTCTCTCAAAAGATTTACACACATATTGATATCTATCTGAACAAATCCCCCTAAAAATATTATAAATTCCTCCTCTATATTCTCCATTTAGAAAATATTTACCCTTTGAACACAGATATTCAACCAACTCAACCCCTTAAAAATATCAACAAACTTGTTCTTAATCGATTATTTCCTTAAAATATCATAAAATTTACTCTTAACCAATCATTTCCATTGAAATAACATTTCCCCCCAACTGCACCAATAATATACATATTTTTTAAAAACCTACAAGGTAAAATTTCTTTAGAAATCTATGTTTAACCGACTCTACTCCTTAAAAATTCATCATTCGAATCATATTTACTATATGTATTCAACCAATCAAATTCCCTTAAAATTATCATAAAAATTTGAATTTTACCAATAAAAATAAATTTTCTTTAAAGTATTACAAAATTGTTATCATCATTTTCCATCGAAAATCACCACAATTTTGTTCTGGCAACAATTTCAAGCAATTAAAAAATTCATCAAAAATGACTAAAATCGAATAAAGTCTATGTTTCCCACATAAATTAAATTATTGTAAAATATATATCATATTGCTCATTTAAATTAATCAGTAAATCAAGTATAAATTCAATAAAAATTACCAGTCAACCATTAGAGATATATCAATGATTTTCATAACTATACTGATAACCACACTGAGCATCCCCTTAAAAATCTCTAAATTATACTACTTTTGTGATTGATATCCATGAAATCAATATTAGATTTGAAAATGAAAGTAATTATTGACCCCTTTATTTACACTGTAAAATCAATTAAAATTTTAGGTTTCACTAAAATATTTTTAAAAATTAACTGATTTAATCAACTATTTAAATAGAACATAAAATTATAATTAAAATAGCATTTACTATTCAAAATCTATCAGTCAAATTGGATTCTAATTGGTAAATAATTATCTTAAATAGATGTTTCATAAACATTTTGATCCTAAATTTATTTATTTATTTATTTATTTTTATTTAAAATAATCCTAAAATCAAGTCTAATCTAATAAATTTTCAAGAAATTAATTGTTTCTAAAATTATAGATTTACCCTAATTTCTTCAATAATTTCATTAAAAACATAATCAAACCTTAAATCCATTAAAATTCAAAAGAAAACCATAAAATTCACAAAGATGATTAAAATTTACTAAAATAAATACCTCGTAAAACTAGATATTACTTAAATTATAATAAAATTTCCCTAAAAGCTCTAATTGATTTACATAGCCTAAAATTATTTTATTTTTGTCGAGTACAACCTAATCTATTGAAAGATGTAATTTATTTAGTTAAATTTTCATTAAAAATAACAAGTCAACAAATGAAATTTTAATTAGTAAAGATTATATTCTATAAAGAAAATTTTCAGTGAAGAAGTAATATTGGTGAGATAGTACATTAAGTGACTAAAATCGTTGAAATTACTGAAAACAGTGGGATAGCTAAAGATATCTACTAAATAGATGAAATATCAATTGATATCTTAATAACTTACAAGGGTAATATACTTTGAATGGAGAAAATATACATCGAAGAGAAAAATATTCGTTGAAGAGGAAAAAACATTCATTGAATAAAGAAAACATTAATTGAAGAGAGAAAATATTCATTAAAGAGGAAAGCAATCATTAAAGTGAGAAAATATGAATTGAAGCTAACAAATATTCAGTGAATCGAGAATTGCTTATAATAAATTAGTCGGTAAAATTTCTCAATGATGAGATGAAATGTCAATTAAATATTGTGAAATACTTGAAATAAATGGTCTGAATTATTCAATGATCAACAAATATACATAAAAGATGAAAATATTTACTGAAAATCAATTGTACTTTAAGAGTGTATTAATTACTATTATATTAAATTAAAACTTTTTAACAATTGAGTAGATTTCATCGGTTAATTATATTTAAATAGGGATATATATTTTTGATGGATCCATCAAAAATATATATCCCTATTTAAATATAATTAACCGATGAAATCTACTCAATTAATAATAATAATAATAATAATATTATTAAAAATAATAATAATATTATTAAAAAATAATAATAATAATAATAAAAATAATAATAATAATAAAATTATAAAAAGTTTTCAAAGTATTAATAATAATAAAAATTTTAATAAATTTGTTAAGTAATAAGTATATTAAAAATAATAATAATAATAAAATTAATAAAAATATTAATATTAATAATAATTAAAGTTTTTATAAGTATTAAAAAAAAATTTTTTTTTTTATAAGTAATAATAGAATAATAAAAAGTAATAATAATATTAATAATAATATTAATAATAATAATAAAAATAATAATAATAATAAAATAAATTTACAAAATATATACTACTTATAAAAATAAGTAGTAAATAAATTTAAAAATGTTTAAAAATAATATGACCTCGAGAAATTTTGAATGACCTTGACCTACTTTTGAATGACCTTGAAAAATTATGATGAGTCATCCAATAACCTTGACAAAAATAATAATAATAATAATAATAATAATAATAACAACAATATTAATAATAATAATAAAAATATTAATAATAATATTAATAATAATAATAAAAATATTAATTATAGTAATAATAATAATAATAATAATAATAATAATATTAATAATAATAATAAAATATTAATAATAATAATAATAATAATAATAATAATAATAATAATAATAGTATTTATAAAAATTAATAATAAAATAGAATAAAATTTACAAATTTATAAGTATATAAATAATAATAATAATAATATTTATAAAAATTAATAATAAAATAGAATAAAAATATTTATTATAGTAATAATAATAATAATAATAATAATAATAATAATAATAATAATAATAATAATAATAATATTAATAATAATAATAATAATAATATTAATAATAATAATAAAAATAATAATAATAATAAAATAATAATAATAATAGTATTTATAATAATAATAAAATAGAATAAAATTTACAAATTTATAAGTATATAAATAATAATAATAATAATATTTATAAAAATTAATAATAAAATAGAATAAAATTTACAAATTTATAAGTATAATAATAAAAATAATAATAATAATAATAATATTAATAATAATAATAACAATAATAATAATAATAATAACAATATTAATAATAATATTAATAATAATAATAAAAATATTAATTATAGTAATAATAATAATAATAATAATAATAATATTAATAAAATAATAATAATAATAATAATAATAACAATAACAATAATAATAATAATATAATTTAAAAATAGTAAATAAATAATAAAATATTGACTTAATTTAAACAAAATAAAATTAAAGTATATTACATAAATAAAATAAAAATAAATAAATAATATTATTGACTTGATTAAAAGAATATTCACTTCATTAAAACAGACAATATAAAAATAATATTATTGACTTGATTAAAACAAAAATTATAGTATATAAAATAAATAAAATAAAAATAAATAATATTATTGACTTGATTAAAACAATATTCACTTCATTAAAACAAACAATTTAATAATAATAATATAATTTAAAAATAAATAAATAATATTATTGACTTGATTAAAACAAATAATTAAAGTATATTAAATAAATATAAATTAAATTAAAAATATATATTATAAAATTTGATGAGTCATCCAATGACCTTGAATGAGTCATGGTCTTTGTTTAAAATTAAAAATATTATAAAATATGATGAGTCATCCAATGACCTTGAATGAGTCATGGTCTTTGTTTAAAATTAAAAATATATATTATAAAATATGATGAGTCACCCAATGACCTTGAATGCCCTTGACCTTGAATGACCTTGAAAAATAATAATAATACTAATAATAATAATAATACTAACAATAATAATAATAATAATAAAATAATTTACAAATATATACTACTTATTTTTTATAAGTAGTAAATTTAAATTTAAAAATGATTAAAAATAATATGACCTTGACCTTGAATGACCTTGAAAATAGATGTACTTTTAAACATAGAAAAATTTTTGAAAAATGATGAGTCATCCAATGACCTTGAATGACCTTGAAAATAGATGTACTTTTAAACATAGAAAAATTTTTGAAAATGATGAGTCATCCAATGACCTTGAATGACCTTGACCTTGAATGACCTTGAAAATAAATGTACTTTTAAACATAGAAAATTTTTTGAAAAAATGATGAGTCATCCAATGACCTTGAATGACCTTGACCTTGAATGACCTTGAAAATAAATGTACTTTTAAACATAGAAAATTTTTTGAAAAAATGATGAGTCATCCAATGACCTTGAATGACCTTGACCTACTTTTCTATGACCTTGAATGACCTTGAATGAGTCATGGTCTTTGTTTTAAAATTTTGATGAGTCATCCAATGACCTTGAATGAGTCATGGTCTTTGTTTCAATGACCTTGAATGAGTCATTGTCTTTGTTCTAAAAAAATTTGTACTTTTAAACTTAGCGCAAAAAAAAATTTTTTGCCGGGGGGGGTATGTGAGCTAGATGGCCTCTGAGCTAGAGGGCCGGTATCCCACTACTCAGTTGTTAGTCTGTATTTTTGGTTGGCGGTTTGTTTGTTAGTTAATAGTTGGTTATTTAAATTATGTTAAAATGAATTAGTTATGGATGTATAAATCCCATTAATTATTATTTTGTAAAAAAGATTATCAGATTGTAGTGACGATAATTTCGAATGAAACTAAACTATATTGATGGATTTCTAGTTAGTTGGTGGTTTGTTAAATTATTAAATACGAAATATTTATATATGTGAAAGTTACAGTAAAGAATTTGATGGAAAATAATAAAAATATTAATTTTTTTTGTAAATCAATTGTGGAAATTTGTAGAGAAATTCATGAATAGAAAGAACTATAAATCGGTGAAATTAAACAACTAGTTTTTAGAAATAATAAATATTTTAAAAGGTAAATTTTCTCAAAACTCAATAATACTAAATTGTAAGGTAAATTATAACAAATTGAATGAGCTATAAATCCAATCAAGAGGATGAATAAGAAATCAAAAAATAAATCTTTGGGGTGCCAATAAAATAGTGTGTATTAGAAGTATTTATGAAATCTAATGAATATTTGGAAGTAAAGGTATTCAAAAAAGTAAGGGGTATCCTCAAAAGGGGTTCAGTGGCATTTTCCTTTAGGTATTATGTGATCACATCATACTACTAACGAAGCTCCAATGTAAATTTATTCTAAACTACGTTATGCATTCCCCTACTGCTAATAACAATTGTCTTGTGCATAACAATGGAAAGCAGGTAGAATTATTTGGTGCTTTGAAGTCAAAGTTAAGTTGAAGCTATAACAACAAAATAAATTATTAACACAGAACACCAATAATTGGCATGTATCATATGATATACATTAAGTATGTCGATAAGTGTCGTATGTTCTTAATAGTACATTTTTGTCTTGCGTTTAAAAGGTTAAATTGTGATTTTTAGGGGAAATTAATCCACTGACAACCCGAATTACTAGACGATAAATACCTTACGTGATTAAGTATTAAAATCACGTCTCGGACCTTGAAAACTTCTCATTTAGGTCACAATCCTAACACTCACACAACTGTTGGAGTTGTCAGTGAATTCAAATAGGAATTATTGTCAATCTGACTCCAAGCGTGCTTTTAAACAACAGTAATGAACTCCAAACGATATAAACTTTATTGATTAATACATTTTATCTACACTAAAATGACACAAAGAATTATCTATCAATCATAATTTGGTACTTATTACGACCCTTCGGGTTTCTGAGATCGGTAACTCTGATTTAGTTGCTTTGCTTTGACCTTGCTTAATTTCTCTTTAATTTCTTTCTTGTCTTTTTGCAATTTAATCTCTTTGATTCAAATTGCGCTTCCTTTTTATACTCCATCATTCAATAATACTTACTGATGTCAAATAGAATTTCTGATATCTTTTAACGCTAATTCCCTTTGGGTCTCTATAATCACTGACAGCTGTCCAGATAAATCATTTTTTAGAGGTGCCCTTTCCCGGATTCCCAAACAACATTTCTTTCCTTATCTTGAAGGAGCTTTCGAAATAACGTGCAAATTTTCCATTTGATTTTGTTTTCCTAAATTTGCACTTGTTAATTATAAATGACCTTCTGTTGGGCCAGAACACAAACGGCCTTGAGAATCGTTTAAATGAATCGGTAATACATACGCAAATACAACATGCAGATTTTAAATCGGACCCATAAAACACCAACTAACCCTGCTAAAATAAGAGAGAGAAAACAATTAAATATAAAATCAAGAAACACAAAAATAAATTAAAATAATAACAAAGTGCAACAAGATCCGCACGAAATAAACATAAAAATAACATGAGAACATGAAAATTTGACCGAAATTTGACAATTTACCGAAAAAGGCGATAATTCATGAAAATGGAACAAAAATCAAATAATTTGAATTGGAAACAATTCATTTAAAAAATTAAAAAAGAAAATTGTCAAATAAAATTGCAAAAAAATAAAATTAAGATTAGAATGTACTAGAAAATCACAAGGTCAAATTTTGTTTTACTAAATCAAAATTAACACGCAAGGTTAAGGTCGTACAACAGGTATATATACCGATTCATTTTCACATAATTTTAACTCGTTTTAACAAAACACTCAGTTTTACTCGGTAAAAACCCGTTTTTATCAGTTTGATTCAGTCTTGCAAACTTGAAGCAGATTTCATTAATTAGCACTTTAATGTGAGTGAAAAATGTTCGGAAACTTTCTCCACGTCGCGCCCAGACAACCTCATGTGAGCTCTGTTTGAGGCGTCGGCGTGGGGAAAGGTTTGTGTATGTAATGTGTCGAACCACGTATGCCAATTATGAATCTGTATTTATGCCAGTTATATTTCAATAAATGCTTGATTTAGATAAAATCATGTCGAAATTTTTTCCGGCCCACGGCCGACACATCACCGCAAGTCAATAAAATCTACACACCCCAACCAAACTGTGTAAGTGCGGTGTAAGTCCGCCAATAGTTTGTGCCCGTGAAGGCTATGGCGTGAGAACGCAGTAGCTGGAACGTCAATATTGTCCGTTATATGGGAAATTGGGAAGTGGTGAGGTGGTCTTTTGGCTACCCCTCCGCATCCCATTTCCTGAAAATTCGACCTAAAATCTAAATTGACAATCAGCTCAAAATTACCACACCGAGTAGGCCAGTGGACACTTGTAACATTCTAATATCAACATATTTAATCCTAAGATCAATTAAAAGGGAATGACTGGAATGGGCGTCGTAAATCATTGCTATCGTCTCAAATTTTATTCAAATAATAAAAATATAATAACGAAAAAATCATGAATAGTATAGCTATAGCCTCAATCTTAATCAAAGAATAAAATCATGATAGAATAAAGATCGTAAAAGCATTACTATAGCCTCAATTTTAGTCAAATAATAACATTAGACATAAAAGTAAGGATCATAAATTTAATTTCTATAACCTCGATTCTTAATCAAATAACAAAATTAATCATAGTAAAATAAAGATCATGAATTTCACTGCTATAGTCACGCTTTTATAAAAATCTTGAGTAACCGAAAACAACGCTTAAAGTCACGATTTGTAATTAGAAAAAAACCAAGAACCCAAAATTTCATTGCTATATCCACGACGGTGCACTTATAAGATAAAAGTAGTAGGAGCAAATGATAAGAAATAAGCTCCCTCACCACAACTATAACGGGCAGAATGTATAATAAAATTGGTAAAGCCAAACTCCCACTACTATAATCGCATACGAATATTAAACAACCGTGACAGTAGGATTAAATACTGAGATCACAATTAAATGAAGGAAAAATAAACGTAATAAGGGAGGAAACAAATTAAGATAGGTCTCGATAATTACATAACCGAAAATATATACTTAGAAATACCGCATTGAAATAGTTGATAACAATTCTAAATTAATGCAACGTTAATTAAAACACAAACTAAACAACCATAATATTTACCCAAATTAAAAACACGACGAAAGATACACGCCCAAAAAGAGTTATTAAAAAATTAATTTAATACCATAACACGTGATCAATTGAATCATCTGCAAAATCACAATGGTTCATAAGCCGATGAGGACCGTAAAATGGACAGGATATAGGAGGATAAGTTCCACGAATGTTTCGAAATTAATCTTATCGGTAATAACAAATAATACCGTCATTAGGACATTAGCTAGATCCACTAAAAATGAATAGATCCTAGACTTCGTAAAACATCAATGGAGTAGGCAATCATTTGAGAATGAAACTTTCACGCCAGTTATTTGAGATTGAGCAATTTACCGACAAGAAACTAGATTCGTGCCTTCTGTAGGTTGAGTATTCCTGAGACAGCTATAACTAAAGTCCAAATCTAATTTAAAAATAAAGAAAATAAAAAGTTATTAGTTATCTAACTTCATCCGACGACGTATGGGATTTAATTTAGACTAAAAATGAATGTTGACGCACTCCCACTCAGGTTAAATAGGAATTAAAAAAATCGTCTCGACAAATTCCCAAGCACACCACTAGTTGAATGTCGACGGGCATTAATGTAAATACCCACTAGTAGAGAAGCAAAAAATCAATAAAGACATGACAGGAAACCATCTGGACAGGAAAAGAATTGTGGCAAAATCGATTGGAAATATTAAGAAAATGTGACATTAATCATGATCATCAAGAATAATTAAACGGACGTGGAATTAATTAAAGTCGTCAAATCGAAAATATGACTACGTGGCACTTCCCTGGAGCTCAATATAAATTCGAACGCAGTAATGAATTCATTTAATGTACAATTGAGTTGAACCACTATGAATCTACGAGATAAATGGCAAAGAAATGGAGGAGCCAGCGAGTTTTGAGGAAACCTAACGTTACGATGGAAAAGAAGCGATCCACGCCACAAGATGGTAAGCACCTTCCTTATATTATCAAATCTATTTAATTTGTACATTCATGCGAGTGCCAGCGGGGAAGATAGAACTGACCAAATTTCGCTTGATTTCTGGAGAAAATTCACGACCTGTAAATGCAGTAGCATCTCATTAGGTGCTCCATAGGATCTCAAGAATTTTGTTGTCACATCAAATAAAATTACTATTTTTGTTATGGAGTTATTTCTATTAATTGATCAGTTTAAATGTTCACCTCTTGGCTCGTCCGCCTGACAAATGCCCAGTAATTAGTTAAACCGAAAGTGGACAGCGTACTCGCTGAGTGACTAGCATGGAGCATTAATTGAAGGCTACCGATTACAACACTGATGACATCACATCCCATTTTGGACGACCAAGATTCCCGCGAGAGTACAAATAACTCTGACAACGAGCGTTTTCCCAACACTGAGTGACAGCAAACATGCCTAGTACCACAAAAACACCGTAAGAAACTAGCGGACAGTGGCAAACCTTCATGAGTTCTGAAGCGTCCCTAGGAAGACTATGAATAGCCGACTAAGTCGAGCAGGTATGATAAATGACGCAATTAAGGTAAATGAATTTTTTCTAAAATACGACGGATAGGAAATAGTTTACCCGCGAGATGAACATTCGTGCAAATACTCGTCCGAGAATTCAACAATCATACTTAACTAGTTCACCATCCTATAAACATCTAACTACCATCACATACAATCACCACTCATAAGTTAAATTTGTAGTAAATGATCATAATAAAAGGCGTATATATATGACTTATTAAATAACCTAATGATTAACATCTTGCAGATCATTCTTGGATAGACGCGTCCCGCGTCACCGTGCGATTTCCTGCACGATCGGCCGCCAGATGTCGACAGGCCCTATGGGACTTGGGATTCTCAGTCTCGCCAGTGAGGGAATCCCGCGTGGGCACATACAGAGAGGACGAGGAAGTAGAGCTCCTTTTTGTGGCTATCAAAAGAGAGCCTGGCCGCAATCCAGCCCGAGAAATTCGAGGGCAAGCGGAATTCTTATTGGCGCGTTTGGAGGAACACCAACGCCAAAACAACCGACAAGTGGACCGATCCAGACGACATCTAGCTGAGATCAATAAGGCCATAGCAACAGGAGATATTCCTAGTACGGATTGGTACGCCCTTCCGTATAATGTATCCTACAATCTCGATGACCCGAACTTAGCAGGAGAGACAGAAGCAATGAACGTGGTGGTCCCACGAAGGATGTTGGCTGCAGACAGACGTCCCTACCAGGACCAGGAACACTCCTATGCTCGTGAAATTCCTAGGCGATTCAGAGACTGAAGACGTATGAACTATTATTAACAGGCATGAATTGTAAATTAAAATTAAACTTCATGTTAATGTTCTTTTATTTTTTCATTCTAATTTGTTGCTCATGAAGATCGATAACGGAGGTTATAGTGCATTTAAAAATCGGCTTTGTTTGTAATTAAAAGCTAGGAACTAATGAGAAGGCCCTTATAATGAAGGAGAGTTTAATGATTTATTTCATTTTTCAGATATGGAATCCCACAAAATTCTACAAGAAGAATTAGCCAAAGCCCAAAAATTAAATCGAGAATTGCACCAGCAAATTGTACAACTGACGACTGAAATCCAGCGTATCAAATCTAGTTGGTGGAGCCAAAGAAAGTAAAGGTTCTATACCAAAAAATGACGGCCGCCCAACGGGGTTGGGCCGAAGAAAAGCAATTGAATCAGAATCAGAAGACCCAAATCCGCGGGTTGGAAGTGGCTTTGTCTGCATGCCAGGAAGGCAATGCAGCGACTTACCCGTTGGTTTTCGCTCCAGCCCGATTGGCCTACAAAGAAGCCACCTCAAACTCTAAACCTGCAAGTAAACCGCCCGGACACCGACCTGGTCGAAATGAGCACGCCAAACGTCAAGCCGCTCAACCAGCAGATTAGGACATTTTTCTCTTGTTATTTCTAAATAAATTTGTGTTGATTAAATTGTTGATCTCAGTCAAGATTTATAATGTCAAGATTTAGACAGTGTAAGTATAATTTAAAAGGAAATTATCTTACGTGACAAAACCAACCAAGGTATGTAGATGGGACGAGAATAAGCAAAGCGCATGTAGACCTTCTACCGGTGTGCGTTGAACCCGCTTTGAGGTCGGGACAGAGTAGTTCATTCGTAGCGCTCACCTTTGGCGACTTCAAAAACCAATGGTTGCATTTCCAACGTTGCCTAGCAACGGGTAGCCATTGGGGGCAAGAAAAAAAATGTTTATTATGTGTGAGGCCAGGGTCACACCAACCAGAAACCCCACACTTCTATTATTTAATTGCCTGTTTTTATTGATGATCTCTTATTCCTTTCTCGTTATTCGAAATTTCTTTTTCGTTCCCTTTTTATTAAGCTACAGAACCACATATTAATCACTTATCATTGTTTCCCCCAATCATTTTACATGTTTATTAATTATTTTACTCTATTATTTAGGTATCCTTAACACAACGAAAATTTTTTAATATTGAGCTAAATATATTTTTCTGGTATATCGCGTCTTTAATGAAATATTTACCAAGTTACTCCACTGCATATGGATGTATATCGAATGATTTGATAACAAACGCAATTATTTTTTATCAAAACTAATATACGAATCCTATTATATACATATATATATATATATTTCTACAAAATTTGACAATGAATCAGATTTTGTAGAAAATATTGTCACTTATAAAGAAATTAGAGGTAAAAAACAAAAAAAGTCCTTATAATATATATATATATATATATATATATATATATATATATATATGCGAAATAATAATCGACATGAAAGCTAGTTCGTTATAAATTGAACAATTTTTAAAAAATGTGAACCAAAAACTTTTATTCTAAAACCAAAAATAAACAATCATTACCCAAATATAATTTTAACTACATATTCTTATTTAAATTACTTTCTAATTTATTTAATAAAAGCCTATTAGGCTATTTTATATTAATTTAATATTTCTATTAAATAGAAATATTAAATTAATATTAGTTATGAGTAATGATACAATTTAAAAATTATTATTAGTTTAATTTGTGATTGAATCTAAATTTTTAAAAAACATATTACTTCACAGCTTAAGTTATAAATATGATTAAAAATCTTTCTTTTGTTCGATGTAATTTGTCTCAAATCTGTGAAATTTCTTAGTTAATCTTGTTTAAATATGTAGAACGTTTAAAACGCTTTTAATTATTAAATTAAATTGTAATTCTTATACATTATGTCTCAAATATGCCATACAAGAGTTATGGGAGAACTGAAAAGGTTTTCCGATGATAATTCTGATGATATCAAACTTGTTCCAGCATCTGATTCAGATATTTTAAATCTTATTGGGTCTTTTAATGGATTTGAAAACACACCCTATGAAAATGGAAAGTATGAAATCGCCATTGAAATTCCTTCAAATTTTCCATTTAAACCACCGAAAGCCAAGTTTATTACTCGAGTTTGGCATCCTAATATTAGTTCGGTAACTGGATTTATATGTTTAGAGTTACTTAGGCAAGGAAAATGGGTTGCAAGTGTTTCGTTGAGAAATGTTCTCACATCTATTAAGATACTTTTAATAACAGCAGAACCACATAACCCACAGGATGCTATGGTAGCCAAACAATATCTTGAAAATAAAGAGTTATTTGAAAAAACCGCTGCGTATTGGAACCATGTTTATGCAGCGGGACCTGAGAAGTCATATTTTACCGAAATGGATGATAAAGTAAAATTGTTAATGGACAAAGGTTTTAGTAAAGATGAAGCTGTTCATAAGTTATCCATGTCATTCTGGAATATCGATTTGATTGAATAAAATATGAAATTTATTCAGATAGACTTAATTTTTTATTAAATTGTCATATTGAGATAGTTTAAACTTTTGTGCAAATAGATTTATAAATAAATAATTGTTTTTTAATTATCTACTGTATTTCGGTTATTCTATCAATTCGTTGGAAGCGTTTTAAATAAACCGTATAAAATATTTTTTGATTGAGACAAAATCGGGTACAATTTTTAAGTACTTCAATTTCATTGGCCGAAAAATATCTATCCAATGGGCGCTGAATAAAATAATTGACAGGCATGTAGATAAGAAATTGAATTTTATTCATCCTCTATTCCTTGAATACTTCAAATTTAGTCAGACCTTAATAATTGCCACTTTGGGCCATGATAATTAACATTAAAGGTACTCCATAAGCTAAAATTTGGATTTCATTGATTTTTCTGTCCGTGGAAGGTAATTATTTATTTATGTGGCAAAGCGCAAGTGTTGGTTATTAGGGGTAACTGAAAACATCAATTAGAGAACCTTGAAATAGTTGGCAGTAGTAAAGGAAAATCAAATCACTATTTGGCTAAGAAGTATTATTGACGGGAAGATTAAACGAAAATAAGAGGCGAAATATGTGTTAACGTTTAGCCTAAATAAACCTCTGAAAATTAATCCCAATTATAAGCAACGGAGTTTCCCTAGAAGACTGACGCTTCAATGTTAGCACCTTGTTAGGGTTGTTACAACTGACTGATCAGTCTTACGAGCCGACGATACGTTTCTGTCCTTTGCAAATAAGGTTACTGAGAGGTAAATTACTATTTACCTTTTTACAAAATTATCACTACTTTTAAATAGTTCACTGCTTCGTTTTTTATAGTGACGATTTCAACTTCTCAATTTTTCTGACCAGCACTTTTCAATTCGACTACAGTTTTGATACGCTTTCTTTATTTTTAATATGTTAGATTATTTTCACAAATCTCGACTTATTTACTAGTTTAATTTGCTCACTGATATTACAATATGCGCATTCTGCTTCTTATACAATTTTAAATCAATTTATTTATTTAAGGCAGTCTTTCTCAACGTGGCCAATAACGCCTTCTTGTGGGCGTTTGAAACCTAGAAGGGGGCGTTAAAGGGCCCAGTAAAAAATGGGGGCGCTGACGTGGGTTAAGAGGGCAATGGTAGATTTGTAATTTCATTTACTTTATATTTTAAATTTCACTAAAATTAAAACCTACCTACCAAACAATAACGAATAATTAGTTTATATTTCTACCCTGTATGATGTTATAAAAACTTAAAATACTTAACATAGATTTCGTAGGATAGACCACACGATGTATGCAATCAAGTTGTAACAAGTTTCTGTTAAATAACGCTATTGGAGCAATCCGGTAGCAATTGTTCTGTACCAATTTATTTACATGTAATACATTTTGTATATTATACAATTAAATAACCTTTAGGGCGCGGTGGCAAATCAAATTGTGTCTTAAGGGGCGATGGTTAAAAAAAGCTTGAGAAACACTGATTTAAGGTAATTAAAAATTACCCTATTTAAAACACTATTACTATTTATATTATTTAATTATTTATTATTACTATTTTGCGATATTTATTATTAGATATTATTTTTGGTATAATTTAACTACTCAAACTAAATATTTCTATTAACAGTATTTATAACTATTTTTAGTAATCATATTACTATTTTTACAATAACCACAAGGGCAAGCACCAAGCGAGCCCAGGCCAAACCCTAACAGAATGAAGCTGTAAACGGAAAATGTATCAATTAAATATCATATCAAATTGATAACTATTATCATAAAAAGATTGAGGAATCTGATGCTTTGATTGCAAAACGTATATATTTTGCTTCAATTTAGTTAAATTCAACTTTGGATTCATTTTCATGAACCGCTGATTTTGTTTTCACTGTCATTACAGTTCGGAATTGATCCCTAGATCGATATAGACAACTTTGGGAATCACTGGTGTAAATAATCAATATACTAATTATGTAAAATAGTTGAAGTCAATTTCCGCACATGGCCCAATAGCGTGACTGACTTTCTTTTTTTTGTCCGTTCGAGTTTTCCTGACGTTAAGTTGGTGAGGCGCGATGTTGTAATGTTAACGATATTGGATCTGTTTTTGAGGATTTTGATTCAGAATGCATCTCGAGAGTACTGGAGCGTTATTCGATGGCTTCAGCTCGAAAATATTCTTCTCCAGAAGACGAGATTTACCCACCACTTATGGATATTGGCTTTATGGTGTTCATTTTGTGGATTGAGCTTACTAGCCACATCCGGGCGTAGTCATTATTTTTCTTTTCAGCGACATAGTCAGATCAGGAATTCGGCTCTTTGACTTTGTTCGCGGGTTTCAGTGTGAGATTCCTTGTTTTCTCCTGTTATCCTAGAAATAAACTTAATGGATTCATCTGACATTACTTTTGTTGAGGTTGTTATAATAAATTATGAAAATAAAATGAGTTCGCTCAAAAATGGAAGGTGATCAAAAAACGTCAAAAATCATTAAAGGGCAAAATTAATTAAAAATTTATAAAATTTGGAAAATAATATTGTTCGGGGGGAAATGGGTATGGTTGAACGCCAAATCATAAGACTAGTTCAATAATAATAATAAAAATTTAATGAAGGGTTCCTAGAAAACGTTATACCGAAAATACAAATTAATTAAATTTAATTAATTGTCTAATGAAAAGCCCGAGCTAAAGAAAAATCCGAGCTAATTGGAAACCCGAGCGACGAGGAAAACTCAGAGCGAACGAAATCCCATGGATTAAAATTTTAAAATTAACTTACTCGGGCGATAGGGATATAAACAAATAGACAAGTATTCCAAGCAATCTTAACTAATTAGTGCTACCCCAATCATCCTGAGAGAGTTGTATTGTCTCAATGATCCCTAAAGATTTGGAACAATAATTTTATAATTATATATAATTATTCTCAGTATAAAAGGAGAGCGCAAATTAGACAAGTTGCCAGTTGGTCGAATAAAGTATTGTGCGGACGAGTAATAGTGATAAAGTGTTGTTGAACTTAGAAAATTATTAATGCAGTTAAATACAATATCGTACCAGAAAGGTATTTACCCATTGGGTAGCCTTCCCTAACAAGAATCAGTAATTATCAGTGAGAGAAAAGTGCAAATTAAGTGACAACTTGTAATTGTGATAAACTGAAATAAAGTCTTTCTGTGTTTGGTTTGTTTATTTATTATCTAAAGGACATGAGGAGTCAGAGAGCAACTGACTTTAACGATAATAACCCAACACTTTTAAGAAACAATAAATATAGTGATTTTAACACTTTGATCCCCGAATTTTTTTTGAACCAAAGTAAATTTATTTGGAAGATTAATTCAAGATAATAATTTTACACATTTAAAAAATTTGAAAAATCATTTGGGTTAAAAAAATTTATTTTCAAAAATGTTATAAAAAATCTAAAATAGTTGAATATTTTGGTTGAATATGATTAATATAATATTAGTTAGTAAGATTTGTGTGAAAAGATTTGAGACATGTGGGAACTCATAAGCCAACATCACATTGTTCACATTTATAAAGAGTTTTGACCTCATTTCCTGTTTTCGAAGAAGCAACACATCTTTTTCTTTGTTTTCTTGAACCACTTGAACAATCAGCATAGTCAGCAAAGTGCCTTTTTATCATTCTTGCAGGATTAGGTTAAGATGACGGTCTAACAACAACTGAAGCATCAGTTTTATATCATTAGTTCATTTTTCAAACAAGTTCCTTTATGAAATCATATAGTGACATTCTTGATTTCTGACCTAACAAGATTTTTTAGAACATTCTAGAATTTTCTAAAAAAGTTCGAAAAGCTAAATTTTGTATTTTTTATCTTGTAAAGATGAAATACCGCTGATGATTGCAAATTTGGTTCAGGGATTTCTAAATTACTCAAATTTATAATAAAAACTTCTAACTTTTTCAGAAGTATTCACGAATGTATGATTATATTCAAAGAATATACGATACATCAAGTAATATCCAGTGCATTTCCAATAGTATACTAGTTTAAAGCTAATGGCTGTCATCAGTACTATGCTGGAGGGGCGCTCAAATTTCTCTTCGCGCCAAGGAAGTGTAAAACAGTGCTAAGTTAACATTATTATACACTCATCCTGATGCCCTGGACACCAAATCAGTTTGCAATGCTCAGCTTTGAGGCAAGAAAAAAGACGAATCTTTTCTTGAAACCTCCTTTCAATTGAATCTATAATAGATACAATCTAACCTCTGTAAACTACAACTGAAACACAGAAACTGCTTACAAGCTATCAGACTACCAAGAAAAAATAACTTAAATTTGATTTATTCACCAATGTCTGATTCTAATGAAAGAATAATCAGAAACATAACACACAAACCATCACAGCCTTCTACATACACACATACACATACACACATATATATATATATATATATATATACAGTGATGAGCTGCCAAAATTTTAACAACCGGTTCTTTAAAAACTAAAAACTAACAAAATAATATTTTTATTTATGTGATTAGGCTCATTATTTTTATTAATATATATTTAATAAAGATTTTTCTCATTTTTGTTCATTTTTATATGTTCACAATTTATTCATTTTTTCAATTATTGTTTCAATAAGATTTTTTGTGGGAGACTTTCAAATTTTTTATTTTCTATAAAAGGAATATCTGCAAATGCAGGTGATGATAACATTTTTCAACTTTTTTTTCAAATATTCCTAAATTTCTTTTCATTTGTATCACAACATTTACAGTTCTATTTACTAGTTTGGTTGAATTTTGAAGAGAAACAAACCTGGCTTGGAATACAATTAATAAATAAGAAATTTCTTGAAGAATATCGATCATCCATTAAAAAATATTGATTTGTACGTCGGTTTGCCATACCAAGATATTTTGAATCTTCAGTAAAAATTTTATTAAGTGGTACAAAGCACGCCAAACAGCCAAAGCAAATCTCAAGCTACATGCTACCCATCTTGGACCTAAAACACGGCCTAGTTTGATTATTTCAATTCCCAAGTCACTTGATATATTTTGTAAAAGTAATTGATTTTTTATTTGATTATAAAAAATGACATAAATTTTGCTTTGTTTCATATAATCTAGAATGTAGCGAAATTCCAATATCTAGTCCATTTTGCAACTGAAGTTCAACTTCTGCTTCCATATCTGTAAGCGGCCTATTTCTTTTTATTAGGCTGTAAACAATATTGAAAATTTTATTGGTATTAGTCATATTTTTGTCATTCATTGAATCGATGACTTTGGTTAGTTCATTTCTTTTTTTAGTTCAAGCATTTTTAAAACCAATAAATGTGTTTTTAATTGGAAATCTTCAGACATTTTTTTCATTAATGAAATATGCTAAATAGATTTCGATGTTCCTGATGGTTGAATTTTAAAATTTAGCCATACATGCTAAATATGAATGTCCTGTTCTGTACAAATACCCAAATTATCGAATGAGGAGCATTTTATACATCCAAGTTTTTTTATTTTTGACGTCCAAACCATCGTATTTATCCTGAAATAGCTTTAATTGATCACCGTTCCAGCAATCTGGAAAAATATTCACAGTGGATTTATCTTTTCCGGGACTGGCTGATAGAATTGTATAGCAAGATTCTGTTAGTGATTCCTGGAATACAGAATTTGAAATATTTTCTTCTTCTTCTTCATTGTTTTTTACTTTTTGTTTAAAATAATCACAAATATTACAATTGTGTTTCATCAAATATTATTTCCTAAATGAAAGTGCTACAAAATATTTAGATATAAACTGGAAAACATAAGTGTACTCAAAATATAATTATAACTGGAAATCGTATTTCTATAGATAGATATTATAAATTTATATAATCGAAATTATAAATAGTTTTTGTAATAAATAATAGATTTTATTAATTTAAAATTTAATTTATTCCAAAATAAAAACCGGTTCGATTAACTATTAAAATATTTAACAACCGGTTCTATCGAACCGGTGCGAACCGACTACAGCTCATATATATTATATATTCTAGAATATTCAAATATATTCAAATATATTTATAAATTAAGAGTGAATATTAAAGATATAATAAAGCAGCTTAATATTGAAAATTTAACCGCAATTTCATTAAAATTAATAATATTAGAATAAAAAATAAATTAGCAAATATATTTCAAGAAATGTTTTGGAAATGTAATTGAGAAGAATTGTACAAAATGAAAATAATTTTGAAAATCTTTCGGATACATAAGCAAATGATTATTATTTTAATAGAAATTTGTGTAATTATTTAGAGGGAAAATTTCTATTAAGAAAATTAAAGTAAATGAACCAAAATTTTGGAAGTTAAAACTATTTGAATATAAAATAATTGTATATTTTAGAATCAATTAATATTAGTATTGAATTTGAAAAATACTATTTCGCTGGTTATTTTGAGAGTTAGTTATATTCGATTAAAAATATTTGTAAATGTTTAGACTAAAACTTGTAATAAGGTATGGAATAATACCTACTCAACTGTATATTAATTTACCATGTATGACTACTAAGTGTAATATAAAGCCTGTTAAATATTTTAGTTTAAATTTAATATTCTCGATATAGTTTTAATGAATTTTATATCTAATTGAATGTCAATTGATATTACTAAATGTATCAATTTTAGAGAGAGTATTCCAACTCATGAATATTTCAGAGTTTTAAATATAACGGTGAGCTCAGATTTATTACTAGGGATTGGGATTTTGATCAATTCTAGTCTGTTTTACAATTTTGAATACCAAGTTTAGATGTAGTAAATTAATAAGGATGATTTTAAGTGAGAAATTTAGCTTTTCACATGTAATTTAGTGTCAAAATCGACCTATTTGAGTAATAATTATCTGGATATCAGTGTGAGTAATTTCAATATTTTTACATGATAATTATCAGTAATGTATCAATTTTAAGTGAAGAAATTATGGCTAAATATTTAGTTTGTGCAGAGAAATTCAATAAATGTAGGGTTTTATCAGGGTTTTTTCCCGTATTTTGCCAATTTAAAGGGGAAAGTTCAATAATTAGTTACAAATGAGGAGTCTTAATCAAATATATAATATTCGTTGGGATATCATTGCTAAAAGAATTAATCAGAGTATTATTGAGTATATAAAAAAGGAGAATATCATTAAAGATTATTCTTACTACACTACAATAAACCTAGCTTTTACATCATGTTTTAGGGATTAATATAAATAAATTTCAATGTGGTAAGACAATTCAATAAATTAAAGTCATAATATAACAGTTGGAGCAATTTCAACATTCTGTAGTGCTAAATGATTTAATTCAATGTAAATATTGAGTATGTGTAGAGAAATCAATAAATTAAGCTTTATATCTGGAATCAATGCCAGTAAATTGGAGTTTTCAATCTAATCTTTAATGGCAAGATGACAGTAATTATAGTATTTAGTTAAACCAGGATGTGTGAATTTTTTAAAAAATAATTATTATAAAATGTTGATTTAAATATTAGACTTGTGGATCGATTATTCTTTATCATTTTATATAGTGACGGGCTTAAAATTTATTGAGTAAATTTTCATAAATATTTGTTTCTTTTGTGTTTGACATGATGCATATCTAAGTCAATTAATTACTTTAGTAAAATTAATTACTTTATTATTATTATATTCGAACAAATTAAAAAAAAATACTTACAGTATTGTGTAATGTTGCCCAATTATATGCCACAAATTAAGCAGCAAAAAGCTGAATGAACGGACAGAGTAGAAAAACCTTTAAAAAGACTTGGTCACCAACAAAACATGTACTGTGAAAGAGCTCTGAGACGAGTGAAACCGATGTCGTAGACGTTTATGAGATAAGCTGGCATGTTTATATAAACATATTGTTTATGTATCTCGGCTGTGCTTTTGCGTCGAAAATAAAACTTATATTAAAACCTCTTACAATACCTAGTTACTAGAGTCATTCATAGGTTACGCGAAAGGAACTTATGAGATGCTGTTAAACTGAAACCGTGCTGCAAGAGTACCGCGTTATAGGAGGGCTGGCTACAAATTATAACCTTATCACATATTTAAATAAAAATTATCCAATTACATAAATCATTCCATAAAATAAAAAATAAATATACACATAAAGATCATTATCAATAATATTCTCATCAAATGTTACCATAAAGTAATAAATAGTCAAAATAAATTACAGATTGTTCAAAATGATGAAATAAATTAATCAATCACAGATTGTCTAAATAAACGAATTGATCATGAATTGTCATAAATTAGGGTTATCATCAGAATAAGATCACTAAATTGTCATTACAGTTGCAATCACCAATTATCATCATACATTGTTCATCTTCTATTTGTTATATTTTACTATATAATGTTTATATTTTAAATTTTTTAATATGTGCCCATCTTCAAAAATGTATACTTACTAACATTAAATCTGAAAAACTATAATATTTTTAAAATTTAAATTATGCAAATTAGCACATAAAACCTTCTAACACATTAATTGCTGTGTAAGTTGTAAATATCTGAGACCAAGAAATTCTGCAGGCACCATGTTTTTGTTATAGCCGCAAAAATCCTTTTTGACTAGTACCTAAATTAAAAACGGCATAAAAAAGCATCCGTATTTGTTTACCTATATTCATGTCAAGCTGCTAAATGCTAAGTTGAAGAAAATAATTTATTAGAAATTTATCACATAGCGAAGACTAAAATATTTTTTTAGATAAAGTCTCAGAAATAGTTAACAATAAGTTTTATCAAAGATAAAATATATAAAGGATTCTTTTGTGGTTTACACAGAAAACTAGTGATCAAAACGTTTAAGACTTGGAAAACAAAAAATAAAACAAAAAATTTCAAAGATAAAACTCGGTTTGAACAAGTTCAATCGAAGAATTTATTTTTTCTTTTGTTGCATATCTTGCTTTATTTTTGCAGCATCTTGGAATGATAAATCTTTGTAAAGGATAGTAAATAAGGCAGCATGTTACAGAAATTGCACTCATTGATATGAAAAGTCCTCGATATCCATGAATTTCAAGCATTCCACCACCGAATAATGAGCCAAGAGCTCCACCTAAAGTTATACAAAACATAATATCCACTTGACAAGGTTATAAATCGAGTTTGAATGGAATAATTTTGATAGGAAATTCAATAATTGAATTTTAAAAATGATTATGAATAGGTTAGCTGTATAACATACCATATAGTTTGCAAAATTGATTAATTATTGTTTAATTAATTAATTATTATAACAATAAGTAGATGTGAACATGAAATATTAAAATTAATTTTGGAACAAATTAATATTTGTTAATTAATTTGAATTTTCAAATGATATTATGTTTATAAAAAAATATAATAGTTAAGATATATAAATTATCTTGTGTTTAAATAACTGGATATTTAGCACTTTTATGAAATAAATATTGATAGAATTTAATTCTTTTAAAAATGAGTTGGATTTAACTATAATGCCATATGAAAATGAAAATAAATCAGTGGTGAAAATAAAAAGAAGTTTTTGTAATAGTATTTTTGCCGGCGCCAATCACCGAATTGATCATTTTCTGTTTCAAAGTTCTAAATATAATTATTTTAATAATTAAACTGAAATTCTACTTATAAATTAATATTAATTAAAATTAAGTTTAACCAATAAAATCAATAAAAAAAATACTATTTTTTTCATATTCAATAAAGTTAATAGATAATGATCATAATCACTTGAAATTGTTGTGACGAAAATTTGTAAATATCATAAACATCCAGATCTTTAATGATTCATTGTCAAATAATTTTTAATAAATATAATGTGATTTGAAAATGAAAAGAATTTTAAATTATTTTCATAAGTAATTTCTAATAAACTAATTTCAATAAAAATGATGATACTAAACTTGTGTTCTTAAAAGCACCAAAACTTATACAGTCGTGATTGCTTACTTCAGATTTGATTGGAATGCCACAATTCATACAATTTATGTCAAATACGACTTATATCAAATAGATTTTTTTTGTCATACTATCTTTTTATCATTGGTTTAATATAGAATAAAAATGAATGACTTTTCATTTAATCATTATGACATCAGTTTATATGACACAATTCAAAAATATAAAGGAATATAAAATAACCAAACCGCTAAGTTATAATCACTTATTTTTTATTCAAGAAAGTCAATAATTAATCTTTGCTTTTCTAGAAGCTTGGTAATGAATGTGTTGGTGTACTGGGTGTAAATAGTTTGTTTAAATCGGTATCAAATCCACTCTACTTACACTAATCAATCGACACACTCACTTTTTTTAGGATCTACTCTGTCTCACCCAGACGCCCCACAATTTTGATCCTACCACTATATATCTATGAGCAAGCTCATGTTGGTACTGTATATAGTAGTCAAAAATCCATGTGCAGATGAGCCCCATTTCTAAGACTACTCTTCGTGATATTTTCACTTTCGGGTTTCTGATTGCTGATAGAACGACTTACGTCATCTAACTCTTCATGATTACATCAATATTTCTATTTGACTTTTACTCCAGTATCGTCATCTGTCTTATGCATACCTCCGTGGTCTCGTTTCTCTTGGCTGACTTCTTATTACAAACCCTTAGTACTTGTGATTGAGTCAAGATTAAAATCTGGTTATTAAATTAATATTAAATTACATTTTAAAATAGACATTATTTAATACATAAATGACTCTTTCAAATTTTGTATTTTATTAATTCAACTAAGGGTTTGTCTTAACTAATAGAGTTTTTAGATTCTATTTATTAAAAAATTAGGATACTTTTGTCCGAATTATTTAATAGATCTTGTTACATTGATGACCTCGAAAATTTGTTTCAGTTTATTAATTTTGTATTCACTTAACATACAATAATATAAAAATTAATCTAGATCAGGCGTGGCCAACCAGAGGCCCTTTACCTATATTATGCGGCCCGTGGCATGATTATTATTCGCTTTAAATTTGTTTTACAGAATCTATAAAAATATTTCCCACGCCAATTATTGATAAATGCCTTAAGGTTTTGAATAGAAATATGATTCAAGGATCACTACTTTCAGTAGAGCAGTCTAATAACAATATATTTCTTGTTGACAACAGATTTACAGTGGATATAAACAATAAAACATTCAAATGTAAAGTTGGCTATGATCTTGGAATTGGAAAAAAAAAATTAAAACTTAAATCCGAATATTATAAATAGAAATATGATTCAAGGATCACTACTTTCAGTAGAGCAGTCTAATAACAATATATTTCTTGTTGACAACAGATTTACAGTGGATATAAACAATAAAACATTCAAGTGTAAAGTTGGCTATGATCTTGGAATTGGAAAAAAAAAATTAAAACTTAAATCCGAATATTATAAATCTGAAGTGTATTACAATTCATACTCTTGGAGTATTTTACCTCTTTCTAATCTTAATTTAGAATCATCTGAATTGCTTCCCCCTATAACCAGAAGATCACGTGGAAGACCACAAATTCGAAGAATTCAACCTCCGTGTTCTATTTTAGTAATTTACTCAAAAAGTGTTTTTATTTTGTAAATTATTAAAAAATTGTTTTATTTTAGTAATTTATTCAAAAAGTATTCTATTTTTTTAATAAGTAATGACAAGGCGACGGGTTTAAAATTTTTTTTTGTATAAATAAAGTGGATTTGTTAAATATTTTTTGTTTAAATAAAAAAAAATTATTTTTTTAAATTTTTTTTTGTTTAAATGCATAAATTAAAAACTTTTTTTACATGTCAGCATAATGATCACACTATAGTAAGGTCTATATTTAGTTTCGTTAAATAAAAAATAATAATAATAATAATAATACTAATAATAATATTAATAATAATAATAATAATTATAATAATATTAAAAATAACACAACATGTAAAAATATACAATTCACAAGAATAAAAAAAATATTTAAAAAACAACTAAATAAAAAACTTAATTAATTCACATTTAAAAGATTTAAATAAAAATAATACAACAACTAAAATAATAATTGATTAATAATTTTTATTTTATTCAATATTCTTCCAGGAAATGTGGATGTCGAATCTGTATTCTTCTCGAAAATTTGGATCATCTTCGTCTTCCGGAAATGTCGATGAGAAATTTGATCATACATTTCATCCATTGATTCTATACCCATAGGCTAAACTTTTATTTTTCTCAACCCAATACCTCTTGTCATTATTATTTGTAAAGGCTATTTTACTATTTTTAATTGTAAATAATTGATGGTTTTTACTTGCTATTCGAGATTGTGCTACTGAAATCATCGAATTATTATGATAACAATCAAAATACGATTGATGTTTTAAATCAGTACCCTTCAATGTTATTCCTTTCATCATGTAAAGAACCATTGCAAAAATTTGGGTAAAATATACCTTAATTTAAAAATAACTAATTATATAAAAAATAAAAATTTATAAAAATTTTGAAGATGTAATAAAGAAATAAAATATTATATACATACAAAAATAAATAAATATGCATCCAATAATAATAATATGATATGTTAAACATAATCTAATTGGTTAAATCCATTCCTTAATTTAGTATTTAAATCCAAAGTAAAATGAAAAAATTATTATAATTAATAATGCAAACATATAAAAGTAATTTTATTTTCATTATAAAATATTACTTATTCTTTATTCTAGAAAACTCAGTAAAAAAGATGGAGAAACTAAAAAATCAAGATATAATTTCAATACTGCTAGAAGAAAATTCATCATCTGCAGTGAATTTTATTATGAAGGCTCCTGTTCAATTTCTACAATATTCTATGGAATATTTAAAATACCCAATTAATTATTCGTTTAAAGTAATTTTATTTTATTCTATCTAATATTAATTAAAAACTTAATAAGAACCAGTAATTTTAAAGCCGAGTTTATATAATATCTAAGTAGGAAAAATTGGTGACATTGACAGAAAAAATAGTTTAAAAATACAGATGGCTATCAACAATGATATTCAATTTAATGAAAGTTTCACTTTTATAAATTGCGAAAAAGATATAGATTTAGAAAATACTAAAAATGAAAATTCATATTTCATGATAAAAATAAGAATTCAGGGTTTTAAAAATGGAGGAGAAACAATAAAACTTATTTAGAAAATATTCGAGGCAAATAAATGTTTTTAAATATATTTCATATTTTTTTTGTCTTTATAATTTATTATATGATGTATTAAACATTAATTTATTTGAAATAATTATGTATGAGTTTTAAAGAATTATTTGAGAGTAATAATTAAATAAAATTTTTGATTATCTATTTCATTTTATTTTCATAAATTTAAATATATCTTTTAACTATAAAAACCAAAATAAATTAATTTTATGAAATAAAATTAAAATTTATAATCATGTTATCTTTAAATAAATTTTTTAATTATAAATTTTTCTTTAAAAATATTTAAAAATAATTTGTTAATGAAATGAATATTATTTATAAAAAATTAATTTTTATTATATAAATATTATTTAGCTTATAATATTCAATAAATATATACTTACATTTAAAATCAATTTTTCTTCCAATATTATTTTTATTTCTTCCATCGTTTATTTTCTTTCGTCCAACAGTATTTTTATTTCTAATATATTTTTCCAGTATTACGGTTGTTTATTGAATTCATTATCTAAATATTAATGTTAAAGATGAATAATAATAAAAACAATACTTACTATAATTATGCGATTTTAAAAAGTGAGAAATGTTTTTAATGTTTATAAATATATAAATACGTTTGTATTAATCACTCCAAATTAATTAAACATAGCCAATTAAAAAATTTATAATGACACACACTAAAATTTTAGTGATTATCATGTAATAAAATATTGGGGTTATTATACAAAATAATACAATGTAAGAGTTCATTATCATCATCTAATCACATAAATTTTATGTATGGGGTCATTGTCATAATTTCAGTGATTAAACAAAAAATAAAATAAAATTAAAATATACAAAAATATTTGAAACCAATAAATCATAATTTACATGGTATTAAAATTTAATTTAAAAAGCAAATAAATTAATGAATAAATCATCTTTTATAAAACTTTAAATAGAGAGCTTCTTAATTGATGAGTTGTCTTTAATATAATTTCATTTAAAAGTCCATTTTGAATACTAAAATTTTTTTTAAAAACAAATATAGTATGTTTCTTCATTGATTTTAACCAAACTAAACAATGTTGGCCACAAGGTTTTGTCATCGGGTTTTGATACCAAATTTTATTGTATTCAATAGGCATTAACAATGATTGAAGTTTTGATACTAATAAAAGGGGGTAATAGAAACCCATTGGATCAAATGCATACATTTTTTCAGGTTTCACATAGACTGCGATCCAATGTTCTCCATTGAGATTGCAAGATTGAGTATTTACAAAAAATGCCTTGTTTATATCAATATATGGTATTTTATCTAAAGGAAATACTCCAAGAAATTTTGATCCCAACCATTTTTTGAATCTGAATAGAACTAGTATCGATAAATTTTAAATAATTAAAATTAAATTCTTCATTTATAAATAATTAATTTTCATAATTTGGTTTATAGTTCAAATCAATAATGTTTTATCAAACTAATAATGTTTTATCAAACTAATAATGTTTTATCAAACTAATAATGTTTTATCAAACTAATAATTTTATAAAACTAATACTGTTTTATCAAACTAATACTGTGCAATTAGCTGTAATTTGAATCTCTTTTTCAAAAACTCCATAGACTATTAGAGAAATTGATTCAGTTAGTGGTGCTCCAAATTTAATATCAAGTCTTAGATTCCATTGTTGTGGTAATTGACTTTGATTAAGATCAAAATCAGGAGCCAATAAAAAAGTAAGGAATGGATATTTATTTTTGAAGTCAGACATACTGATTCCACAATTAATATTCTTATTAAGGTAACCGATGTTTCTGACAATAGATTGCATATATCATTTTCAAAATCTTGACTATATTTTTCACGATAGTCACATCTTTTTGAAGGAGCTGGCTATGCAATTGGTGAAGGATCATATATTAAACCGAATATCAAACCCACGGGCAATGAAAAAAAAAAGTTAAAATCGCTGTTCAGCAAATAGAATATAATATAATAAACCTTAGCCAGAGTTCAACAGCCGAAGGAACAACGGCGAATAGATCTGTCAGTAAGCAACCAAGATGTTATATTTGCCCTCGATCCGCTGATAAGAAAACAGGAACAAGATGTTATGTTTGTAATCAGCCATCTTGCACAACACATAAAAAAACCGTTTGCATAAATTGTATCAACGAAGAAGTAATGGATTCGCTCGAAGAAGAAAACAACGAAATCATGTCAGACTACGCGTCTGGTTAATTTTGTTTCTGTAATATAATATAATTTAAATTATCTTAATCTTAATTTTATATATTTTGAATAAAAAAGTTTTTTTCATTAATTTATAAAAATAACATGACTATTTTTTAACAAAAAAATCATAAAAAGCATTAAAATATATATGGGGTCGGGTTGACCCCATGCACAGACTATGGAAAATTTACTATGCACAGACTGAAGGTTAATAAAGTTATTGATTTAACATTATTATGATCATAAATTGAATAAGATGATAAAGGTGATCCACTATTTCTTTTATTTCCATGAAATGTTACAAAGATTTGTTCTTCATAAAAAGCAGAAGACCCAATAGGCAAAGAAAATTCAACAACCTCTTTACTTTTCAATGGATAAATTGCGTTTTTTGATGCAAGTCCAACTTGGTGACCTGTTAGAACAGATGGTTCAATTCAAACTCTTCTTACCATTAATTTTGCATCTAATAATTCTATTTTAGGATCCAATTTTGTACATGTTAGACTATGTGATGGATTTGATCTTGTCAATTTAATTAGAACACTAACATCGGGTAATAGATATTTCGGTTGATCCATGAAATCAAATTTTAATGGTGAGCATAATAAAAATAGTTTAGATTTTGCAATCCAAGGTTTTCTTATATTATCATCTTCTTAACATCTATGTTTTGTATCGTGATTATAATTTATTATGGTTTTAATTAATGCCTTATGACCAAATGTATCATTCAATCCTTCAACTTTGATAGAATTAAAAACTAATTCGGCTTCTTTAAAAAGAGTTTGAAAACAAAATTGTTTGCTGTTACATCAGAATCATTAGAAATATTTTCACCTACATTATTTACAACTTTCAATTGAAGATAAAGTAAAGTATCATTTAAATCTAAATATTCGGTTTGTGACCCGTTAATGTAAAATTGACTTGAAGATGTACCAGAATCAGTAATTGAATTAAATGGATAAATATCTTCAAACGCACCATGTTCAATAACAGCTTGAGGTGATGACCTATCAAAAATAAAAAGTTCAAATTTTGCACTAATCGTTTTTAAAATATAGTCCAATATCCTTTCATTCTTTTGTTTATATGTTTCTTTGAAATTTTTCTACGTTTAATCATTCCACCTATTTGTTCATTTTCTTGTTTATTAAACACATCAGATACCTTATTAATTACAGTAGGTGAATGTTGAATTACACCAGGTAATGTTTCATTAATTTCAGATAAAACATTTGATTTTAAAGCAGGTAGAAATTTGGAATTGTTATTTATTACATCATTAGCAGTTTTCATACCGAAATTCCTTATACGTTTGAGAATTGGTAAAGCAAATCGACCTATTGTTTTCAACCACCCTGTTCCATATTGTTTACCAAACAAAATATTGTAAATCTCCACCAGATTGGCTAATACTATAAAAGTTTACAATATCCGGATTATTCATTAATTTTTCGAAAATGTAATGTTAAATGTGTTTTGATATCTTTTGAAAATTTAATTAATTTTCCACTATCGTCACGAATATTAATTTCAATGTTGTTTATAGAAAAAGATGAAATCGGGAAGTACATTGGATTCTTCATTTCTAGCTGTACTACCTCTCCTTGTTCATATTTTTTAATCCATACAGATATTTATAGAGGAACTCTTACGTTACCAACATTTATTGGTTTAATAATATTTGAATAAATAAACATTTGTTGATGAATTTGAATTATTTTTGGAATTTTCACACCAACAAGATCCTTATCAGTAAATGTCTGATTCTTTTATTCCCAAAGTTTTTATTAATTTTTGATCAAAAATGATATTTGAAATATCATCTACAAGTTTTATTTTTACTAATTCTTCATTTCTAAGATTGATTTCTTTAAACGGGGAAGGATTAATTGTCAATAAGTATCCATGAAGTTCTGATGATGTTGTTAGGAATAAATAATCCTCAAAATAATGTGTAAATTTAGCCTTGATGTCATAATTTATAATTATTTCAATTTGTTCAATAGCATTATTTTCCATAAACTTAGGTAATTTAATTCTACAATGATCAGATTCACTAGTGATGGATATGGTTTGTAATCCAAATTTAGTCGCATGTTCTTAATCCGAAATGATATTTTAAAGGGAACATGAGGACAAACAATCATTAAATTTTCATAATTTTCCATGAATACATCAACATCTGGATTATATTTAGAATTTAAAATTTCTAAGATTTTATTTTCATTATTTATTTTCAAGTATTTAGTTTCTTCATGCAATTTTTTGAATTCATGTTGTATCCATGAATTGCTATAGTACGGAAAATGATTATACACAAATGTAAAGTCCATCAATGCCACTTTCAACTTACCATCCAAATAAACTGGATTTTCAAATTCAACAACAAATTGCATTGAAAATGCAGGAGGCTCCCGCGGACGAAGAACAGGAACTTGCAAAAGAAATGGCAGCTGCATTTTTGCAGGAAGAACTACCAGAATATATATTTGGCGCAGCCAAAGCTGGAACTGGATTTTAGGTCAGTATTATCAAAGTAATAAAACCTCTGAATGGGGAATTCATTCAAAAAATAGAGCTCCCACAAAACGAAATTTTCGACGAGACCGGATGAGCAATATATTATTGTAGGAACTGTGATCGATTGTATTTTGTCACCATATAGTAACAAAGGTGGTAATATCAGATCATATAAAATACCAAAAACTGGGGAATTTCTTGAATTAGCCCATGTTACCAATGTTGATGATTCTCTTGATGCAATGTGCAGCTTCCAAGGTCGTCTTTTAGTTGGTCTTTTGAACCATTTGATTATCTATGATATGGAAAAGAAGAAATTGTTGAGAAAAGCTGTAAATAAGAATTTTCCTTATCGAATTGTGACAATACAAGCCAATAATACAAGCCCATTGTAGTTGATGATATGCAAAACATTATATTGTGGGTGAAATATCACCGACGTCCTGAGAATCAATTGGTGATATTTGCTGATGATACAACTACTAGATGGGTGAATCACATTTGCGTTCTTGATAATGATACCTGTGCTACTGCGGACAAATTTGGTAACATTGCCGTAGTCAGATTACCAAAGGATGTTGCAGATAATGTCAAGGAAGATCCTAGAGCAAGTAAAGCTCTATGGGAACAAGGTCATTTAGGAGACGCAAGTCAAAAAGTTGAGGTTCTATGCCATTTCTATGTCGGTGAAGTGGTGACCAGTTTACAGAAAGCTACTTTAAATCTAAGTGCTTTAGAATCGTTGGTTTATACAGCCATTACCGGTGGAATAGGAAATCTCGTTCCGTTTCAAAGCAATGATTTTTACGAATTTCTCCAAATTTTAGAATCACATATTCGAGCTAAAAATGTTACAGATAAATAAAAAATTACAGATCTTATTATTTTCCATGCAAGAATATCATTGATGGAGATTTGTGTGAAATTTTCTCCACTTTAGAAATTTCCAAACCAAGATCAATCAGTCACTAGAATTATTATCAGGATAAATAAGAGGACAACTATTGCTTGGTAAAATCATATAAAATTGGTTTTCTTTCATAATATTTCTTTAATAAATTGATTTTCAGATACCCAACTAGGAGTTCTATATATCCATGCCATTTGACATAGTATTGTTTATATTTACCTCCTGATTTGATTTTTAAAATATTTTGAATTCTGAATACAGTGGGGACTGGAATGACTTGTAGTTCTTGCATATAAAATTTACCGCTGACTTGATTGTTTTCATAATCTTTAATAAAGTACATAACTGGATTCTGATTAGTATCTATTTTTAAAATTTGAAAGACTTCGGCACTCAAATTATTATCAAAATTCTTTATGAACGGAGAAGCACTAATTTTACTTATTCTAATATGGTCTCCTACTTAAAATTTGGGTTTTTTATTTTTGAATTTTCTTGTTGAGTTATCCAATTATCAATATTATTTGTTGAATAAACATCAATATGTCTCATTCCATTTATTCCACTATAGGATGAATAATTGTAACTGTAAATTATTTTGGACAAAACATTTATCCAAGTTTTATCACCCCGATCAACAAAATATCTTTTCAAACGATCTCTTAAAGTTCGATTAAATCTTTCAACGTGTGCTGCTTTATATTGGGAAAATACTGAATAATGATTAATTCCTTTGATAATTTCTTTTACTTTACTATTATAAAATTCTTTACCTAAATATTATATTATTTTAATTAACTTATTTTAAATATATACCCAAATCCGATTGTAAATTACGAGGGTTTCCGTCATCAAATAGGGCTTTTATGGCAACAGCCATTTCATTAGCTGATTTAGTTTTAGTTGGAATATCACGGGCATATCTACTAAATACATCAATACAAGTCAAAATATATTTGTATCCTTTATTGATTTTTGAAAATGGAATCATTTTCATCAAATCCATTTACCATAAATCATTAGCACCAAATGTTTTATAAAACCTCGTAAGAAATCTTTTTAACATTGGTTTATTAAGGGTATATACTAATTGATTAGATAACAAATTTTGATTTTTTTTCTTTGAAACAATTACTCTTTTTGCAAGTTTTCCTATTCCACCAAAACCATCAAGATCTTTTGGATTCGTCCATATTGTTTTGAGATTTTTCTGTAATAATTTCTTTGATTTCACCTTTTCTGTTATTGTTTGCTTCATTATTACAACAAGCTGTTAATATATTTAAATCTAAATTATGTTTATCCGGTAATGAATTATTGGTGCCCATTATATTCTATTTAATTAAATATTTTTAAGATGAATTTAATGACGAAATTGCATTTATCGCCGGTAATACAATTGGAATTAATGTTACTAAAAATTCACCCTGTTGTTTATATATTATTTTTCTCATTAAATTTCGATTTTTTGTGTTAACTAATGATAAAAGCGATCTTTTACGTCTTTGTAATACAAGCTTTTTAGCATTACTAATATTTATATTTCCATGAACTATGTTAACTATAACTTCAAGTAAATCATCAATAACAAATAAACCAAAAGCTTGTAATATATTCATTCTTTTATTATTTGGAGCCTTTAACAAGGAGTTAAAATGTGGTAAGCTACGTTCTAGTTTCATTTTAATGACACATTTAAATATGCAGTTTGTTTATAATTTAATGCAACTCTTATTTTTTATTGATTTTTTACTATTATTTGAAAGTTTTACATTAGCTCTAGCCTTTCTTTTCTTTTTATGTTTTTTTCTTTATATTGTTTTTCTTTAGATCTATTTTCTTTGTATCTTTCGTATTTACTTTTCGTGTTGAACTATTACTTTATTAATTGAAATTTTAATTAATACCTGATTTCATTTTTGTTTATAAAATATCTGTTCTAATACGTAAATCATCAGGACATTAATTGGTAAAATCAAAGAATAAATATCCATGGGATATCTTTGTCACATCTTAAAACGAATCAATTGAAAACCATATATCGTTAGGTTACGCTTGTCTTGAGAGAAAATCAATAATGGTTGCATCTCTAGGGTTTTTAAATATAACAAAAGTAGATGGATATGTCACCGCTAGACCATGTCACCGATGGATCACATACCCCTCCCCGGGGGTAAAAATTGTTTCTAAGTCTAAAAGTACAAAATTTTTTAAACAAAGACAATGACTCATTCAAGATCATTGGATGATTAATCATATTTCTCAAGGTCATTAAAACGAAGACCATGACTCATTCAAGGTCATACAAAAAATTTTTCAAGGTCATTCAAAAATTTTTTCAAGGTCATGGAATTTTTAATCATTTCTAAAATATAAACTATCTACTTACTTTTAAAAGTAATATATATTTTCTAAATTTTATTCTATTTTATTATTATTTTTTATAAATATTATTTTTATTATTATTTTTTATTAATATTATTATTTTTATTATTATTTTTAAAAAGATTATTATTTTTCAAGGTCATTCAAATTTTTTCAAGGTCATGGAATTTTTAATCATTTCTAAAATATAAACTATCTACTTACTTTTAAAAGTAATATATATTTTCTAAATTTTATTCTATTTTATTATTATTTTTTATAAATATTATTTTTATTATTATTTTTTATTAATATTATTATTTTTATTATTATTTTTAAAAAGATTATTATTTTTCAAGGTCATTCAAATTTTTTCAAGGTCATTCAAAAATTTTTAAATGTCACGAAATTTTTAATCATTTTTAAATTATAATCTATCTACTTACTTTTATAAGTAGTATATATTTTTTATTCTATTTTTATTATTATTTTTATTATTATTTTTTATTAATATTATTATTTTTATTATTATTTTAAAAAATATTTTTATTTTTATTATTATTAATATATTACAAAATATATACTATATTTATTTTTATTATTATTAATACTATTATTTTTATTATTATTATATTTTTTTTATTATTATTATTATTATTTTTATTATTATTAATATATTACAAAATATATACTAAATTAATTTTTATTATACTAATAAAAAATCTATAAAATACATTATTATTACTATTATTATTATTATTATTATTATTTTTATTATTATTATAAATATATTACAAAATATATACTATAATAATCTTTATTATTTTTATTCTATTATTATTATTATTGTTACCACCACCAAATAAAACTATAATTTATTACTAACAAAACAAAACAAAACAAAATCAAATTCTAAACATTTATTTCCTAAAAAGTTGAAATTAACAAGAATTCTTAACCCCTCGCAAGGCACCATTCGACATACCTTTGGTATCTGAAATCGCAGAACTGCAACCCAAAATACAAGGATACTCTGGTTCCATCGGTTCCTTCGGTCTTCGGTCAAGCTTTATATCCCATAGAGCTTGATCAATGATATTGAAGATCCATATATTAGTCTCGGTGTATAGGAGATCTGGAATCATTGATTCTGGCTGGTTTTTCAGTATTGTTCGTAGTTGAGGTAGAAGAACAAAAGTTCTAAAATTACAGCCTGATATTTATCTGTAAACAATGATAATAATATTAATAAATAATAAATAATAAATTTACCATAGTTTTCTATTTCTTTCTTTGATAATATAGTGCTTGTAATCAGCATAGCTTTTTCCATTTCAAAAAAATGAAATAAATGAATAACCAAGTTGTTTTAATCAATCATTAGCCAATCAGATGTCGACCAATCCCGTGATTTCATTTTGTATGTCACAAACAATATTTTTGTACTCTAGATTTCGCAACCCTAATATGACTATTTTTCCACTGGCAAACACATTAACACACATTGGGTTGTATTTTAAAACCCACAGTGCAGGAAATAATTCTGGCTCAAACATATAAAGAAATTTTGTTGACATGTTGTATAGATTGATAGATTGTTCCATATCCATGGTAACCGTAATTGACTGTATTTTATTTTCCTTTATTCTATATTGTAATTTATTGACGTCTAAAGGTTTCTTGCATTACCATTCGGAAACGTCATTTTTGATACATCGAAAGTTCCTTTATAATTTATATTTGATAACATAATTACACAACAATGAAATATTATTCTATATATATGATTTTTAGTAAGAGTTCATTAAATTATATAATATAAACAAAAACCTATAATTATACAAATTAATAATGGAATTAAAAAATGATGCTGTATATCAAATGGTCGGCCCAAGTGGTAGTGGTAAAATATGTTTGTGTGTAAATTACTGAAATCTAATTTATTCCAAACAAAATTCAACAAGATTTATTGGCATAGGGGTGCAGATGAAGAACATGGATTAACTCAAAATAATTTCTGTAAATTGAAAAACATGAAAATAGTAAAGGGTTTCGATAAAAACTGGTCAAGTCGATTAAGGAAAGGTGATGTCATCATAATCGATGATTTGTATCAGGAAGCTAATAAAGAAAAAGATTTTAATAATTTATTCACAAAAATCAGTAGACATGTTGGTGTTATGGTGATCTTTATTACTCAAAATCTATTTCATCAGGGTGGTGCACATCGAACAAGGAATTTAAATGTTCAATATTTAGTTATTTTTAAGAATCCTAGAGATGCAACAGTTATTGATTTTCTTGCTCGACAAGCATACCATAATAATCGTAATTTTCTCATCAGTGCATTTCAAGATGCTACAAAATCACCACATGGATATATATTTCTTGATTTCACACAACAATGCAAAGACGATTTACGAGTAAAAATAGATATTTTCAATAAAGAAAGTGCCATCGTATATAAACAAAGTTGAAAACATTAACATGTAAAAATGTTTATGAAATCCAGGCTTAAAAATGTCGGAAAACTTAGAAAAAGTATTAAAAAGAAAGTTCTACCAAAAACTAGTTATACACAATCTAAAAAACTAATAACCGAGAATTACCCTGCAATGAATCTAATTTCGAAAAACATTATTAAAAAGAGTAAGAAAAAAGTTGTTAAAATTGTGAAAAATCAAAGGAGTTTCCCATATTTTAATGCATTGTTAAAGGCATCGAGTATGAAAAGAATGTCTATTTTACAATCATTTCCAAATTTTGTTGTTTATGATTTACTCAAAATTCTACTAAAAGTAGTCAGAGGTAAAATTAAAATCAGTAAATCTAAAAAACTAGTATTGAATAAATATCGTAAGCCCTTGTTATCGCTAGTAAATAATAAAAATCGTCAGCAAATGAGAAAAATCATATATAAACAACAAGGCGGTTTTATCGGAGCAATGTTACCATTAGCATTATCATTATTATCACAATAAACGATGGGGCGATCATTACCTAATGTTAAATTAAAATTTAAATCATCGTGTTGTAATGGAGAAGATTTGGACGAACCCAGAAGACGAAGCAGGTTTCGGTGGAGTGGCAAAGTTAAAGAAAAGAGTCCCAAATTCGAAAAAGGAAACGCAAAGGCGGTTCTCAGATCAGCTTTGGTACAGTTTAAACCAACCATTGCGGAAAAGATTTCCAATGAGAGCTTATAAGACATTCGGTATTAATGATTTATGGCAAATGAATTTGATGGAGATGATACCGTATTCGAAGATTAACAAGGGTTATAAATATATTTTAACGTGTAATGATGTTTTCAGTCGTTTTGCCCGCGGTGTACCAACAAAGACAAAATCTGCAGGGAAATATCTAAAGCAATTAACTCAATGTTTAAAAATGGGCATCCAGACAATTTGCAAACCGATTTAGGTATTATTATTATTATTATTATTATTATTATCATTATTATTATTATTATTATTATAGGCAAGGAGTTTTACAATAGTAAAGTTAAGCAAATCCTGGATCGTCTCAAAATAAATCGTTATTCTGTACATTCTCAATATAAAGCCGCCCATGTTGAAAGATTTAACCGGACATTGAGGGAAAGATTGAAGAAATATTTTGTGCATCAAGGTAATTAAATATGGATAAATGTATTACCGAAAATACTTGTTAGTTATAATAATTCATCACATCGAGGTCTGAATGATTTGAGACCCGTAGATATCAGCTCAAAAACACGAGTACAGTTTAAAAAAGTTACTATTACAAACCCAAAATATAAAGTTGGTGATCACGTTAGAATTAGTAAAATATCTGCTTCACCTTTCATCAAAAATTTCGATAGTAATTAGAGTGATGAGGTATTTCAAATAACTAAAATTAATACTAAACAGAGTCCTGTAATGTATGTTATTAAAGATAGTGATAACAATGTAATACAAGGAAAATTCTATGAACAGGAATTACAAGTTATTTCCAAACTTACAGTGTTCAGAATTCAGAAAATATTGAAAACTTAAATGGTGGGTAAGGATAAACAATACTATGTCAAATGAAATGGATATCAAAATCCCTCATGGATATCATCAAAAGACCTAGTAAAATGAGTTTCTATACAATTTTACCGAGCAATAGTTGCTCACTATCCATCCGGAAAATCAAGCTAGTAAATTTATGGTTGATCTTCAAAATCCTATTTATTTACATGGAAATCGGGAAGTTGCGTTGCAAGACTTTACATTTGTGTACAATACATTTCCATTTTATAGTCATTGTAAAATCGGTTACAAGAAATGTGTTTCCAAACACTGTAGTGGTATTTTCTCAATCAATAATTTTGAACGATATTGTCATATTCTAAATCAAATTTTAGATGAAAATAGTGGCATGTTTTTCAAAGATGGATTGAATGTTAGTTGTGATTTTAGTCCATTTACAATAAAGTTTGAAAGTATTGAGGATGCCAAGCGAACGGGTAGTGATAAGCTTAACATAGTTGTTCCTGGTACTGAATACCTAATACGTTTCAAAACATTTGATGAGAACAGTGTAACGACAGAATACATCAAAATATCTGTATCACATATTAATGAGGTGGAAGATACATTTACATTTTCTAAAGATTTATATATTGAAACACTTGAAGAATTACATAAATATATTTCATTCCATTGTTTACATATATTTAAAACTATTGAATTTGTTAAAGATGGATTATCTAAATTCAGTCTGAATAATAACATTTGTGAAATTACATTTGATAAAAATTTGGCTAATACATTGGGATTAGATAAGCAAACATATCGGGCAAGTTCTTTTGGTGTACGCAAACCAAAAATAATAAAACTTCATAGACAAATGTTCATATATACTAACATCATCGATCCTATAATTGTTAGTGATTCTTTGGTTCCTCTATTGAAATCGGTTTGGGTTGATAAACATGACCAGGATAAAGTTGTCAATATAAATATTGATAATCCCATGTACTTACCGGTATCAACATCATGTATAAACAATATAGAAATAAATATTCGTGACGATAGCGGTAAATTTATTGAATTTAGTAAAGAAACAAAACCTCATTTGACATTACATTTTCGTAAATTAGATGGCCAATAACGATATTATTAGTATGTATAGTGGTAGTCAAAGTGGTGGCGAATTACCATATTTTATTGGTAGACAGTATGGATCAGGATGGTTGAGAACTATTGGTAGATTTGCAATTCCTATTCTTAAACGCCTTGGTAGGTTTGATATGAAAACCGATAAAGATGTGATAATGAATGAGCAGAAAATATTACAATCTCTGAAATCAAATGCATTATCCGAGTTAGGGAAAGTTCTACCTAGTGTTGCAGGTATGTTTCAAAAACAAGAACCAGCACCGACACCAGCTTCGGCTCAAAAACGTAAAAGACATTATAAACATATAAACAAACGAATGAAAGGCCATGGAACTATATTTCAAAAATGATTTGCGCTAAATCTGAATTGTGTTTATTTGATAGACCATCTCCCCAGGCGGTAATTGAATGGGAGCCTTTGAAGACGTATTCCCGATGAATTCTATTATGGATAGTAGAACTGATATAGAATTATATATTAACGGTTCGCAAACTGAATATCTAGATTTGAACGATACATTGTTAACTGTTCAGATCAAAGTTGAAGATAAAGATAGAAAACCGTTGGGTGAGCCTAGTGGTGTTATTCTTGTTTCATACACTTTTTAAAGATGCAGTTCTCGGATTTAATAATATCAAGATTGAGGGTGGTAACAGTACATATATTCACAAAGCAATCATAGAAACTATAATAAATTACAACAGCGAAACTAAAAATACATGTGGTTATGGTAGTGATGACGATAGAAAAAAGTGGATTAAAGGATCAAAACTTTTTACCATGTGCTCATCATTACAACTCAATTTTATGGATCAACCGAAATATTTACTCCCAGGTGTTAATGTACACATTAGATTGAAAAGATCTGATTCGGCATCATCACTAACAAGTGCTACCACAGCACCAATTCTTCAATTAGTTGATTCAAAATTATTGGTGAGAAGAGTTCGTGTTGAGCCCTCTGTATTAGCCGGTCATCAACTGGGCTTAATTCTAAGCATGCAATATATCCATTGAAAACAAAGGAAATTTTTCAATTTGCTATTGCTAAAAGTGTAGCTTCTTTTTATAAGTAACAAATATTTGGAGATAGAAGAATGCATAACTTTATATTGGTAACATTTCAAAGTGAATCTCAATATAATGGATCATACTTAACATTGTGCTCAATTTTCAAAGATTTTGGAGTAACATCGTTGACTTTATCGAAAAATAGTGATTATAGAGAAACATATACTCAAGATTTCGATAATGATAATTATTGTGCTACATATATGCAGAGTATAGTGATAAATTTGGGTTATTTGGATAAAAACCTTAATTTTGGTATAACTCTTGAAGATTTTAAAAGCAAATATCCATTCTTTACATTTGTCTTGGCACCCGATTTTGATTTAAATCAGAGTCATCACATGATCATCACATGATAAGTGCGTGATTAGTAACAAGGAACACATGCATACATGGTATAGACTGTATGTGATTTACAAAGAGAAAACACATACATACTTTTGTTTGTATGTGATTTACAAAGAACACATGCCTACACAGTGTAGACTGCATGTGTTTTACAAAGAAAACATGCCTAAAAATCTCTCACCTACATGTGTGTATTGCTAAAATATGATTGGCTAAATCCTGAAAATTTGATTCTCTTTATAAACATTGACAATTTCCAAAGTTGTTACAATTAATTCAAAAATTTAAAAATGGACGTTATTTTAAGAAAATTATTGGCCAATGGAAATGGTAAATTTTTTATTTTATTATTATTAATATTGATTAATATTGATTAAGGTACATTTAATTGGTTCGATGTGACCGAAAATGATAATCAAGAAGTTATTTTAATCGAGGATGCTGATAGCGGTAAATTTATTTATTAAATTATTATTATTATTATTTATATTTTAGAAGTAATTGTAATTAACGATATGCAGACAGAAGTTATTATTATCACTGATACTGAAGATAATGGTAAATTTTAATTTTATTTTTTTTATAAAAATGTTTAGTAGATTTGGATGCCTGCATTTCTGAGGATTTAATTGAAAATTATGCCCCCGTTTCTGGGATGTCCAATATGAAAATTATGCCCACGTCTCTGGGGATGGAGATGGTTTTTCTGATGCTTTTTCTGTGGATGACACCGATGATACGGATAAATGTTATTTTTTATTATTTTTTATGAATTATTTAAAGAACTCTATCGAATATATGATTTATTTTTATGAATTGAAATCTATCGAATTATTTAACGAAATCTATCGAATATATGATATGCTTTATGAATTGAAATATATGAATTATTTAAAGAACTCTATCGAATATATGATATGCTTTATCAATTGAAATATATCGAATATCTGATATGCTTATAAATTGAAATATATAAATTATTAAAATAATCACATAGTTAATAATTATCATCATTTATATATTATTATTTGATTCATATATGATTTAAATAATAATAAACGTTTGATAATAATTTATATTTTTATCAGGCCAATTATATCCGAAGTATTGCGTCGCTTCAACATGCCATTCCGTAAAATGTCATGGTGAAATGAAGCGATACTACGGTCAAAAATCCTATGGCATCAATTTTTTCATATGTCCCAAATGCGAGACTGCCCAGGATAAAATATTTAGAGTTTTGTAAGGGGCACTCTATCCACTTAAATCAATTTTCATTAAATAAAAAGGCACTTTTACGTAAAATAAATAAACGAAAAAATAATGACAATTATAATGACAATAATAATAATAATAATAATAATAATAATAATAATAATAATAATAATAAATAATAATAATAATAACAATAACAACAATAATACGCCGAGACATAATAACAACAATAATACGTCGAGACATAATAATAATAATAATAATAATAATAATAATATTAATAATAATAATAATAACAATAACAACAATAATACGCCGAGACATAATAACAACAATAATACGTCGAGACATAATAATAATAATAATAATAATAATAATAATAATAATAATAATAATAATAATAATAATAATAATAATAATAATAATAATAATACGTCGAAACATAATAACAACAATAATACATCAAAACATACTAATAAACGACCTGCTGCTTCAATTATTCAGTGTGTTCCCTCTAAACTTAAAAGGGTTGAAATTATCATTAGCGATGATGAAGAAATTGTTAATAATCAAATAGGGGGTTCGATTAATGTTGATAATGAACCTGAAATAAGGTTAGATTTAAATGGAATCCATAAAAGTATTAGATTTGAGGTTGAACATGAAAATCTAATACAAATCTCATTAACAAATAAAATAATTAATAGGTTAAAATCAGAAATAAACAAAATGGGGTCGGTTAAAATACAATTCACCATTCTTATACAATTCGAAAAAGATGGTGAAATTAAAGATAACTTTTTAGTAATAAGGCAGAACTTTTCTCTGATAATTTTCTGCTTGATGGTATTACTAAATTAAATAATCAAATAGAACTATTCACATATTTAGGGAGCTGATGGCGGGTTGTTAAAATCAAAGAAATTGATTTTATATTAACTAAGTATTTTCGTATAAATAGACTAGCTGGCCATAGTTATATCCCCACACCGATATCTTTATCTGGCAAAAAAGCTATAGTTAATGTTCAAAACAATGACCATAATTGTTTTATATATAGTATATTAGCCCTTTTAAAACGTAGTGTAGTTCGCACCCATAGAAACAGAGTTACTTTTTATGAGAATTATTTGGACGAATTGAATTTTGACCCCATTGACGATTGTCCTATGAGACTCTGTAATATTCCCAAATTTGAAAGAAAGAACAAGGACTTAAAGCTGGCTATAAATGTTTTGACTTATAACGTAAAATCGTCTAAAACTCCAGATGATATAAATTATATCCCCCATCATCCGCATTTAGATATAATTCACCGCTCCAAGGTTACTGACGGTACACCTATTTATTTACTTCTTTTGGAGGACGGTGATAATTATCACTATACCGCTGTTTTTGATTTGGATAAATTAATGAACTGCCATGCTACTACATCTTGCAATATCCAAATCTCTGTACATTGGTGTCCCCATTGTCTTAATGGCTTTAGATTAAAACTCGCATTTGACACCCATGTTGTCTTGTGCATTAAAAATCAAACAGGCACTATCCTTTATACGTTGCCTAAAAATAAATATTTAAAATTTTCCAATTATGCAAAATTTATTACCCCGCCATTCGTAATTTATGCAGATTTTGAGTCAATTTTACCACTGGATATAAGCCATCATCAGCAGGTCTACTATTAATTAATAACTACACAAATACAAAACATTATTATAATTTTATTGGCGATGATTGCGTATTGGCGTTTTTGAAAAAGATTGACGAAGTTGCTCTTTCGATTGTCTTGCCATATTACGAGGTTCATTGTCAACAAACTATAGGACCACTAACATTTAATGAGGAACGGGAGATCAAGGAATGTCGCACTTGTTATTTGTGTAAAATGTTTATTAGTGATAAAGTTAAGGATCATTGTCATTTCTCAGGTAAGTATTTAGGGGCTGCTTGTAGGAAGTGTAATGTTTCTCGACGAATCCAGAAACAGTTACCTGTGGTTTTTCACAATTTGAAGGGATATGATCTCCATCATATTTTAAAGTATGGCCTAAATAATTTTTCTTCTTGGGAATTAAATATTATTCCGACCACTTCTGAAAAATATATCTCCCTCATCGCGTACATTAATAAATTGCCTGTTCGTTTTATAGACCGCATGCAATTTGTTAATTCATCTTTAGCAAAAGCGGTTAAGACACTTACTGATTTGCCTTTAACTGATTCTGTTTTCTATGTTGCAATTGTTAGAGTCAAGGCTATTTTCCTTTATGACTTTGCGATATCTCTTGAGGTACTTGAATCGACGACTGAATTGCCTCCTATTTGGGGTTCTGTATCTGCTGATGAATACGCTACAGCCGAACAAATTTGGACACAGCAAAATTGCGAGACAATGTTACATTACATGTTATCCTACTTAAAATTAGACGTATTCCTTTTTACAGATTATTTTCAGCAATTTCGCGCAAAAGCGATGGCTTATAATAGTCAAGAACCTCTTAATTTTTATGGAATTCCTGGTATGTCATGGGCGTCAGCTCACATGACATTACAGGAACCCATAGAACTTCTGCAGCACATAGAAATGTTTAATTTCTACGAGGGAGGAATACGGGTGGGTTAACATTTGTTAGCAAACATTATGTCGCAAATTCTTGTATATAGACATTAATAATTTGTATGGTTGGGCACTTAGCCAATATCTTCCTTATGCTGATTTTACTTGGGTGTAAGATGGTTTGGATGGGGTTTTGAGTGAATGTGCGAATGTTGTGGATATTGAAATTCTTCCATATGGATAAACCATTGAAGTTGATATCGAGATTCCAGATTATTTACATGATTTTTTGAATGATTTTCCGATTGAGCCTGAAAAGATGTGCCCACCAAATTCAAAAGTTGAGAAGTTGATGCTCACGCATTGGCCTAAGAAGAATCATGTTCTTCATTGGCTGCTTCTCAAGCTTTATCTTTCTCTCGGTGTGAAGGTTGCTAAAGTTCATCGCGCAAATAAATTAAAAATTTAAAGATGAGAGTAAGGGTCTTGGGTATGAGAAATGGGTTTTCTTAAGACCCAAGTGCTATAGTCTTTTAGGTACAAAAGATACCATGAGGGCTAAGGGGTGAAGTTGTTGGGGACAGAGATTAAGCGCCAGTCATATTTAGATTGGTTTAATAATGACACAATATTTACGGTGCCTCAAACTAGGATAGAGACGCGGAACCATCAATTATTTACATTTAAGAATAATAAAATTGCGCTTATCAATAAAGACGATAAGCGTAATTGGGTTGGTAGAAACTCTAGACTCGCATTTGGGCATTATTTAGGAATCGATGCCATTGAGGATGACCAAGTATCGCACAGTCCAAGCTAACAAAGCAAACACAGCCCGAGCTATTACAGCTCATATGACTTGTCAGACTAATGTATTTTGTGATTTATTTGAATATAATGTATTTTGTGATTTATTTGTTATCTTTTTATTAATAACATTGTAATAAATAATTTTATTCATTATTAATATTATTATTTTATGCTTGGGGAAAGGAAGATACGTATAATTTGTGTTAATGTTGATAATAATAATGTTTTTTATATAGAGTTTTTATTAATAACATTGTAATATAATAATAATAATAATAATTTTAATTATTATTTTATTTCTTTTGTGTTATTATTAACATTGTTTATTTTCTTTTTATGCTCCAGGAACGAAAGATGCGTAGCAAAATCTGGATATTAAAATTGATGTACAATTTGTGTTTTTATTGATAATAATAATGTATTTTATAGAGTTTTTATTAGTATAATAAAAATTAATATAGTATATATTTTGTAATATATTAATAATAATGTTTATAAAAATAATAATAAAAATAATAATATTTATAAAAAATAAGAATAAAAATAGAATAAAAAATATATACTACTTATAAAAGTAAGTAGATAGATTATAATTTAAAAATGATTAAAAATTCCGTGACCTTGAAAATCTTTTTGAATGTCCTTGAAAAAATTTGAATGACCTTGAGAAAATATGTACTTTTAAACAGAAACATTTTTAAGAAAAAATTTTGGTCCAGCGGTGACACATAAAATCGTGTACTTTTCAACAAAATTTAATAGGTTACAAACAAATAAAGTTTTCTTCTACCGCTAGGACCTACAATTTGATACACAGCGTCATTTCTTATTTCCATTTTATTTAAATTAATCTTAATAATATAATTGTTTATATATTTGTTTTAATTAATTGTTATACACTAATATATATTATTTAAATTTTATTACATTCATTAATGTTGAGAAATATAACTTATAAATGCAAATGTTTTGTAAAAAAACATGAAATTTCCATTGGGAAAACCTCAACAATTTGTTGACAGAAGTGGAAAATATCCAATTGTATTTTTCAAATCGGGTAAATGCCGCATCACGAGTTGTAAGCAACCCCTTAAATTAGGTGATTTAAAATATAAGATACATGATTTAAAAATCCAATCCATTACAGTAACATTTGATATCGGAAAATTTATAAATTTATATGAATTTTCACGTAATGTTAAATGTATATTTGAACCAGAAATATTTCCGTCATTACGAATTCAAAAATATGATCCAGTTTGTATAAATATCTTTCAAGTGGGAAGGTTGTAATACTTGGGATAAAAACTTTAGATTATAATGAATATGTTGAAAATATTTTATCAGAAGTTAAAATGTTAATCAATTAAAATTTTTTTTATTAGTTTTAATTTTAGTAATTTGAAATATGTCAAAAAGTAAGAATATATTTTTTATTGTTAATATCCTAATAATCATATTTAGTTTACTTATTTGAAGTGATTTTAAAAAAGATACAAGAACTATTCCCAGGAATTAAAAATACTCTGGATTATTGTACACCAGAATTGCTCGTTTAAAAAATATATCGGTTTACCGGTATCAATATAGAGCAACTTCTAGAGATGCATTACGACATGGTGTTAGAGTCAGATAATAAATGCGTTGAAAATTGTATTGTTTGTAAAGATTCAATGAGAGTTTCATGTTCCAATTGATGTCCATGTTGTCATGATTTCAAAAGATATCAAACAGTACATATCCTAATTGCTGAAATGCGTAAAGCATATTATACCGATTTCTTTGATTTGAAATAAATTTTATAATCGAATGATTATTATTATTCTTATTATTGATATTATTATTATTATTATTATTATAATTATTATTATTTAACAAAATTAAATATAGACCTTACTATAGTATGACCATTATGCTGACACGTAAAAAAAATTTGATTTATGCATTTAAACAAAAAAAATTCAAAAATGCACTTCAAAAAAGTTCTATTTTTGTAATTTCCCCATATTTTAAAGCGGGACTAAATGTAAATAGTTTCGGGTCTATTTCCACCATTTCATTAATTAGCGCTCTACTTCACGAAAAGTTCTTGTAAATCATTTAAATTACTTTACCGAAACCCTGAATATTTACAATTACAGCTTCTTTGGGCAATTAATTTAATCTAGCATCACCATCCAACCGTTATATATTTTTAAAATTACTAATTTGCATTCAACAAAAATTATTGGAAGTATTATAAATCTATTTATCTAAGACAGGTAGCCAAATAAGATATATTAATTAAAACTTAAAATTACACAAAAACAAAATGATACGTCTAAAGACGAGATAGTTAATTCGATATTTATTAATCTAAAAGTTCTCGAAAATCGATGAGAATATCTCGAGTATCCTCATCCATATCTACGGGAGTTTCTGATATCGGAAAAATTTAAACTTGGTTGTTCCAACTTGTGGGACTGTGTGACAGATCTCGTCACTGAAGTCATCGGTCCAATACTCGACAGAAGTTGACGAATTTTGAGTCTCCATGACCTCCTGCTGTCTGGGTTGTGGCGTCTCCACCATCAATTTTACGACCAAGCTAATTTTCATTTCGTCATTTATGTAGGCATGGAATTTGTGCACTGAGATGTCTCGTTTTACAAATTCTGGGCTGATGCCTCTTCTAACACGTTTGAAGCATTTGCCAGAAAAATGGTCCCTCAGCCAGATGACGTTGACGGCGTCGCCTGTTTTAGCTGGGGGTAATGTTTCTTTCTGATACGTGGAGTTTTGTAGGGATTGATGGTTACTTTCTCCGGAATGTGAGTTGCCGCTATTAAATTTAATTTCATGGCCAGATCGCGGCCGGCTAAACGCTTGGTTAATTCGATGGATGTGTTGTTGAACAGCCTTCGCGGCTTCCGGGGCAAACCACGTGCCCAGCGTGAGCTCGTGTTCAGCATACTTCTTATAACTCACCTGGCGTTGGCGATGTAATGTATCTTCTGTAGAGGTATTAGGTTTTGCGATTTTCGGGATCTTGTAAGGTTGCATCTTTTCTTTGTGATTATGATATTGAAAATTAAAAATAGAAAGGGAAAGAAAACAAGAAAATTAATTTAAAATAATTTATTTAACGCTTCGGACGGTATTAAATGTCCGCATCATTCCATGCACGCAAACAATCAAACGACATTCAACCAATCATGGGCGTTAAGTTGAAGTGCCTGTGGGGCACCTTATTGTTTGTTTATGTGTATTTCACCAAGAATTCTGAGTGACAATTTATTGACTTTCCGAGTTTATTTAACGGTTGAAAAATTTGTATTAAGGCAATGCCAATTTTTTTTTGCTACTTGGCAAAAACAGAACTATATTTTCGGACTATGACAGAACCTATTAAGACACGATATGTCTGCATATTACAACCAGTTCTGCCTATTAAATTGATATTAATCGGCCTATCAATGAATTTTGTTATGCTTTAATGTATTTAGTTTTGAACACCCGTGTGGAATTCTATGAAATGGTGTCATTTATAGATTATCAATTTTCGAATTGGAATTTGGTTTGAAATATAAATTGTAGTCTTTGGTCATCCTGTAAATTATGAGTTTTTATCTAGTTTAGTTAACAATCGAAAGATTATAATAAATCTGCAATTAATAGATTAAAAGATGTTATCAAAGAAACTAGGAAGAATCAAAATTCTTCATTGATTGAATTACTGGTAAAATGAAATTGCATTTCAGATGCTCTAATATTCAAGTGAAGATTCTTTTGGATTTGGTCATGATTGTGTATCGAAATGTAAACCACAGGATTGTTATGTAGGGGTCTTTAAATATTTAGTATTAGCAATAAAGTTAGTTAATTATACTCAATGTAATTCTAGTCATTAGTAAACAAAGGTTATATTAAAGGAAAACATTTTAATGTAGTTTTGGTATCAGAACTTGTAATAAAAATCAAGAAGGTTGGTTTAAAGGTATTTGAAAGGAATCTGGGTTTTTGGTGATTCCTCCCACTATAATTTTTCCTTTCTAATCGTAAAAATTTTTGGTCTCAAAATCACAAAGATATATTTAAATAGCCTTGCGAAATTTTAACTGCACTGTTGACTTTTATTTCAAAATACTGTTTTTTTTCTCTAAAACTTAATTTTCTATGAATATTTTTTGGGTAAACTAAATGTAATGCGCTTGACATAAATCGGTTAATTAGAATAAAATTAAAACTAAAACAAAGATTTTTGAATTTTTTAAGAATTTTGTACAATAAAGAAAATTATTTTGTTTGTATTAACAGAATTCAAAGTGTATTCAGAATTTGAAAATAATGAAAAGACATCTCGTATATAAAAATAAATATTTATTCTGCCAGTTATTTATTTTTGACACAAATTTGAAAAATTTAAATATTATAAATTTTTTGGTTTCTGACCATGAAGGTTTAAGTTATAAAGTCTTTTAAAATAAAATAACCTCACCGACGTTAAAGAATAAGCTGGAGAAGATACTCTGCATCCGCCCTTGTGTTGATTTTTCGGCAAATTTACTGATATATGACATCATACAGGGGAGCATCAACCCGAAAGCTGGTCCATTTAGTAATTCAATTATTATTAATAACCAATAGTTGGTCACAAATAGGTAACTTAGCCATTTGATTGCCCACACTAAAAATGATATGGAGATCCACAATTCATTACCTAAAATGACAGTATTTAAGCAATCAGTAATTTCATATTAGAATCACTTTGTGTGACAATGTAAAATTATTTATTAATTAACAATTATTATTAAACATCTTAATTCAATTTCGCAAGTGAAATATTTCGTATTTTATAATTGATTAAATACTACTTTTTATTGCTAAAATTATTGAACACCTTTTTCAGGTGTCATGAATACAAATTAAAAATTTAAAAGAAATAAAACTTGACAAGAGAAAAAACAAATCAATAAAGTTAAACAAAGAAATACGACAAGGTTGTTCTTAATTAATAAGTACTAATGAGAAAGAGGAAAATAATTTGAGAATGGAATTCCCTATCTTATGAGTTTGCCTAAGATAACAAACGAATTATTAGGAATATAAGAAAAATAAAAATGGAAGTAAAACAAAATAAAATTATATAATCTCGACAACTGTCAGTGATAATAAGGAAATTCGGAATGTCCAAGGGAATATGCTAGAAAACACGACAATTATCTATAAGTATCATGTGATGACAAATTATATAAGAAATACACGAATTTGATAAGAGTAGAATTTCTTGAAGATAGAATTTAAAAGGGAAAAACGAAAACATGAAGAAAATACAACAATATCAGAAACCGTGAAGAAACCATACGAAAAATACATTGTTCCAGTGGTGACTATAGTTTTAAGGTGTGAGTCTTTGCCTGCAATTTGGTTATAATATGAGCTATATTGGTGTGACCTACATAAAATTTCCGTGACCTTTACTTTTTAAATTCTGGCATAAAGTGTAGCCTAAATAAATCCTGATAACTTCAACAGTTACTCAAATGTCCAAAAGGTAATTTCCAATAAATCAAAATGTGCTATTTATTTTTAAAATATAAAATGTCTTACTCAAATAATTCAGTAAGAAAGGAGAGGCTCCCATGAATATCATTTCTGAAATTGTAAAAATTGAAAACACAAGACCTGGAAAGTATTTTGGTAGATCATGGAACATGTGCAAAATTATAAGGAAATAATATTCGATCAATACTGACGTGACAAATCCTCCAGCTACTGCAAATAATAAGAAACTTGAAAGCTCAAAATTCCGAAAAATATACATGAAAGACCTGAAAAATATTTATGTTAATGTTGGGGTTATAACAAAACATGAATAAAAATAATAAAATTTTAAAATGATCAAAATCAATTAAAATTAATTTAAATTTTGAAAAAAGTAAAAATCAATATTTTTAGGGGGGAAAAGTGGTAACCGGTGGCAAATGTGATTGTGAAGACGAATAAAATATTATTAGACTGAAATAAGGTATATTAAAGGGTCGGAAACCAAAAAACAGATTAATTAATTAATTAAATTATTTACGGACGAACCAATTAATCAAGGGCCGCCGAGCTGAACGTCAGCTTAATGTGGTTCCCGGCATTAGTGAAACGGGCTATAAATTGTCCGAAATGTAAAATTGTTTTTCAATAGTAATCCAGATTTATGGGAATTCAAAACCTATAAAAGTATCTCACAACAAAATAAGTAGCCAGTTGGTCGGAGCCCGAAAATATCGAGTCGGAGGAAACGAGCGAATATCGGTAAATCGATAAAGTTAATCAGATTGCAGTTGAATTTACATCGTGATACACTTAAGGTGTATACGATAAATAAATTATTCTGTATCTTGGTGAATATTTGTCAATAACGATTTATTTGTTGGGATTTTGTTTTATTGATTATTGAACACGAGGAGTCGGATCGAGAGACCTATTCATCGAAGAATATTTAATATCCCAACATTAATAAAAAAATTACCAAAAAGCTTGCTTATTTTCCTCTGATATAATAATAATAAAAAATTTTTTATTATTATTTCAGATAAGTGAACAATAAAATAAGCCCTTGCTGCAAAGTAATTATTACATTGTTGAAAAAAGTTTCGATTAAATAATAATCCTCTTCAGTTTCTTGCGGAATAGTTATTCAATCCCCAAACACGTTCTGTTTTCATTTAAAATTTATTTTTGATTGGATTAAATTTTTCTTATTAAATTTTTAAATAAGACAATTTACATTTTTATCGAATTTAAAAATTGTTTAATTTTAAATAACCTCTTTTCTTTTAAAACTGTTTTTGCCTTTTTTTAAAACCTTTTTTAACAAATTTTACTTTGCAGCAAGAGCTTATTTTATTATTCAATTATCCAAGATTTTGATTTATGCTGCTACCAAAGAATCACCATTTTATACTATTATTAGTATAATAATTATAAATAATTAAATAATCATTGGAATGATTTAACAAGAAAACGTAACTCAAACATCCATTTTATGATATATTTCGAGTAGTGAAATTGTGGCCCGCTAAACCAGTAGCCCGCTGGGACAAAGACATATATCCCCGGCAAAATTTTTTTTTCTAATTTTAGAATCACAAATTTGTTGTAGGACAAAGAGAATGACTCATTCAACTTCATTGGATGACTCATCATATTTTCCAAGGTCATTTAAATAAAGACCATGACTCATCAAAACTTTCTCAAGGTCATTCAAAAATTGGTCAAGGTCATTCAAACAAAGACCATGACTCATAATAATTTCTCAAGGTCATTTTATTTTAAAAAAATTTTAAATTACTACTTATAAAATTAGTAGTGTTTCAATTATTAATATTTTTTAATTTTTATTCTATTACTTATTTTTATAAGTAATGTTTTAACTATTATTATTATTATCATTATTATTATTAATATTAATATACAATAAAAACAACTAGATAAAACTTTTATTATAAAGAAATAATTTTTATAATTATTATTATTAATTATTATTATTATTATTTTTATTATTTTTATGATTACTTATATGATTACTTATTATTATTGTTATTACTTATTATTAATATCACTACTTTTAATAAAAACAACTAATTACTAATAATAATTACACATAAAATATATTTTCAAATATAAAATACAAATATAAAAACAAATATAAAGTTATATTTCGCGTTTCTTCACGCTGGGACTTTGTCATGAAAATATAATATAATATTAATAATAATAACAATATTATAAAAATGAAAATTATAACAAATTTTCATAATAAAAACTATTACAAGTTTTACAAATATATAAATTAAAAAGTTAACAAAAAACTGATTTTTAAAAATATTTATTTAATTCAATCAGACAGCAACACATCGTCAATATCAATGTTCTCATCGTTAAAACTGGGACTTAAACCACCGAAAAGCTGCCCATCATAATCTTCACTGAATTCTGTTGAGTCATCAAAACTGGGGCTCGAACTACCGAAAAGCGACTCATCCAATAAATCTTGTCTATTAACTATTACTTAACTATTAACTATCTATGGCAACAACCCCAAAATAATGCCCAAATGCGATACTGGTATTTTTCCCACTCATAATCGCTTATCATCGTTATTACTCAAAGCGATTTTACTATTTTTAAATGTATACAGCTGGTGGTTCCGCGTCCATATCCTACTGTGAATATTACGTTCTTATTGTAGCAATCCAAATACGAATGATGTTTGATGTCAGTTCCCAACTACTTCACCCCTTTAGCCCTCATTGTGTCGGATTGACCTAATAAACTATAGCACTTGGGTCTTAAGAAAACCCACTACTTATACCCGAGACCTTTACTTTCATCTTTAAATTTTCCTATAACTGAATCTAGTTTCCTCGAGTATAAGGGATGTGCCGGGTCCTAATTTGAGATATCTAAAAGGTTGTCTCTTATCATTGCCGGCAAAAGAATGTCAAGCTTACAGTGCTTAACCTCAAGGAAAAACGAATCAGTGTCGCCGTCAACGATATTAATATCACATTCAAATTCTGATCTATATTTTTCCAATTCATTATATTGTAATTGGTACATCTGCAGCTTAGACAGATCTAGCACTGATTGGCCGATTTAACTAGGCCTGTCTAAACATATAGAGTGTTCAGATGAGCAGCAATCAAATCATCCACTATTTTAATGGACATTTTGAAAGTCGGTTTTGAGGCATATACAATCATCTTTTCAGCTGATTTGCATAGCCTCAAATTCACCCGTTTTTTCAAATTCTCAAATTACTTCCCATATAGACTATTATTAAATAATTTGTATAAATCTCTATGAAGCTCGCACTTTGAGTTTTAGCGTAAATCTGTATTTCTCTGAATATAATCTTTAAAAAATAGGTGCTTGCTTAAATTTAATTGCTCTATGAATACACTCAACTTCCGTACCCAATTCTATATACAGCTTGAGAAGTCTCCAGTGAAAAACATGGTTTTTTTAGTGTAATGCGTGAGCATTAACTTCTCAATTTTTGAATTGTGTGGACACATTTTTTCCGGAGAAAGCGGAAAGTCATTCAAATACTGATGTACACGCTCAGGGATATTGATGTCAACTTCCATTGTATAACCATACGGAAGGAATTCAATATTCGCATTCACACATTCACTCAGCACATCATTCGGATTATCATGCACCCAAACAAAATCACCATACGGAAGATTTTGACTAAGTGCCCAACCATATAAATTATTAATATCAATATACAAGAGTTCTGTATCTTCAGAACTTGCAACATAATGTTTGTTAACAAATGTTAACCCACCCCGTATTCCTCCCTCATAGAAATTAAACATTTCCATGTCCTGCAGAAGTTTTATGGGTTCCTGTAATGTCATGAGAGTGGATGCCCATGACATACCAGGAATTCCATAAACATTCAGAGGTTCTAAACCATTGTAAGCAATAGCCTTTGGGCGAAATTGCTGAAAATAGTCTGCAAGGAGGAATACGTCTAGTTTTAGGTAAGTTAACATATAGTCTAACACTGTAGTGCAATTTTGCTGTGTCCAAATTTGTTGGGCGGTAGCGTATTCATCATCAGATACAGAATCCCATTTTGGAGGTAGTTCATAAGTCGATTCAAGGACCTCTAGTGATATTGCAAAATCATAAGAAAAGATACCCTTTGCCTTAACAATAAGACCATTAAAAGCAGAACAAGTTAGAGGTAGATCAGTTAGAGTTTTCACAGCCTTGGCTAAAGAGAAATTTACAAATTGCATACTATCTATAAATCTAACAGCCAATTTATTTATATTTACAATTAACGACATGAATTTCTCAGTTTCGGTAGGAATGATATTTAATTTCCAAGATGGAAATTCATTCAAACCATACTTTAAAATGTGATGAAGGTCATATCCTCTCAAATTATGAAAGACAATGGGTAACTATTTACTTATTTTCCTATTAATGTTACAGTTACGACAGGCAGCACTAAGATACTGACCTGTAAAATGATTATGGTCCTTAACCTTATTTCTAATAAAGTGTTTACAAAGATAGCAAGTTATAGATGCGATGAACTGCTGTTCCTCATTCGAAGTAAGATTATTCATAAGTTTTTTACCATGATTTTCATAATACGGTAAAACAATAGTGACAGCAATTTCCTCTACTTTCTTTAAAAATTCCAAAACACATTCCAAGCCTATAAAATTGAAATATTGAGTTGATTTTGTATAATTATTTATTAATAATAAGCCTGCTGATATCGGCATGTGTATTTGGTGATGGTTTATATCTTTAGGCAAAACAGCCTCAAAATCCGCATAAATTACGAATGGCGGGGTAATTATTTTAGAGTAGTTTTTAAATATCAAGTTTTTATTTTCAGGTAGCGTGTATAGGGTTGTTCCTATTTGATTTTTAGCGCACAAATCAACATGTGCCGTAAAGGTTTTATCATAACAAAAACCGTTTAAACAATGGGGACACCATTTTACGCGAATTCTGGTGTTACATTTACTACTAGAATGACAATTCATGAGTTTATTCAAATTAAAAATGGCCGTACAATGATAATTATCACCGTCCTGTAATAATAAAAGATTAATTGGGTTACCGCCGATAAACTTTGTTCGATGAATTAAGACGAGGTGAGGATGGTGAGGTACGTAATCAATATCATTCAATTGTTTAGAAGGGGTGATATTATATTCAAAAACATTGATTGCCAAATTTAACTCGCTATTGTTTCTCTCAAAATTCGGGATGTTACAGAGTCTCATTGGACAATCAGTAATTGGATCGTAATTTAGTTCATATATAAAAGTAGAGTAAAAAGAAACACGCTCCCTATGCATTAAAACTATATCACGCTTTAAAATCGCTAGAACACTATATATAAAACACGAATGATCTGTGTTTTTAACATTTACAATAGCCTTTTTACTTACTAGAGATTCAGGTGTAGGGATAAGACTATGTCCAGCTAATCGACTTATCGGATAAAATGTGGTTAAAATAAAATCGATTTCACGAATCTTAACTACGCGCCACCCACTTCCCAAATACGTGAATTTTTCGATTTTCTCATTACATCGACTCACCCCATCAGCAAGAAAACTATCAAAGAAGACATTCGCGCTATTAGAAAAGAAATTATCTTTTATTTCCATATCTTTTTCGAATTGAATGAGAGCTGTAAACTGGACTTTTACAGATCCCATTTTCTTCATTTCATTTTTTAATTTATTTATAAGTTTATCTGTTAGGGCGATTTGATTAAGGTTTTGATTTTCTAAATCAAATCGAATATTTTTACGGGAACCCCTTAAGTCAACCTCTATTTCAGGTTCATGGTTTACATTTGTTTCATTATTTACCGAACCCCCTATTTGTTTATTTTCAGATTCGTCATCACTAATGATGATTTCAATTTTTTTAATTTTAGTAAGGATACACGGCACGATTTTATCAGCAGATCTTTTTGATTTTTTATTATTTATGTTTTTAGTAACATTTGTATTATTTGTTTTATTATTTATGTTTAGTGACATTTGTATTATTATTAATATTATTATTCGTGTTATTATTATTTGTGTTATTATTATTATTACCATTTTTCTCATTAATCATTTGAAATAATGTATTTTTATTAATTTTAAATTGATTTAAATGGTTACAGTGTTCCCTAATAAAACTCTAGCTATTCAATATTATTAGCCACAGAGCTACGGGTATTAATAGAATCCATAACTAAAAACACGTTTATTATCAAAGCACGTTTATTATTAAAACACAAATATTATTAAAACAAATTATATCGTTAATTTGTTTGAGGAGTTTCTAAAAAATAATAATTAATGAATAAGTAAGGATTTCAACATACAATCAAACATGCCCAACATCATACCATTATTTAAATACAAATTATAAAACGCCTCACATCCCCCCTTTTTGAAAACCTTTAACCACTCAATATTTCTCGTGACGGAACTTCCATTTTCCAATTTTATTTCATAACTTCGATCATGAATCTTTTTAGTAATCACACCTGGACCCATGTATCTGTTATCACCTTTATTTCGAACATTTACTTTGATCAATACGCAATCTCCAATTTGAAATTCGCGATTTGTCGGCTGATTGATTTTTTCTTCTTCCACAATCTCTGAGAACCATTCACTATAAATCTTTTTCCCAAACACCATTTCAGCTGGAGTCTTCCTAATAGTTTTTTGAAAAGTTGAATTCAACATAAACTGAACTTCGGGAAGAATATCTACCCATGATTTATGTCTTTTATCTTTGAGTGTTATCTGTATTGCATCTCTGATTGTACGGAATTGTCTCTCAATCTGTCCATTTGCTGAGTGATGATATGGACTTGAATAATTAATTTCAATATTGTGGAATTCTGCAAAATCTTTCATTAGCTTTGATTCAAATGATTTACCTCTGTCACAGTTTATTATCCTTGGTGCTCCATACTTCATTATCCACTCTTCTTTCAGTAATCTTACCACTGTTTTTTCATCTTGTGATTTCACTGCATGCAAAGAAATAAACTTACTATGATGATCTATAATCCCAAGAATATATCTTTCTCCTTTCATTGCAAGTTGTAATGGACCACAGAAATCTACATATATTGTTTCAAATAATTTCGAATCACTTTTGCAAATTATTTCTTCTTTTGTTTTAGTTGTATCAACCTTTCTTTTCTGACAGTTTTCACAGGATTGTACAACATTACGAATAGATTGCTCCAAATCTTTCATATCAAAATTGTTTGATACATACATTTTTACTTTATTAGCACCCGCGTGACAGAGCTTTTATGATATTCTATGATGAATTCAGACTTGTTTTCTTCTGGAATCCAAATTTTATTATTATTTGTCATAATCACTCCGTTGACATATTTATAAAATGTTTTATCTGGCATCAAACTAATATTTTCTTTTATATTTTCAATTTCTTTCGAGTTCTTTTGCCATATATTTTCAATATTATCAGTCATCAGTGTCAACAATCTTGTTTTTAATTTACCCATTTTAGGATTTTCATGAATCATTTGACATTGAACACATGTTTCACATTCTTTTCTAGATAAAGCGTCGGCATTATTGTGGTTATCACCTTTTCTGTATTGAATCTCCATGTCCAGACCACTAAGATGGTTAATCCAAGTTTGAAATTGTGGGGTAATAGCTTTCTTTGTCTTCATCATAAATGTAATGGCTTTGTGATCCGTCCTCAAAATAAACTTTTTACCATATAGATAATGCTTAAAATGACCAGTAAAATAAAATATAGATAGTAATTCCTTTCTTGTTATACAATAACCCAACTCGTGTTTATTCATAGCTCGGATCCATATGCGATTACTCTTTCTTTACCTCCATCTTTTTGAGACAGAACAGCACCAATGCGGTCAAAACTTGCATCTGTATCCAAAATGAATGGCTTAGAAAAATCTGGGAACTTCAATACAGGTGTAGACGTCAATTTCAGTTTTAAATTTTTAAATGAAGTTTCACACTCATCAGTCCACATAAGCTTCTTTTGTTTACTTCCACATAACGCTTCTAATACTTTGGAATCTTTGGTGTAATTTTCTATAAATTTGCGATAGTAATTTGCCAAACCTAAAAATCCTCTCAAACTTTTTACGCATTTAGGTCTTTCAAAATTTTTAATAGTTTCAATCTTGCTTTCATCCGTACGTATTCCATCTTCACCAATGATATGACCCAAAAATTTTACTTCTTTCCTTTTGAATTGACATTTTGCTGGACTTATTTTAAGATTTGCTAATTTAATCTTTTGAAAAACCTTTTCAATGGTACTATAATGTTCATTCAATGTCTTTGAAAATATAAGGATATCATCCAGATATACAATTGTTCCATTCCAATTTAATTCTCCAAGAACCAAATTCATAAGTCTTTGAAATGTAGCTGGTGCGGCTGCTATTCCAAATGGCATTCTGTTAAAGTAATATTGCTTGCTTTTTGTCGAAAATGCTGTTTTCAATTTTGATGCATCATCGAGTTCTACTTGATAATAAGCATTGCCTAAATCAATTGTCGAGAAAAACTTTGCTCCGTCAAGAATATATAATAATTCATCAGTATTTGGAATGGGAAAAATCGGTCTTTCGGTTATATTATTTAATGCACGGTAGTCCAAGCATATTCTTATATCACTACTGTTTTTCTTTTTAACACATACTAACGGAGAATTCCAAGGGGATGTACATTCTGATATAATGCCATATTTCAACATTTCTTGAATATTTTCTTCAATTTTTTCTATTAAATGTATAGGTTGTCGTCTTGGGTTTATTACAATCGGACTACCTTTAGTAAGTATTTCATGCTTTAATATATCGGTTTTCCCAACATCCCATTTATGTTTCATAAAAATACCGTCAAACGTGGAAATTAAATTATTTATAATCTTATCTTCACTTATGTGGTTCTTAAATGAATTTTCCATAATTGTATTTATTTCGTCTGTACGGTTTTCTATTTGCAATTGCATTCCAAATCTTTCGAGAAAATCTATACCTCCTATTAACTTTGGGTTTATATCTTTGGCTACAACGAATTCTACTTTTTTAATATCAGAAATTTTATCAACTTTTACATTTAATAAAGTTTTACCGCAAATTTCAATCGGGCTATCATTCGCACATCTTAATTTTAAATTACTTGTAGTCATATTCAAATTTCCAAGTTTTTTAAAAATATTATAATCAATCACACTTATTTTAGCTCCAGTATCTAATAGGCATACTAATTTTACATTATTAATCATTACGGTAACACTGGGTCTTCCCTGCATTTTATCGTATACTATTATATCATTCCGTTTATCACGATTAAGAACATTTAGTTCATTAGACGTTAGGGTGGGTCTTTAAAAACTTCATCTATACAAAATTTATTAATGTATATATTAATATAATTTCTATAATCAAAAATACCATCACAACAGTTATCATTCAAACTATCACAATCATTCAAACTATCACAATCATTCAAAATCATACAACCCTTACTCATATCATTAATTACCTTTAATTTATTGCTCCGATCACCTCCTCGTGTGGTGGAGCATTCCCATTTGGGTACTCAAAATCAGCCTCTGGATCCTCGTCACCGAATGCAGCCACTGATTTATGGAATTTTCGACGTCTGCCTGGAAATAACTCATGGCACTGATGTTTGAAATGTCCAGATCTTTTACAATGGGCACATTGAATATTGGAGCATTCAGATCTTCTATGACCTTCTTCGTGGCACGCCCAACATCGCAAAATTTGATTTGTTCGGATATGATCTCGCGAATGAAATTCCCTGGTATTATAAGGCTTACTCCTATTCATAGGTCTCCATCCATTTGAAATAGCATGTCGATGTTCTCTGGTAAGATCGCCTTTGAATCTTGGATTATGTTGAGGTTCTCTTGTATATTCATCTTTGAATCTGGGGTTAGCTTCTCGTTCTCGAATTGATCTGTTATCATAATTATATCTTGGTAAGCTCTTCTTAACAGCATCAGCATAGCGTTGTGTTTTATTCATTGAAGCTACATCAGCATGAAATACATTAATTTCTTTTGAAACTTGATCGTGTCTCTTTAATCTTTCTTTCATTTCATCAAATGATTTTAAATCTTGCATTTTGAGATCTTTTTTAACTTCTTTATCTTCAAGCGAATTGAATAGCAAAAATTTCTTTAGTTCTTCTTCATCAAGTTTATGCTTCAAAATATTTTTTGCAAGTTTCTCAATTTTTGAGCAGAATTCTTCGGCAGCCTCATTTCCTTGACGATAATTTAGCGCTTCGTTGAGATCATCGATAAGACTTCTGTTCTTAGAAAAAGCGTTTCTTAATCTTTCTGTATAATGCAGAGTTTCATTAGTCAACTCATATTTCTTCGTTGAATTGATTGATAGAAAAGCTTTGACGAATTTGCTTCTGTATTCATCGACAATATTTGTCATCTCGAAGAATCGTTCCGTTTCTAAGATAAAATCTTCCACGTCTGAATCCATGTCATATGTTTCTGGTGGCTTGATAAAATTTGCAATCGTGGTCGCCATATTAGCCACAGAGCTACGGGTATTAATAGAATCCATAACTAAAAACACGTTTATTATCAAAGCACGTTTATTATTAAAACACAAATATTATTAAAACAAATTATATCGTTAATTTGTTTGAGGAGTTTCTAAAAAATAATAATTAATGAATAAGTAAGGATTTCAACATACAATCAAACATGCCCAACATCATACCATTATTTAAATACAAATTATAAAACGCCTCACAAATATCATGAGCGGTATCGCATTTAGGGCAAATAAAAAAGTCAGTGCCATAGAATCTATGACCATAGTAACGTTTCATAGTCTTATTCAATTCATAAAAATTAAATCAGATATTAGTAATATTTCTAATCTTATTATAAATCAATGATATTTAAAGTATTATATTTAAAGTATTATATATATTCGAAATGTCATAAGACTATGAAACGTTACTATGGTCATAGATTCAATGGCACTGACTTTTTTATTTGCCCTAAATGCGATACCGCCCATGATATTGAATATCTAGAGTTTAATAAAAAGATGATTTCAAATGATTAATGAGAAAAATGTTAATAATAATAATAATAATAATAACACGAATAATAATATGAATAATAATACAAATGTCACTAAAACATAAATAATAAAACAAATAATACAAATGTGAAATTATTATGACTCATCCAATGACCTTGAATGAGTCATGGTCTTTGTTTAAATGACCTTGAGAAAATTTTGATGAGTTATTGCCTTTGTTCTACAAAAAATTTGTACTTTTAAACTTAGAAAAACCAATTTTTTGGCTGGGGGTATATGTCTTTGTTTCAGCGGTCCACAATCCCACTACTATTTCCATAGTTTTCTTTTTATTGTCAGGTAGGATAGAAAAAACTGGAGATATTATAAGTTTGGATAAAATATTATAAAAATTTTAAAAAATATTTTATTATAATTTTATAGATATCAATTTTTACAAATAATCTATAAATATAAAAATTATTTAAAATAGAAATTAAAAATTATTCAACTTAGTAATTTCATGCATTTAGAAACAACAATTTGTTTATGCACAATTTAAAGACGTTAAAGCATAAGTTCATAGAGCATTTTCAAGAATTGTCAATTAGTATAACATTATCAACAAAGTTTCACAAATAAAACGGTTCCCAATAAAAATTAAAAATTTTTAATACATTTTTTATAATCAAACATGACAACTTTACTCTACAACACTTATTGTGCTCAATAACATTGGTTAATCTCAACGACCTACAATTTTTATGAACTCAATGTATGTGGCATTTAAAAGCATTATATATAATCCAATCACAACACAATCAGATTTATTAATCAATATATCGAGTACTTTACATGAATATAAGATGATCTTAAAATTAAATACCAAAAACCTTGCTCATTTTCCTCTTACAAATTAACCCACTAGCACCCATGGTAGTCAAATGACGACCATATTGTTTATATTTTTTATTTGTTACTATGTATTTCTAATTATAATACTGAAAACGATTGTTTGAAAATTTTTAAAAAGTTTACCTGTTAAATTAAGTGAGTGTTGGTTGTTGTTGTTGCTGTTTTCAAATGATTGAATGATTAATTTATTAAGTAAAATAATTTTGTTTTTCAAATTTTCAATACACTATATATGGATAGGTAAAATTAAAATTATTGAGCATGTAAATGAAATATAACTTTAAAAATATTTGAATAATTTGTTTTTAAAAACAGTTTATTTTTGAAAAAAATAATTAATTATTTAAATAGAATTGGAAAATTTTTAAATTAATAAAATTTTGTAATTTGTTTATTAAATCTATTAAATCTATATTTTTTCTATTCTATCTGATGAAGTCAGTATTATTTTCTAAATACCTTGATAAATCTATGTTTGAATGGCATTTCTAATAATTAAATCATTATCATGTTTATTTAATTAATAATAATAATAAAATAATAAATGAGATTAAATTCGAAACAGTTATTTTTTATGAATATTTTTAATGAATTTATGACATTTTATTGAATTCACTTTTAAAATTTCATCTTCTTTAATACAGCTTTTTCATTGTTCTAAATTGCCAATAAAATCGCTCTTTTTCTTGCTTCTTACTAACTACACTTAAGTCTGATAAAAATTCGCCAAAACATTTTAAAGAAAATGTATAAACAAATTCATAAATTTGTTTTGTACAGAGCATTGCGGGTGTCATAGAGGTATTTTGCATTGAAACTTTGAATTTAACCTTTTGAAGATAGAATTAAGAATTTATTTTTTAACACAGTTTTATTGATAAATTAAACATTATCTCAGACAAGTGTGAACCGCTACAAATGCTATGTGACCAAAAACCAATAAACTCTTCAGAAGTAATGTTTAGATCTGTGGTTGACAGGTGAAGCAAACTGTCCAAGAGACAAAAACTTTTTGTGGTAATTTTTAGATATTTTTTCCTGCTAATTAGTTGTCAATAACCTTTAGCCATTGGCGGTGACTACCCTAATATAAGTTATAAATTAGATTTCATATAATATAGTTGTAATCATAATTTTTTAATAAAGAATTACTTCCAGGAGGAATCTGAATGTTTCGGTACATCATTCTTCAAGAAGAAAGAAGTGATAATCACCCCGATAAAAACTAAGCCACATAAAATGAAACATGGTGAGTATTGACTCAGCTTCATCATGTTAGCAATTAAGGATAAACTGGACTTCTTGTTCGCTATATCAAAAAGATAAAGAGATAGAGCCGTTATCAAAGAGAATGCCAGAATTCCCAGAGATCCGAAAACTCTCGTGATACCGAATTTGTGTGATTCATCTTTTTCTAAAGTGACAAAAGTCACAGAATCCGTCAAGCTGTGTATAGCAGAAAATAGTCCATGAGCAAAAAATTTGAAAATCGCAAAAAGAAAAAATGTCAAAGAAAATGTAAAGCAGAATCGTTGAATTTTTGTGTAATTGAGAGTACTTGAGATTCCGTACAAAATTTATAGATTTGCGAGCAAAGCGAGATAATCACACTCGCATCATTTGACTGTCTTGATTGATAGACTTGAAAACTGCTACATGTAATATTAGTTGGGAATAATGACAATGGTGAAATTTCAACTGGAGTTGAATTTCGCGAACAATTCGTAAGAATTGAAGGCCAGCACGAGACCACCGTCTTATTAGCAATACACATTGTTAATTTATTATTTGTAATTAAATCATTTATTAGGAAATATCCATGAGGAAATGTATTATTATGAGTATTATAATTCTTTGGAATAGCAATTTGAAATTCATTGAGCAAAACACATAGAATTGAGCTTATAATTATGATCTGAATAATAATAATAATAATAATAATAATAATAATAATAATAATAATAATAATAATAATAATAATAATAATAAAATTGACGCAAGGCGTCATTAAGTGAATGAAAAAGACACTTTAAGTTGTCAACAAAAACACAATATTTTACTATATAAACTGAGAAAATTTTCAGTCAAACCAACCCAAAAATTGTAAACTCATAAGAGTTGTATATTCACTAATTGATGTTGCAACATCATTTCGAGCACGCAAAATTAAATAACCGAACTCCGGTAATCGCAAGTATCCTCATAAGGCAGAGTGAATACAATAAAAGGATAAACAAAATTTTGTATAATTTTTATTGAAGGTATCATTTTTATCATAATTGGACGTGTCTAAATTGGCTCCTAATTCGGTGATGATATCTACACACTTTTTAAATACACGAGTGAACTTGGCTGCTTTGTGAATTTTGTTGATTTCCACTTCCAAATCCAAATACATCTCGAGGAGTCTCCAGTGTGTTAAATCATTTGCCTTCGGTCTATGTGTGATTAATAAATTTCTCAAAATTTGAACCCGGAGGATATTTCTTTTCTGCCGCAACTGAGAAATCCTTCAATTTATTTTAGATATCGTCAGGTATAATTAAATCAACATCCACCGTATAGCCATAGGTCCAGTTTTTGCACATCTAAATTTACACATTTGTCGATTATTGATTCCAGCATCCTTTCATCAAATACCCCATTGAAAGTCCTTGTACGGTAACGATTGTATATGTTATTAATGTGGATATATAAAAACTCACTGCGTGGTGTTTATTCACAAATGCTAATCAACAACGTATATATGTAGTAAATCCACTGGTTCCGGATAATGTCATTAAAGCCGATATCCAAGAGATACCAGTGATACAGAAGAATTTCAATAACTCAAGTTTATTATGTGCAATATGCTTTGTTCGGATTTTCTGGAAAACATTTGTTAGTATGAAAATATTCAGCTTCATATACACCATTATGTAATCCAGCTTATATTAAATCCCGATTGGTTTTGACTCCTCGTATTCAGCTTCAGATACTCCTTCCCAGATTTGGGGAAATGATATTGTTAAGTTTCGAATTTCTTGACTGGTTATGAAATTGTAGAAGCAAACCGCTTTTTCAATAACCAGGGATGCCAGATTTTCGAAAAATCATATCGGGAAAAAAAAAACAAAAAAATCAATTATATTTTGTGAAAAAATATAAATTCATTCATATCTGTTATATGCATTTATAAATAAAATATATTAGAAAAAATAACAAAAAAATAAGTTTCGTTTAATTTTATGGTTATTTTAAAAAAAAATCCTTTCAAGATGGGTAAAATAATTTAAAATCTAAAACTGTTCAATATCGGGAGTTACGGTTCATATATCGAGAGACGGGAATATGCGTTCCATATCGGGAGACTCTCGACGAAATCGGGAGGTCTGGCAAGCCTGTCAATAACTAATGAACCGATAAACTCTCTTCTTGTTATCGTTAAATCCGTTAATGTTTAAACAGTCTTGACCAAACAACTATTTAAGAACGAGTCTATAAACTTAACTGCCATTTTTACACTCTCGTTATGAGTGATGGGAGAGACATATTTAACCCGTTTAGCTCTAATTCAGTAAAAAAAATCTTTTATACAATTTGGCCCGAAATAAAATTTATATATCTTTGTGCCGGTGAAATTACTTACCAAAAAAAGTCTAGGTGCTAATGGTAAATGTTTTTAGTACTGAACACTATCTTGAAGGAAAACGGATTCAAAGTCTGAGTATACGACATACGAAAGAGTCACAGTCTTTGAATAATCTTTAAAAATCAAAGTTTTCATTGTCGGTAGAGTAAACATGGCCATTCTGATCTAGTTTGATTTCCAAATTCTCATCGTTTCATCAAGGCATTCGGTTTTCTAAAGCTGTTTAAACAATTTTCGTATCAAGTAATTGGATTCGTACTGGAGAATTTTGACTGATTTATGTGTAATGATAATTATTGCCGTCCTCTAGGCATAATAAGTAAATTGAAGTGACGTTGGGGGATATTTGCGCGATGAATGATATGAAGAGTAATGAGCTTCATTATCAAATCGTTGTCATAACCTTGTCCGATTACATTAATGTTGTTGTAGCTCAGTACATTGATTGCGATTACATGATTTCCTTTTTCAAGTTTTCTGATGGTCCATAATTGTTTGAGGAAATTGTTTTCTGAATATACCAATGTCTTCAAAATGTTTGTACATTTGGTAACATACTCACGATCTCTTATTACAGTACCATATTTCTAAATGACAAGGATGCTATACAAAAAACATTTGTAATCAGAGTTTTGTATATTTATTATAAATTTCTCAGTAGCTATGTTTTTCCGAGATTTTATATACCTATTTCCAGTTAATCTACTTATATCACTAACTTTTGCGATTTGAAATTCAATTCCCATAATCTGCTATAAAGATCGGATCTGATTGTAATTTTTTCATTCAAATTTTGAAATCCAGCATTTATGAAATTTTCGTGCATTGATACAGCGTGGTTCGAGATCATGTTTGTTTTGAATTCATTATTCTACTCATATTCAACTAGAACACCGAATTGAATTTTACATTGGAAAAGTTCCCGAATAGCTGATTCTAATTTCAGAAGGAGTGAATTTGGAATAATAATTTTTCTTCTATTTAAATTCAAATTTAATTATCTGATATGATCGATATAAATCATGCTCGATCTCTGGCTTTATATACAAAAAGCTCCATTGAAACACTCGTTTTACGATATATTTCGACAGATTAACTGTCATTTTCAGGTACAAAACCAAAAAAATAGTATGGATTAATTTATAAATTTTAAGCAAATTATTATTTTTTAATTAAATATTTTAATAAATAAATATTTAAATACTTTAACACTAATTTTAACATCAATATAAATATAAAGCAATTTTCTACTAAAATAAAAATATTAAATTAATATCAAAAATTAAAATATTGAATCATTTTACTAAAAGTAATGTCAATTTTTTCAATAATGAATGGTACCAACAAATAGATGTAGTCCCTATTAGAGTATCCACATTACCCTTTTTTTAAATTACCCGGGTAGTCGAGTATCAATTCAAAAACTATTCGGGAAACCCAGTTAACCCGGGTTGTATTTTTAGTTTTTAGCGCGATTTTTTTTTTAAATTCAAATTTTTGGAAAATTTTTTTAAATTCAAATTTTGGCGAATTTTTGAAATAAAATTGAAATATTTTTTTTGAATAAATTTTTTTCAATCACACTATAGTCAGGGGTGATTTTTGAAAAAGACTAAAAAAAATTGCTTGAATCGCCTAACGATAAAGAAAGCATAAAATTAAAATTGGCTCAAATCAACTAAGATGTGATATAGTCAGGGATATTTTTAACTCGTAATAAAAAACAATGCAATATTTGGTCTCAATACTTTCTATAGGTAAATATAGGCATAAAATAAAAATGGCTTGAATCGCCTACTGATAAAAAATTGACATGGGTATTTTATAGGCTTGTTAAAAAAACACTTGAAATATTTGTTCACACAATTTTCATAGGCAAATTTAGGCTCTAGATAAAAATAATTTAAAATACCTAAAGTAAATTAAGATAAATTAAAGTACATTAGGATACATTAGCGCATATTAAAGTAAATTAAGGTAAATTAAAGGGTCTAAAGTAAATTAAAGTACATAAGAGTAAATTAAAGTAAGTTTAGATAAATTAAAGTAAATTAAAGTACATTAGAATACATTTAAGTATATTAAAGTAAATTAAGGTTCCTCTAGTAAATTAAGATACATTAGAGTACATTAAGGTAAATTAAAGTAAATTAAAGGGTCGAAAGTCAATTTAAGTACATTAGGGTACATTTAAGTAAATTATGGTTCATAAAATAAATTAAGGTACATCAGAGTAATTTAAAGTATGTTAGAATAAATTTAAGTAAATTAAGGTTCTTAAAGTAATTTAAGGTGCCTAGAGTAAAGTATGGTAAGTTAGGTAAGAATTTTTTAAAATTAAATAGAGTCAACAGTTAAGTTACATAAGGGTAATTTTTAAGGCTGAAAATTTTAAAAGCAGTTATAGTAGGCAAATTACATAAGGTAAGAATTTTTTAAAAATAAATAGATTCAACAGTTAAGTTACATAAGGGTAATTTTTAAGGCTGAAAATTTTAAAAGCAGTTATAGTAGGCAAATTACATAAGGTAAGAATTTTTTAAAAGTAAATAGAGGGTCAAAAGGTAAGTTACATAAGGTAAGAATTTTTAAAGTTAAAGAGTCGACAATATTGCATGATAAAATTTATTAAATAAAATTTTTAGTATAGTTTTATCGATCAATTTTTATACATATTTTTAAATGATAAAATTTTTAACATAATTTACAATGGAATTTTTTATACATGATTTTTAAAGATGAAATTTTTAGGATAATTTTACAATGAAATTTTTTATACATGATTTTTAAATAGAATTTTCAGCATAATTTTATCGATGAATTTTTTATATATAATTATTGCTGTTCATTTCCTAAATTGCATAATATTGATTAAAATAATAAAAGAAAAATTAAACTTACAAATTAAACGGGTTTGTAAATTATGACAAATTATAATGTTTTTCGATATATTCAAAGGTGTGTGTATTTATTTTTTCTACCAATCAAAATCAACACATTCGCAATTGTATTAATCAACACACATTACCAATCTACATGTACACAAAATCATATTAGGAAATAAACACAATGATACAAGATTTATTTATTGAACATTGATTTTAACCATGCTAAACAATGTTGGCCACAAGTTTTTGTCAACGGTTTCTGTTATCGAATTCGATTGTATTTAATTGGCATCAACATTGATTCTAGTTTTGATATCAATAAAGGAGGATAATAGAATCCTATCGGATCAAATACATATATTTTATCAGGTTTCACGTAAACTGCGAGCCAATGTTCTCCACCGAGATTAGCTGATTGAGTATTTACAATCAAACCTTTGTTGATATTGATATATGGAATTTTGTCCAATGGAAAAACACCAATAAAATTTTTCCCAATTAGTTTTTTAGCAATAGTTTGTATCTGAATAGAACTAAAATTAATTAAATTACTTACTTGATTGTTAACCATAACTAATAATACTTTGGTTTATAGTATGTTCAACAATGTTTGTCAAACAAATACTGTACGACTTGATGTGATTTGAATTTCTTTTTCAAATAGTCCGTATACAAGTACTGATACAGATTCGGTTAATGGATTTTCAAATTTTATATCCAATCGTAAATTTCCACTTTGAGGTAACTGACTTTGATTAAGATCAAAATCAGGTGCCAATACAAATGTAAAAAAGGGATATTTATTTTTAAAGTCTGACAAGGTAATACCACAATTCATATTTGTATTAAGATAACCCATATTCCTAACAATACTTTACATATAACTTGTACTATAATTATTATTTTCAAACTCTTTACTATATTGTTCACGATAATCATTTCCATACTTAATGTTAAAGACTTGACATTAAAGTGTTCAAATATTGAAAATGTTTCCAAATACGATCCTCCATATCTTTTATTCCCTTGGAAAGCAAAAAGAATAAAATTTGGTAGTCGTCTATCACCAAATATTTGCTCCTTATAAAATGAAGATGAACCCATTGTCAATGAAAATTGAACAACTTCCTTACTTTTCATTGGATAAATTGAATTTCTATTAGCAAGCCCAATTTGATGACCAGCTAAAACTGGCGTTTCAACACGAACTCTTCTAACCATCAACTTTGCATCTAATAATATTATTTGTGAAATTATTTTTGTACGTGTTAAACTTCTTTCAGTATTGGATCTTGTTAATTTAATTTGAACACTAACACCAGGTAATAAATATTTTGCTTGATCAAAGAAATCTAATTGAAGTAGGGAACAAACACTGATTGGTTTTGCTTTTGAAATCCAAATTTTTCTTTTTGAGTCATTTTCATCATAACCCATTCCGCCTAAACAAGTATGTTTTGTATCGTGATTATAATTAATAATAGTTTCAATCATTGCCTTGTGTGCGAATACATCATTACTTCCTTCAATTTTAGTAGAATTGAAAATTACTTCAACATCTTTAAAAAGAGTTTGGAAAAAGAAATTGTTTGCAGTAACATCTGATTCATTCGATAAATTTTCCCCGTTGCTATTTACAACTTTCATTTGAATGTAGAGTAATGTATCATTCAAATCCAAGTATTCGGTTTGAGAGCTATTAATGTAAAATTGAATTGAGGTGTCTCCTGGATCTGTAATTGAATTCACTGGATAAATATCATCAAAAGAACCATTTTCAATTACTGCTTGAGGAGATGGTCTATCAAAGATGCATAATTCTGATTTTGCACTAATCATGACTGGAATATAGTTCCGTATCCTTTCATTCTTTTGTTTATATGTTTCTTGATAATTTTTCGACGTTTAATTGTTCCAACTTTTTGTTCTTTATTAAATACATCAGAAAATTTGTTAATAACAGAAGGTAAGTGTTCCATTACAGCTGGTATAGAATCTTTAATTTCAGATATTGCATTTGATTTTAAAGCAGGTAAGAATTGTGCATTATTATTTATTACGTCATTAGCAGTTTTCATACCAAAATCTCCAATACGTTTAAGAATAGGTAGTGCAAATCGTCCAATTGTTTTTAACCAACCAGATCCATACTGTTTACCTACAAAATAAGGTAAATCCCACCATTTTGATGAGTGCTATAAAAGTTTACAATGTCTGGATTACTCATTTATTTTACGGAAATGTAATGTCAAGTAAGTTTTGTCTTGTTTACTAATATATATTTTCCACTGTCATCACGAATATTGATTTCTATATTGTTTATATACGAGGATGATACTGGTAAATACATTGGATTTTTTTCAATGAATTGAACAAGGTCGCCTTTTTTATGTTTTTCTATCCAAACACATTTAAGAAGGGGAACACTTAATTCGCCCACAAGAATTGGTTCAATAATATTTGTATAAATCATCATTTGTATATTTCTTTGCATTATAGTTGGTAAACTAGATCCAACAATGATCTTTTCACTATAAGATTCATCAATTAATCCCAAACTAAGAGCCAACAGTTTACTAAATTTAACACTTCTAACATCTTCCAATTCAATTTTAACAAGTTGGTCTTGTTTAATTTCACAAAATTTGAACGGATGGGGATAAGATGTCATTAACTGATCAGTGACTTGTGAAAGTTCAGTAATGAATAAATTTTCTTTAAATGTCTCAGTATACTTTACATCATAATAATAAGTTATAGTTAATCGAATAGTATCAAATTTTGATTTCTTATTTGGTATACATATCTGATTCAATTCATCATTAAAATCTACTTCTTTTTATTAAATCCCAAGCAATTAGCTTCTTCAATACTATCAAATGTTACTTTGAATGGAAAATATTTACAATTAATGTTCAAAATTTTATTGTCAATATATATCAGATAAAATGTAGATTTGTGACTAATTGTATAGTTTCCTTCAATAAAATAAAAATATTCATAACTATTATGTAATGAACTCTTGTTATATTTGATATAAGAGTTGTTATAAAATGGAAAATTATTATACACAAAAGTGAATTCAGTTAAAGCAACTTCCCATTCACCATCCAAGTAAGTCTGATTTGGAAATTCTACATTAAACTTTCCAGCTTCATTATTTGGAAATTTAAGTGGACAACTATTACTAGGTAAATTCACGTAAAAATCTTTTTTATTCATTTACTTTTCTAAAATGTAACGATAAATGTGTTTTGGTATCTTTGCTAAATTTAATTAATTTCCCACTATCATCTCGAATATTTATTTCAATGATGTTTATAGTTGAATACGATACTGGAAGGTACATTGGATTCTTCATTTCTAATTGTACAATTTCTCCTTGATCATATTTTTTAATCCAAATTGATTTTAATACTGGAACTCTAACATCACCAGCATTTATTGGTTCGATAATATTTGAATAAATGAACATTTGTTGATGATGATGTAATAATTCTGGAATTTTAGTGCCTAGTATATTTTTTTCTGTAAAGTTTGAAAATTTCAATACCAAATATTTAGCTAAATTTGTGTCAAAAGATATATTTGAAATGTCATCTGCGAGTGTTATTTTGACCAATTCATTATTTTGAATTATCAATTCTATAAAAGGAGAAGGATTAAATGCCAACAAATGACCTTGTAATTCTGATAAAGTGTTTATGAATAAATTATCTTCAAAATATTTTTCAAATTTTGATTTTTCTTCGTAACTTATAATTATCTCAAATTGTTCCATAACACCATCATCAGTAAATTTTGGTAATTTTATTCGACCAAAACTAAACGCATGTTGAATATCTGGGAATGTTACTTTAAATGGAACATGCGGACAGACAATAACCAAATTATCATATTTTTCAATAAACACATCAACATCTGGAGTATATTTTGGATTTATTAATTTATAAGTATGATTTTGATTATTAATTTTCAAATATTTTATTTCACTACCACTCTTTATCGATTCATATTGTATTCAAGAATTAGTATAATACGGAAAAGGATTATACACAAAAGTGAAATCAATCAATGCAACTTCCCATTCACCATCCAAGTAGACAGAATTTACTTGTACATTAAAATTACTAGCTTCGTTATTAGGATAAATAATGGAGAACTATAACTAGGTAAAATCATATAAAACTGGTTTTCTTTCATAATATTTTTTTAATCAACTCAGATGATGCTATCCAAGATGGAATTTCGTATCCATGCCACTTAACGTAGTATTTTTTATATTTACCAACATTTTTGGTTTTTAAAATCTTTTGAATTCTAAATATTGTTGGGATTGGAATAACTTGGAGTTCTTGTTCGTAGAATTTTCCACTGATTTCTTTATTCTCATGAACCGCTATTAAATACATTACAGGATTCTGTTTTGTACTTATTTTCTTTATTACATATACTTCATCACTCCAATTGTTGTCAAAATTCTTGATGAACGGAGATGTACTGATTTTACAAATTCTTACATGATCACCAACCTTGTATTTTGGCTTATCGATTTTTTCTTTCTTTAATATATGGTCTCTGTTGGTGTCCTTAATGTCAACAGGTCTGAGACCATTTAATCCTTTATGTGGCGAATGATTGTAACTAAAAATAATTTTCGGTAAAACATGTATCCAAGTTTTATTACCTTGATGCACAAAGTATTTTTTCAATCTTTCTCTCAAAGTTCGATTAAATCTTTCCACATAACAAGCTTTGAATTGCGAGAATATAGAGTAATGATTGGCTTTGATAACTTCTTTTACTTTGCAATTTTAAAATTCTTTACCTAAAATACATTAAAATAAATAATTAATAAAATTTATTACCCAAATCAGTCTGTAGATTGTGAGGTTGTCCATCTTTAATTAATTTTTTAATTTCAGTGGCCATTTCATTAGCAGATTTAGTTTTTGTTGGAATAGCACGGCATATCTACTGAAAACATCAGTACAAGTTAAAATATATTTGTACCCATTGTTGATTCTAGAATAAGGTATCATTTCCATCAAGTCCGTTTGCCACAAATCATTGATTCCTCTTGTTTTGTATGGTCTGATTGGGAATCTTTTCAACATTGGTTTATTTAAACTATATGCTAGTTGGTCCGATAACCATTTTTGAGTCTCTTTTTTAGAATTAATCACTCTTTTTGTTAATTTTTCAACACCACCAAAACTATCTGGATCTATTTGGGTTTGTCCATATTGTTTTGAGTGGATTTTTGGTTAATGGTTCCTTCATTATTACAACAAGATGTTAAAATATTTAAATCAACTTTATCTGGTTTAGAGTGCTGTAAACAAGATCTTAGGGAAGAAATTGCACTAATTGCCGATAAAACTATAAGAATTAATGTACCCAAGAACCCTCCCTTTTGTTAATACATTATTCTTTTCATTAAACGTCTATTTTTAGTGTTTACTAATGATAAAAGGGATCTCTTATGTCTTTGTAATACCACTCTTTAAGCTTTACTAATATTGACATTACCTCCAACTATATTTACAATAGCTTCAAGCAAATCGTCAATAACAAATGAAAGGAAAGCTTGTAAAATTGCTATTCTTTTATTATTTTGAGCCTTTACCAATGCATTGAAATATGGTAGACTACGTTCAAATTTCATGTTTACTATTTACAATTAATTATTATTGTTTATAATTTGATCCACTTCGTTTTTAGAATCTTCTTTTTTAGATTCTTCTTTACTTTTGATTTGGTTTTACGAATAACTTTTTTGCGTTAAATTTCTTTTTTGACAAGTACTTTTTCAAATGACATGATTGATAATCATTTATTTGTTTTCAATTTTGTTTATAAATCGTAACACCTTTTTCATTAAAAATATCTGTTCGGATACGTAAATCGTCACTACATTGTTGTGTAAAGTCAAAGAATAAATATCCATGGGGAACGCTTGTGGCATCTTGGAATGATTCAATTAAAAATTTTCTATTGTTTGGATAAGCTTGCCTGGCTAAGAAATCGATAATCGTTTGATCGCGAGGATTTTTGAAAATAACTAGGTATTGAACATTTAAATTACGAGTTCGATGAATTCCTTCTTGATGAAATAAATTTTGTGTTATGAAAATAACAGTAACTTCGCAATGTCTACTGATTTTTGTGAACAAGTTATTGAAATCTTTTTCCTTATTTGCTTCTTGATACAAATCATATATAATTATTACATCGCCTCGACGTAACCTAGACGACCAGTTTTTATCAATTTACAAAACTGATCTTGAGTCAATCCATGTTCTTCGTCTGCACCCCTATGCCAATATATATTTTATTGAATTTTGATATGAACATGTTTGATTGCAATAAATTACATACAAATAAAGTTTTTCCGCTTCCACTAGGCCCTACAATTTGATATACTGTATCATTTCTTAATTACATTTAATTTAATTTAATTTGTTTATAATTTGATATACTGAATCATTTATTTTGATATCGGAAAATAATTAGTAATAATAATTATAGAGGAAGATGTGAAGTAACTGGAAGGAAGTTTCCGACCGGAAAACCTCAACATGTAGTGGATAGAAGTGGAAAATATCCAATCTTATTTTTCAAGAGTGGAAAATGCAGGGTAATGGGTTTCAAAAGAACATTACAGGAAGGAGATCTCAAATATCAGATTCAAGATTTACAAATTCAATCATTATCTTTGAATATTGACATAGTTTGTCGAATCAACTTGTATGATTTGTCTACCAAAACAGAAAATATTTACGAACCGGAACTGTTTCCAGCATTAAGACTTGTCAAGTATAATCCACTTTGTGTGAATGTATTTGCAAGCGGAAAAGTCGTTGTCATGGGGATAAAAACACTGGAATACAACAGTCTAGTACAAGAAATATTTAATTTTATAAAACCTTTAATTAATAATCTTAATACCGACCAAGAAATACTAGATTATTTATTAAGCACTGATTGTGTTTAAATAGATTGAATTCTGACGATTGTAAAAATTAACAATGATCGACGAGCAAGAAGCATACTTATTCGAAACAATTCTGATGAAGATGGAAGAACAAACTTTCCTATTGTGCTCCTGAATACTTGACTACACGGATCTATCAAATGACAGGAATCAACATCGAAGAAATTGTACGAATCAGTTCAAGGATCTGGTTTGAAATGTTTAGGTGACTGCATTGTTTGTGCAGATCCCTCAATGTTGACTTGTCCATTTAGATGCGGATGCTGCAGGGACTACAAAAAGAAGGAAGTTGTACATATTTTGTTGGCTGAGCTAAGAAGAGCTTACTATAAGCAGATTTGTGATGATGTAAATAAATTTTGATTTATACGAGTTTATTTTAAGTGTTTAGTTTTTTTATAAAGATTTTGATCTTTTACGAGTTTATTTTATGTGTTTATAGTTTTTTTTATAAAGATTTAAATTGGTTGAATTAATATTATTATTATTATTATTATTATTATTATTATTATTATTATTATTATTATTATTATTATTATTATTATTATTATTATTATTATTATTATTATTATTATATGTTAACAATATCTTTTTTTATTCAAATATAATTTTAAAACATTACATATTTTATCATAAAAATTTAATAATTATTTTGCTAAAAATTTTATTAAAAAAATATTTCAAAAATCAAACTAAAATTTTCATATAAAATACTTTAATTAAAAATATGTAATGCTTAAAAAATTAAATTTTAAAATACACTTAAAATATGATCTTAAAAATACACTTAAAATTTTCGAAAAAAAATACACATTATCATCTTAAAATTATCAAAAAAAAAATACACACAAAAAAATTAATTAAATTGCACACAAAAAATTACATCATTAAGTAATCAATACACACAGAAAATAATCACGAGAACCCCCCCCTATATAACATTATGCAATTTTTTTATGTAGCAGAGTGCTACTAACTACCTACTAATATATATATATATATATATATATATAATATATATATATATATATATATATATATATATATAATGAGTTTAAATTTCATTAATTTTAATCAGAACAAACTAATAGGACATAGTTTATGCCAGGCTTCAGCAAATTTTTTAAGTTACGCCTCCATTTTCAACATATTTATTTTTGGCACCCACGAATTAATAAAAATCTGACCGCCACAATCAAAAAGACGTAAATAAAATAAACATCTTTAAAATAAACAAAGTGAGTTTTTCTATTTCTTGTAAATTGAACAAATTAAATATTATGAAAATAACAGATTTAATGCTTTAGCAAAAAATCAATAATAAATATTCTACGAAAAAACCATACTTCGTTTGTAAAATCTAACAATTTTAAAATTTTCTGGAAACAAAGAGTTATTACATTTTAAAATTTTCTGCGCCCCAAAATTATTATCACGCACCCCAATCCGTGGATCGGCCCCTAGTTTGGCACCTTTGTAGAATATTGTGGCTTATCTTTCTTATTTAAGTGCTTTTCTATTGTTATATTACATTCTTCGGTGCACCTAGACAGCATTAATATCATACCTGCTTTGTTTTCACTCGTGGGCTGGAATATCAGTTTAGAATGACCAAATTTTGTCAGGCCCCAATTTTCTGATGACATCTAAAGTTCTAATTAAAGATTTTGGTCATTTTATTTATTATCTTGTTAAAGATCTCCTCAAGGTTCCTTTATCTTGGTCGTTCTCGAATACCAAGGTAGGTGTAGATATTATCCTTACATGATAGCTTTTTCTATTCTACCCGATGATTTCAGTGAGATTGTCGAATAATATCGTAAAAAGGGTGTCTGAGTGTAGCGTTCTAATAATTATACAATTGTCATTCTTTCAAATATTTCAGTCATGATCATTTTATTCAGCATTAGCTTACGGTGATTCCATTGTGATTTTACACAACAAATTACATTACTAGAGCAAAACAATCATTTATTATTTGAAATGGTTTACAATTGATGAATTAAGAAAACTGTCAATAATTTTCACATTTGTCATCAGAAATTCAGCTAAACAAAACCAACATCCAAACTGAAAACAGTCAAAGTTGAAGAAACCAATCAAAATAAAGGAAAATAAAATTTAAACAATTTAAAATTAAATTAAAATTCATTAACATTCTTAAAATCATTTAAAATATATTAAAATTATATTTAGTATATTTTTCATTATTTATCTATTTTCATTTTCAATATCCTTTATCTTCATTTTTACAAATTATAAATCAATATTTTCAGTACAACCTTTTTAAGTGTTTTATTTCGAATATAGAGATTAAAATTGATAAAATTTTTTAAAAAATATTTTATAAAATAAATTAAAATAACTTCTCGATATCGCTGAAACTTATCGGCCAAAAATCCAAGAATTGGTCTGCTGAGAAAAGAGGATATGTGACTGAGAAAATTTATCACAGCTAATTCCGAAGCGGTTACTCCAAATTCATACATGAAAGGCGTTAAATACATGAAAAGACAAGAAACTGCTGTAATAATTAATAATAATTCTAGTAGAAATATTTTAATAATGATAAAACTTCACCTGATAATTCAAAAAAATAAAGAATTTTGATTATCAACAATTTCTTATTGATTTTAAAAGGCATTTTTAAGTGCCAATTATGGAAAATTTTATTTTTGAAAAGATAATTACTAGATTTATCTAATTAATTTTTCTATGTAATTATCATAAAAATTGGTTTGAAATAAATTATAAAGGTCATTTAATTGGTATATTAAAACAATACCATAAAGTTAAATGTACAATTATTTAATATTATAATTTTTTATTACTTATATTAAATTGATATATAATGAAATGGGATTATTCATTTTTAATAGTCGATTTTAATTATATAATTATATAGAATTTATACACAATGTAAGTTACATATAAATTTACCTTTTTAGTTACATTATGTAACTAAAAAGGTGACATAACGAACATTTCTTTAATTTTTATTAAACGATAATATAATGAGTTCTTAACACTAATTTTATTTAAAGCAAATTTGATAAAACATTCAAGAGCCTCATTCAATTTTTGCCTAATATTTTGTGAACTTTTTTTTTGTTAGTATTTTTTGCCGATAGATGTTTTGTGGTTAGCTAGAGATCAACGTATTTTGAGCGAGCAGTAAGTCTCAGAAGTTTGATGAATAAAACTGTTGAGATTGTTTTAATCTTCTATGAAGCTCTTGGTGAGGTCCAGATCAATCTCAGTTTCAAAAAAATAAAATGATTGAGTTTCTTTTGATATTTTTCATCAGGTTCGAAAAATGTTTGCTGTTCTTATTTGTCCTTGAGATAATAATATTAGAAAAAATAAATTCAGCAATGAATTTATGCTGTCAACAAATATTTTAAACACTTAAATGTGCACTAGATTCGTTGTAAACAAAAAATATTTTGTTGGTAATCACTGATTGATAGCAAATTTTGATTATTCGGCACCGTAACCCATAAGAGTTTGTAGCAACAAAACCAAATTAAAAGAAAGGATGACTCATTAAAAATAACTGATCAACATCAAACAGGATCAGAAATCAATTCAAAAACAATAAAAATAAATAGAAAAGAAAAAAATAACAGCAAAACAACAAAAACTAAACAAAAATCAAACGATATCGAAAAATATTAAAATGTCATTATATCTGATGAAAATAAATTTTACGACAAAAAATTCAAAATCATCAAACGCATGATAATTAAATGGCAAAATATATACTCTAAAGAATAATTACTGTAGGATACCCTAGATAGAAGAATATAAGAGAAAAGGTAACAGAGGTGTAAATTGATACAAATAGTGATTTTTCTCGTTTACGGTTTATGAATTCTTTTACATTCAGTTAACTTCAAGGGTGAACTGAGTCGTTAATTTTTGAAACAGTTAATCAGAAAATGGATGAAAATGGGCATGTAAGAAATAAGAAACAGGGTCTGAATATAGTTGTTTGTTTGAGGTCAATAACATTTGATATAATACATGTAGAGTAATGCATTATATTGTACGATATTGTCTTTAACCGACATAATGAATGCAATATAATTATTGGATGGTGATCTACATCTCTGGTCTTAACTAATATTGCCTAGAAACTTCAAGAAAACATTCACGTTAACCGCTTGATCCACATTTGCTAGGAAACATTAGAGCTGTATCAAATGAGTGGATGCCAGCCAAAAGTGAGCTGTTAAACTTCTAAGGCCCTGACATACCTCTAGGTCACGGACTGCTAATTGAAAGCCTAGGCTAGATTTGATTTCTTTGGTTCCATTTCATTTCAATGAAAATTTACTAAATATATTGCGCAAATTTTTCCCATGATTGTCAAACACCTTAAAAAATCTTTAAAACACGACAGATGTTGCAGCATTCTCTATTATGCTTTAGAATGTGCATGCATAATAATAACATTATAATAATAACCCACGCGTAAAATATCTTCAAAACAAAACATTCAATTACATGTAAAAATTTTGGTTTGTTAATTATTATATTCTTGCTGACGGATTTGCAATAAACCTCTTCCTTAAGTTGCTTATTATCCGGCTTTGCGCCGCGGTAGTCTCGGATACGTTCGTGCTTTACAGACTTGCATTTCTTTTACGGCGATAATCATCGAACTGTCAGCGAGTGGTTGTGTTTGTTCATTATTGCGTTCTGGTGAGAACATTTATACATTTTGTATCTTTCCTTGGAGGTTTAGGTCATTTGCGACGCCTATTGACTGCATATAGGCTGCTTCAATTTTGTGGATTCCACAATGTACAATAAATAAGGGCAAGATTTGATGATCTTTAAAATAAGTTATGTTGTTTTAATAAATAAAATTTAATGACAAACATAATTTAAATGGTGTTTTCCTTTGCGGAACGGGTCGCAGTGGAGTAAAAATTCAACTTTTCGATATTTAAGGGTCGAAATTGATGTTTCAATAGTCATAAATTAAGGACAATCGTGATTTAAAGGCTTAATTTTTTGTTAAAATGGGTCTGGATTATTTCAAAATTAAAGGGTGAGCTTGATTGAAGTATAGATTAAGGGCAATAAATATGAATAACGGATAATCTGAGCCTTAAAGCCCAAATCTTTACACTTTAACGACATTGTTTCTGATGTGGTTATCCGGGTTTAATATAGATTAATGCTTGGAATTAATGAAAAGAAATCCTTTAATATTATATAATTGGTTGAATATTTCTTTGTGAACGTCTGATGGCTTGCAAAACGGTGATTTTTCTGACTTGGTCTTTTTTGCCTGGGTTTATTTGATTCTAAATAAACATGTGAATGTACGGATTTCAGAACTGTGCCAAAGTTGAATTAATGAGTACGTTTACTCTATAAGTCACCTCAGTTTTTAAACATCTACCTGATTCAACTTTTTACACATACCTTCCTTAGTTTTATTGGGAGTAAAAAATTTCTTTTCCTTAAATTAGGTCTCACTTTCAGAATAGCTGTCATTCATTGGTCCATTACGCAGTAAACACTGCCATGGTCCCAGTAATGCCATAATTACAGAAATTATTCACATTTTTTACTCATTTCAGGATCCCATACAAAATTACCCAACTCTCTTGTGTAATATTTTGCATCTTTTAAGTCTGATCACCAAATAATTTTGTAAAATCCAAAAGTCCATCACGTATTTTATTTGACATCTCACAGTTCCTTTCTTGGTGATTGTTTCAAAAGATTTTAAAATAAATTCCAGACAATTCAGTTACAGTTAGAAAGAGTCAATCTCTGAAATGCAAAAAGCCGAAGACTTTGTAGTAGATCTATTTTTCAAAATTGAACTTTTTTGTGTATTCTTTCGCTTAGAAACAACTTAATAATCATCACCAAACATAGATATTATCAAATTTATAAATCCTTCCATGTAATCTAGACCCCACCCCCCTCCAGTACTAAACTGAGACAAATCAAGGCTGAGTGACTACGCTTCCACAAAATTGCCCCACCTAGTCAAAGACTACACAAATTCCAAATGAATATTTCTTAATAAGTAAAAACCGATGATAAAATTCCATTTAATAAATAACCGAACACTTACGTCACTGAATATTTATTAATAAAACACAAATTAAAAATTATTACATTTTCTCATTTAAACAAAACGTAAAACAAAATTAACCAATCAACTAAAACACACCTTAAAACCCATGATAAAACCGAACGTTTAATAACAATAGGATCGAACTTTAACAAGGAATTGTTCCATTAATTTCAACCTCTAACAAGGGATTGCGATTCTCTACATTTAACTTATCATCCTGGTTCTCTCGGTTGGCCGCCTTATTAGCACAGTACGGTATCAATAACTTCTGCAATGGGTAATATATAATGGAACAAAAGGCCGAGATAGCTATCATTGATACGAATAAAGCATGGTAGCCAAATTGGTCAAGAATTATTCCTCCATACAGAGCACCAAGAGCCCCTCCTAAATTTTTGGTATTTTTAATCTAGTAATAATGTGCATTGGAGATGATGCAAAAAAGATTGAACAATATTCCCCATATTCGATGGTCGGTTTCATCATCATTTCATACCAAATCTCATTTTCCATTTGTAGATTCTCTAATCAGTAGATAATTAGTAAGTGATTTGAAATATATAACACCAAAAAAAGATTCACAATTCAAAATTAATCGCTTGCAAATCAAATTGAACCTTTTATAAAAGAATGATCCAAAACATAAAAAACAGTAATTCTTTGCTTTCTTTTATTTAAATTAAATTTTTTAAAAAAAAATTAAAAAGTGCAGAAAAAAATTCTAAAACGTTTAAGTTTTTACTGTTTTGACCTTTGTGGATCTTCTACCCTACTGAAAATATGGTATTCATGATGACGCCGATCTTTTAATTCAGGTTTAACCAAAATTTGAAGTGCTAAAATTTCTGGACTCTAAAAAATTTGACACGCCATAATTGAACCACTAAGGTCGAAGCAGCATAAAATGAACCACCTGATATATATTTATAAACATATATTATATTGTTCCCAATATCCTATGGTCACAATTTTTGGTATAAATATACTTGTGGGTGTTCTATATTAAATAACTAAACATTTACTTTATTATAATAATAAAATAGATGTTTTACTTATTTAGGACCATATGGTTACATTTTTCTCGAGTTCATTCAACAATGTCCTGATGAATTAGGAGTTAGAACAGATATTTTTAACAAAGATGCGGTCATGGTTTGTTAACAAAATTAAAAACAATAACATGAAAAAAATGTTTCTAAAAGCGAGTGTTAAACCATCAAAAATGTAAAACCTAAATTGAGAAAACTTAAAAAATTCTAAAAAAGAAAATTCCAATTCCTCTAAAAACAAGATTCACTCCATCTAAAAAACTTGTAACAGCAAACTTTTCCAACCTAAAATCTCATATCGCATAATTTAAAACCGAAACCTGTTAAAAAACAAGTGAAATCTGTTAAAACAGTCAAAATTCATCGAGGTTTTCAGTTTTCACTGTTAAGTGTTAAAAGAATGAATATTTTACAATCATTTCCTAATTTTATTATCGATGACTTACTAGATATTTTAGTTAAAGTTGTCAAAGGAAAAAATAAAGTAAATTAATAGAAAAAACTTGTGTTGAATAAACATAAGAAACCACTGTTATCACTGGTAAACAGTAAAATCAAAAAATGATGAGAAAAATTATTTATAAACAACAAGGCTATCTAGAAAAATTGAAAAAGTTAAAAAACCAAAGTATAGTATCGGTAACCATATTCGAATATCTAAAATATCTACTTTACCCTTCATTAAAAATTTCGACACAAATTTGAGTGATGAAGTTTTTGTTATTTCAAAAATTAATACAAAACAAAATACTGTAATGTATGTTATTAAAGACTATGATAGTAATGAAGTACAGGGTAAATTTTATGAGCAGAAATTACAAGTTATTCTACTTTTGCTAATTCGGTAAAAACTGTTGATAAATTGGTTGAGTTGTTGATAAAGAATGGATATTCTAAATCATTTTTATTGTTGATGATAAAAGAAACTGTTGATAAATTGATTAAAAATCCTAAGGATCCATGTTGTGGAAGATAAAGCCCATGAACGATAAATCAATCCTTTCACCATATTTCTCTTATACTTAAATTCACAAAAGTGATATGTGAAGCATTGCTGATAAGGTCATTGGATCCAAAGATTAATGTGCAGAGTGCTGTGACTACGAATGTTTTGAATGTTTTTAAATAGTTTACGTATGTTAAATCATGTTTGTTTTTTTAATATTATTAAAATAATTGAAAATTTTAAATTACATTATTTTTTAAAAATTAGAATATAAGTAAAAAAATTTAAAATTTAAAATTAATTTAAAATATATTTTTAAATATTTATTTATTAAAAAATTAAATTAATAAAAAATAATTTGTTTAAATTAAATGTTAATTCATAATATTTTTAGTTGGTTTTGAGTACCTGAAGATGATAGCTGTGCTATCGAAATATATCGTACGAAAGGTTTTTTATTGGCGTTATCGTTTAATTAAATCATTGCCAAATTTATTTAATTATTTATTTATAAATCATGCTGCAGCTGTTCCAATATTCAAAAGGTTTATGAAGGTTTATAACTCCCTCAAAAGAAAGGAACTAGACATTAGTTTTCTTGAGACTTGTTTAGAAGAAAAGATGATTCCTTCGTTCATTTATAAAATGAAACTAAGTGATTGTCTTTCTAGTAAAGATGTCCAATTAATACATAGAAGAACGTTAAGAAGAATGTTGGAATCAGAGAAAATAAGGAGAACTTCCATTGATAAAAAACTAACAAATATTGGATTAATGTTAAATAATGCTACGAATGAGTTTTGTTTACAGGTATGTGTAGAATGGTGTATCAAAAATTCGATTGTGCAAATAAAATTTAAAGAGAATGCTCATATTAAAAAATTGATTAATTTGAGAAAAATATTTGGGATTTCTAAATTTAGTGTGGAGAATACTGTGATAAATTTGAGTAAAATAGTGTTGAATGATGATGAAGAGCGTGTTTTAAAATTTGGTCCAAATCACTGTATTAAGAATCGCTTGGATGAAACAAAATTGTGTGCAAAAATTGAAAGTTTATATTTTCATATAGCCCGATCGATGAAAGGCATTAATGGTAATTATGTGAAGAGCTCGTTAAGTGCAAGTACGATGGAGTATATCGATAAAAACAAAAAGCAGAATATTAGGGATTTTATGACTTTAAAAAACTTAGCTAATAAAAATATAAATATCTGTAAGTTTGACAAAGGAAATGGGATAGTTATTCTTGACCATGATGTGTATGTAAATAAGTTGAATGATTTGTTAAATTCTCCTCAGTTTGTGAAATTGCCAAAGGGTCGGAAGAATGGAAAATTACCTCCTCTTAAGGATGAAGAGTTTGTGCAAAAAATGTTAAATGGTTTTATTGAGAAGAAGCTTATTGATGAAGAGGTAGGTAAGTCTATTCGTCCAATAGGATCGCAGCCAGCTAAACTATATGGGCTAGCAAAAATCCATAAAGATGGTGTACCTATGAGACCAGTTTTGTCGATGGTTGGTACTGCCCAGTATAAAATAGCAAAGTTTTTAGATGGATTATTAAAACCGTTAATGCGATCAGAGTTTGAATGTAAGGATAGCTTTGAGTTTGTGTCTTGTATTGCAAAGCTACAAAAACGAAGTATGAATGATGTTATGGTTTCGTTTGATGTTTGTAGTTTGTTTACGAATGTGCCACTGGTTGAGACAATTGACTTATGCTGTGCGTTGTGGAATGAAAATGATTCGGAACATCACATTTTGGATAGAAGGGCATTTCGAAAACTTCTTGAATTTGCTACTTCAAATGTCAATTTTCTTTTCAATGATGAATGGTATCAACAAATAGATGGAGTCGCTATGGGTTCCCCTTTAGCACCAACGATGGCATCAATATTTTTGGCTAGTTTGGAAAAGAAAATTGCTTCTTTCCAATTTGAAAAACCTTTTGTTTATAAAAGGTATGTGGATGATATTTTTCTTATATTTGAAAACCAGAAACATGTAGAACCGTTTTTGCATTTTATGAACAGTTTACATAAAAACATTGTATTCACATGTGAAACGGAGAGAAAGTCATCAATTGCGTTTTTGGATTTGTTAATTCAACGCAAAGATAAATAGTATGAGACAGAGATTTATAGAAAACCAACTGATACTGGTCTTTATACTTCTCCAGAAAGCTTTTGTGAATTTAAGTATAAGAGAAATATGGTGAAAGGATTGATTTATCGTTCATGGGCTTTATCTTCTACTTTTGCTAATTCGGTAAAAAGTGTTGATAAATTGGTTGAGTTGTAATAATTTTACCTACTGACAAAATATCACATGGGCAAATAATCATTAATTTTCACTGAAATAATAATAATAATAATAATAATAATAATAATAATAATAATAATAATAATAATAATAATAATAAAAATAATAATAATAGTGATAATAATAGTAATAATTAATAAAAATAATAATAAAATTAATAATAAAAATAAATATAATTTATCGGTTTTTAATTTTCAAAGTTTTTAGTAAAATTTGCTATTAAATGTCCTTTACACACACATACACGAGGGATAGAAAAAATTTTGACAAAAATAAATTGTTAGACTTCGAAATATTTTCGAAAAAAAGTATGAGTCATAGAAAAAATTTTTGCTAGTGGGGTATGTCTTTGTTTTGACTTTGAACAATTTTGAAAAATATATGAATCATGCTTTTACCCTGACATGACCTCTTTGAACCGCTGTAGAACAAAGACCATGAGTTATACACACGCGAAACACACCCATGTGACCTCTGACTGACTCTCTACACGATGAGTCATCACTCGATGAGTCATCGTTTCCAGTCAGCCAATCAGAACGCCCTGTGCTGGGTGGCTCACATCTACCTACTGAGGTAGTGGGAAAAGAGCCATCAAATACTCACAACAGCTCCTTCTCAAATCCTTTGGAACTTTGTGATCAATTGCCAGAAAAGTAACTTTGAATTAAAGTTACAAATAAAAAGCATTTGAGGACATTAAAACAATAAATTATGGCATTCCTAAGAAAAAACATTGGACCTTGCAATAAAATTTTTATTTATATTGTGAGTTTGCAAAGGTTTATGCAAGGTCTTTCTTAGACACTTAGCCGCCCATCACTTGTTATATTGTCTACTGAATATCATATTCAATTTTAAATTAAATTAGAAATAATTACCGATATTGAAAAATAACCCAGCAAAAACGCATTGCACCCGGCCTTGCGTTGATCTGTTGGCGAATTTGCTGATATGCGCCATCATACATGGTAGCAATAGCCCGAAGGCTGGCCCGTTGAGGAATTCAATCATCAAGAAGAACCAATAATTTGTAATTAAATAATAACTCAACCATCTGAGGGCCCATGTAAAGAACGCAAAAGATATCCAAAATTCATCGTCTAAATTATATACATTAAAATTATTTAAATTCAAAAACTAATATTAATAAATCAAATTAAAAAAATAGCGCGATTATCGATTAATTCAATTGTCTCTCAATTCCTTCATTTTAAAGACATTTTAATATTAAGAAGAACGCTGCGAAATGTCTGTGGAAGGCGTACCAGGATGTTTCCTCGTTCGTTGATAAGGTTATACATTTGTGGTACATTTATTCATGAACATGATCTGTGCATTCTATATTGTCTATCAGATGCTCATCACTGAATATTCACAGCCAATTAGTCATTCATTGTTACCGAAAGTGCGCTATCGTAAGTCAAACCGAATGGCTGTGGTGACCAAGAAAATGAATTCAATTTTATATAATATTCATTATATAATACGCATTATTAATTTATCAAAATATTTTTATAAGTTCTGCAAACAACTACCAAGAAAGAACTAATAATGAGAGTTAAAAAATTGGAGAATCAGTACTAGAAAAAGTAAAAGCAAAATCCAAGGAGTAATGCATAAGAAACATGACAGGCGATATTCGTCACAACATGATAGTTGAAGATTGATTCAGAGAACCGTGGAGAAAATGAAAAGATTTCTTAAAGAAAAGGCATGTGATGATACTTGAACATGATTATCAGCGAGCAGTAAAAGTAAAATTCAATAACCAAACTAAATAATAACTTGGATAAAAAGATTTTATAATGAAATATTAAAATAATTCATTTAAATAAGTATTTTAATCCCAAAATAAGCTAAATTAAAAATTGTAAGTGTAGATTCTAATTTAGTTGAAATCAAAATTGTTAAATAAGTTAAATTAGTGTTAAATTTTAAAATTTATTTATAACTTTATTTTTAGTAATTAAATATCATTTTGTACAATAAAATATACACATTCATACAATTGTCTTCTACATTTGGGAAACTCTACATAATAATAATAATAATAATAATAATAATAATAATAATAATAATAATAATAATAATAATAATAATAATAATAATAATAATAATAATAATAATAATAATAATAATAATAATAATAATAATAATTATTATTATTATTATTATTATTATTATTATTATTATTATTATTATTATTATTATTATTATTATTATTATTATTTTATCCTAATTCTTTATGATGAAAAAACGTAAAATTTCAAATAAAAATTTTGGATCAACCTTTTATTTGACATATTGTTTTTTACTTATAATGAAAAAAATATTTTGTTAATAAAAAACTTACTCATATTTAGTCTGTCCTGTGATTGTAACAACATGTCAATGGAAAAAGAACAGAAGCCTGAAAAATAGCATAAACAAATGAAAATTGAATCGCCAGGGAATAATTTAACTCCACAGATGTTCACTAAGAAAGTCAAGAAATATGTTGGAAAGGTGGATTTAAACATTGAGACCTCAGTTGGAGAAATAACTTATTAGACAGGTGCAACAAAAAAGGGCCTTTCCCATATAATTATTGGCATTATACAGTACTGATCAGTGCTTTGGACCACTGACTTAGGCCAAATTGGCATGGTTAGACTATCTACTATGCCTACAGCTCTGAAAATCCGTACGGAATAAATACAGTTACCACTAATAGGTACTACAGAAACAGTTCCTCGTAAACTTCATTGTTTATTATAATTTATAGCTTTTTATTAATAATAAAATTATTATTATATTTGTTTAAATATAGTAAACCAAGTTCAAAATTTTAACTTACTCGCAAATTTTAGAATAATAGAAGAAGCGCCGTTAAAGATCGCCTCGGCGATTGTCATAACAGCAAATATAAGTCCTGGGAAATATTTCGGCATTTGAGGAAACATTTGAAATATTACAATAAAATAGTATTCGATGAGCGTTGAAAAAATAAATCCTCCAAAAATTGAAAAAATAAAAAATATTGAAATTTCAAGATTACGAAAAAGCAAACCCAGAGACCTGCAAAGGTGAAAATTGTGTAAATATTTATCATATGAAAAATAAATAAATTCAAATGTTAACTGATGAAACTTAAACCTCTGATCATAAAACTTATAAAAGTTGAAATGAGAATTCATTGAACCACCAGTCGGTAGGAAGGGAAAAATCCTTTAAAGTCGCTGCACTAAGGCATATTTGATTAGATGTGAGACACATCTCTAAATTCTTCCTTTTATTGTGTTAGATCGGATTACTTAGGACGTTCCCAGGCGAGATCGTATTTTTATATATCATATAAAAGATGCTCAAAACTAATTTGCCAATAGAAATTGTATCGAATCTTACATCACACTTTATTTTAAACCGCCAATAATCCGATTTTTTGTTTTTAAAAATTTCAATAATAAATATATGTCGGCTGTTAGTGAACATGTGATGGGGATGGCTTATAGGAGGGAGAAATGCATTTGAAAAAATAAGTAGTAAATAAAACAAGGAATTTAAAACTTTCGCGTTTTCGGCTCCGGCCTGTCAGTTAAATTTAATTATCAATTTGCCACATTCATAATATCTTCAATTTATTAAAACAATATTTTTTTATTTAACCAAAAATTTTAAAATAAAGCAGAAGCTAAGGGGTTTTGACAATATGAGAGATGGGAAGTCCATGTGGACACAGTACACTCATACCTGCATAAATAATGGAGACTTTGCAAATATGAAGATGAGACTAATTTGAATGGGCTTCATATTTTGAATTATAAATTAATAAATAAAATTTTTTAATCAAAATAATAATCAAATCATCGCACTCTGACTATACAAAGTTGGGATGTCATCATCAAATAAAAAATTGAATTATAAACAATGCGTTTTGTAAGAATGTATTTCAATGAAATTGTTTACATTTAAATGTTTACTTATCAACATATTCACATCACGATGTCAAAAATGTGGTTTTCCGTCCTTTTTGTACTAAACAAAGTCAATTGACATATAAGGAGGTGATGATGTCAATGTCGACATTTCGTCTATCGCCATCTTAAACCCGTGTAAAACGTAGCCAGGCGTTATATTATTAAATATGTTACATATTATTAATATGTAAGATACATATTATTAATATAAGATTTAGCTTCCTTATTAAACAAATTTTTTAACATTTAATTAATAATGCAGAATTCTCAAAAAAAAATTGTTTAGAATTCCTTAGCTTAGCACATTTTTAAATTGCAGAAATTTTCTAATAAAATAATTATTCCAATGTTTTCAACTTAATTCAAAGCGAAACTGATTACAAAAAGAAAAAAAAGAAAAATAAAGATTCAATTAGAAAGATCAGTTAAATTTCGTATAGAATTGTACTTCATTTTAGTTGGTAAATATTCTAATTAATAAAAAATGCCTTACCGATTCATTTAAATCGTTTTTAAAAATAAATTATAAAATATTGTCAGGGGACGGTCTAATTTTGAATAATAAAATTGAACAAAATCGTAAAGAAATTTTAAAAAATATAAATTAATATAATTAATTTATAATTTATTTATGTTGGAAATACTAAAAATTAATTGATTTTAAAAAGTTTTTTAAATAAATATTTTATTTTGTTTAAGTTATTAAATTCGTTGAAAATTATCAAGTAAATAAAAGTAAAAGAAAGATTCGATTAGATGGAGATCAATTAAATTTCGTATTGGAGTGGAAATTTTAGGTCGAAAATCGGAATCACTAAACGCTTGCTCAGTATCAAAAACTAAGTAAACGTAAAGTGATATTTTTATGGATTTACGTTAATAATAGCGATCACAAATCAGCGATCATCAAAACCGTGATCACAAAATAGCAATCACAAAAATAGCGACCTACAAAACAGCGATTTTTTCAACAACTTGAAAAATTTAAATATGGAAAAAAAATTATAATGTATATATACAGAAAACAAATGGAACTGTTTCGATGCTGGTCAACACGATCCAGAATCAACAACTCAGTTGAAGAGTAGCATTGAGAATTCTGTGAACTGATTGGAGTGAATCATCTGACCATCTAGAAAATCATTGGTACACTAAAAACGGAACAGAATATGGACAAGATGAAGATCGAACAGTTCACCGTAGGCCAACGACTAAATCCATCTCAAAGAATCGACAAAGAAACTGTAGAAAGAATCAAAAATATTGTCGTCGATTATAATAAATGAACAATATTGGATTATCTGCGTGGGATTGTGCATAACTTGAGTCTTCAAGTTTAATATTAAACATTTCCGAGCATTTCATTTCTGCATATTTTACATTACAATTTTTTTTCCTTATTTAAAATTTCAAGTTGTTAAAAAAAGTCGCTGTTTTGTATGTCGCTATCTTAAACCAGTCGCTGCTTTGTGATATCTATTATTAGCGAACAAGTTTTATTGAATGTTTAGAATTTTGTATTAGCTTTTGGAATATCCATGTTTAATACCATTAAAGAAATTAGCAGTGACAATATTATCTACAAGAGTTATTAAAAGTAACGCAGTAGTTAACCCTTCGTTAGTTGCATTCGATTTGAGAGATACATACGATATTTATTCAGACGCCATTAATTTACGGTAGCAGTGGAGGGATGGCACTCTGTCTAGTGTCTTAACGCAAGGGTGATTTTGGTTTTGTAGTGATCTAACTTTACTATGATGAGTTTCGTTGTCTGATACAGCTAATTTGTATCTAGTAGTATATTGCGACTATTTACTTAAGTATTACAAACGTTTGTTTAAAGGTTTTATTAATTACATTTGTTTACTACACTTATTAGGTTTAACATAAAGTATCCACTGCATTTATTGTTCGTTTACAAAGTACTTTTTTTAGTATATGTTTCTGGAGATACTAGTAAAAGAATACGCTTCATGTCATGTTGTACCTCAGATAAGCGAACAAGGTTGACGAGGTACCCATGTGGCCAATGTGAAAAACATCTTTTAATTAAAGATTAATAAAAATAAATATTACCATATTTAACTTATTATAATCTGATTTTTGTATGTCTTGTTACTTTTTTGGAAAAATAATTATATCAGTGAACAGCTTTTCAAAACTTTTGAATAAATTACTTTAAAACAATATAGAATAATTTAATCTTGACCCTATTCCTCAAAATACATTAATTTTTTGTAAACCTGATTTTTAACTTATGTAGTTATGGGATGCATTGCGACTCATGAGGTCTCTTAACGTATTGCGACTAACGCAGGGTTAAAGATGAGCTGTCTAACTCATGCTAAAACTCAACCCCCTCGCCATTTTGAATCATACAAAAATTTAGTTATGAGTCATCGCTGATGAGTTGTGCTTTATTGTAATATTTTTTAACATGATAATAATAATTATAATAAAAATATAAATACCGAAAAACTGATGTCACATTTTTAATAAAAACATGAGAAAGTCAAAAAAGAAATATATTTCGAGGAAATTACCCTCATTATCAGCCTGTCTTGCTGATTGAATGTTTATTTTAGGGAATTGTGATTATTTTTATAAAAAATTTTAAAATGTTTTTGTTTTTAATTATAGTAAAAATCAAACAATAAAATGATGCAGTTGAAACAGTTGACGAACAATAAAAATCCCAAAGTTTATAGTATATTGGTAATTGTAAAATCTTTGATCAATCTTCGACGTAAGTAAACTTATAGTAACTGATGTTCGATTAAAGATTGAATTCATTAATATTTGGAGGTACTATGAGAAATGTGAATACTTTGAAGATGAGAACATCAAGCAGAATAGCTTGATGAAGGTAAACATTCCATAGAACATAAATACAACTGAAGCTGGATTTGTTTAGTCAACGAAAAAACATGATCCAAGTTATTTGAAATCGAAATTTTGCTAATTATAGGATTTTTGTTTGTAGTTTCCGATAATTGATAAAAGTGAAAATGTCAATGGTTAATTTTTACCAGTCAGGATTTTCAATTTTTTGACAAATTAGTGCTTATTGTAAATACTATAATTATTTTATTCTACGTGTAAATGTAATATGCATAAATACCTAAAACCTGAACTCTGTGTTAAATTTAGGGATATTAAGTTTATTAGAATCAATGTGTACTAAGTAGCACATAGGTCATGATGGCTCACATTTGCTATTAACATAATAAGTAATTATAACTATTTATAACTATTTGTCTTGAAGGCATTTAAAGATCTCAAAAGCCTTCTTTTGAACAATTTCTTATTCAGTCCACTCAAGCATGCAATGTTGATGAGATAATAATAGAATGAGTGAATTTTTACTACTGTCAATCGAAAATGTCAGATTTTGTATATTTGCAAACCTCTGTTGTGACAGTAAATAAATCTTGTGGCAATTATATTTTTATCATATTGGTTTTTCATATTGTCAGTCACGCATTGTGCTAGCGAGTGCATCAATTCTGGTCTAATATATTTTGTCCGTAAGATATAACTGTACCGACTCGGAGGAGTTGGCAGTCTGTAAGCCTTTTAATATTAAGTTTTTGTTTAGAGTTAATTATTTTAAAGAGATATTTTATGATAAAATTTTAATTTCATTTTAAAAATTTGTGGGAATAATTACCAATAAAGATGTCACAAAGAGTCAGATTCAGATTATTTATTTCATCGACAAATCTTCAACACACTCTTATTTAGCACTTCGTTTTGTAATATCTGTTGGGATGGTACGAAACGATGGTATTAAAACTCGGTCTGACTCATCGTGTTCAGAAATCAAAATAATCAAGATTGAATCCCAACAACATTTTTATTTCACAAATCTCTATTTTACAATGGCAGGATAAACACCTAAAGGGTATCACCGATGAAGTCAAAGCACAAGATATGCACTTTTTCTCTTTCCTATGCGATTTATCGTTTAAGCTAAATTTAAATTTGTTTTTTTTTGAATTTACAACGACCAATTTTATAGCAATTTCTCGCCCATCAATTATACCTAAAGAAAGCAAAAACATCTCTAGCGGGTGGCAATTTATTTCCAATTAGCTAAATTCCTGGCAGCCCATTATTCTGAAATTCCGCTCTGTGACTCTTGATTAATGGGTTCGTCTGAAAATAATTTAATTAATTAATTTCTTTTTGGGTTCCTGGTCCTTCAATTTACCTTTGATCAAATAATTATTATTTTATTCGTCTTCAAAATCAAATTTGCAAACAGTTACTACTTTTTCCCCAGAAGAATGTCAATTATTACTTTTTTAATATTTTTCATTGATTTTTATAATTTTGAACTTTTTTTATTTTATTTCTTGTAATTTGTATAACCCTAACATATCTAAAAGGGAAGTTTGTTAGTTTACTAATTATACAGAATACCTTAAAACACACAAACATACCACCATCACATAACCTCTGATCTTGAAACTGCCGTTTTGAAATATTATTACAAAATGTGTTAATTCAATCAATTGTACAATATCCATTTGTAATTCTTTCTTACAAAAGAACAGATAATTATTTATTTATATAAACAGTAGGTAGTTAGTGGCTTTCTGCGCCCACACACCATTGCATAATAATTATTGGGGGGGGGGGGGTTTAACACTTGATAATCTCGGTGTGTCTAGATTACATAATGATGTAATCGAGATTATTATTGTGTATATATTTTACTAACTTTTTTGTGTATTTTTTTTCGAAATTTTTTTGTGTATTTTTCGAAATTCTTATGTGTATTTTTTTAATAAAATTTTTATGTATTTAAATTTTTGTGTATATAAATTTTTTATGTATTTTTTTTGTGTATATAAATTTTTTTTAAATTTTTGGCGAGATTTATTTCTTTATATAAATTTGAAATATTTTATATGTAAGTTAAATTTTTTAAGTTCAATTGTATATGATTTTATCAATGTATTTTTTATATGTGATTTTTTAAAATGAAAATTTTAGTATGATTTTGAATATATAATTTTGTAAAATAATAAAATTTATAATTTTTCAAAGAAATTTATTTTTCTAATTATGAAATTTTTAACATTATGTTGAAATAGCATGAGTTTTAAATTTCCAGTATAATCAATGAATTTTTTATATATCATTTTTTAAATAAAAATTTTAGTATGACTTTTAAAATATAATTTTATAAAATAATAAAATTTATAATTTTTCAAAGAAATTTATTTTTCTAATTATGAAATTTTTAACATTATGTTGAAATAGCATGAGTTTTAAATTTCCAGTATAATCAATGAATTTTTTATATATCATTTTTAAATAAAAATTTTAGTATGACTTTTAAAATATAATTTTGTAAAATAATAAAATTTATAATTTTTCAAAGAAATTTATTTTTCTAATTATGAAATTTTTAACATTATTTTTAAATAGCATGAGTTTTAAAATTTCAGTATAATCAATGAATTTTTTATATATCATTATTAAAATGAAAATTTTAGTATAAATTTTAAAATATAATTTTGTAAAAAATTAAAATTTTATAATTTTATATATTTTATAATAATAATAAAATAATAATAATAATAATAATATTAATAATAATAATAATAATGATAATAATAATAATGATGATAATAATAATAATAATAATAATAATAATAATAATAATAATAATAATAATAATAATAATAATAATAATAATAATAATAATAATAATTCAACCAATTAAAATCTTTATAAAAAATTATAAACACATAAAATAAATACGTAAAAAGATCAAAATTTATTTAATTTACATCATTACAAATCTACTTATAATAAGCTCTTCTTAGATCTGCTAACAAAATATGTACAACTTCTTTCTTCTTGTAGTCCCTTCAGCATCTGCATCTAAATGGACAAGTCAACATTGAGGGATCTGCACAAACAATTCAGTCATCTAAACATTTCAAATCAGATCCTTGAACTGATTCGTAGTGTATCCGTACAATTTCTTCTATGTTGATTCCTGTCATTTGAGAGATCCGTGTAGCCAAATATTCAGGAGGACAATAGGAAAGTTTGTTTTTCATATTCGGAAAGAGATCTTCAATCTTCATCAAAATTGTTTCGAATAAGTATGCTTCTTGCTCGTCGATCATTTTTATTTCAAAAAATTGAGCCAAAAATTTTAATTTAAAAAAATGGGCCAAAAAATATAAATTTTAAAATATGTATAAAATTTTAATTTTATTAAATCCGTCAAAAAAATTCGAAAAATAATTTCAAAAAAAATCCGTCAAAAAAAATTTATCAAAAATAAAAATTGTGAGCACACAAAATTAGTTAAATTTTAATCAAGATAATTAATTTCGTGTGCGCACAATTTTTATTTTTGATAAATTTTTTTAAAATTTTTTTTGAATTTTTTTTTTGACGGATTTTTTTAAAATTCTAATTTTTGGCTCAATTTTTTGAATTAAAATTGTTTTAAATATTTTTTTTTCATCCACAAAATTTTTTCAATTATTTTTTCAACTTAGTTAATTTAATTAATTTTTTTTTTAAATTGATAAGTAATATTTTCTTTACAATTTGCTACTATGTTGAAACGTTTTTTTAAATTTTTATTCAAAGTACTAACAAATTTTATTAAAGATCTATCAAAACTTGTCAAAAATTATAAAACTTTAGTAATTTTAATAAGTATTACTCAATAACTACTATTTTCTTACCAATTTGCTGAAGGTCTTATTTTAAAATTTCTTCAAAGTACTAACATTATTTACAAATTAAGCAGTTTTATTTAAAATTTAACAACCTAAAGTATTTCTCACAACTTTAATCGAATTCTAATCACATGATAATCATATTTTAAGGATAAGTCTTTTTTTAACAAAAACAAATATTTTACAACAATTAAACATACATATTTGGATTTTTAGTAGATTTTATCGGTATCTATAAGTACCTGTTCCGTGTAGTTTTTTTTAAGATTTGTTAGAAATTCAACTTATTTAGTGGTTGGTCGATAATCATTTAATTTCTAGTAATGTGGTAGATATTATTTTTTTTATATCAGTTTTATTCAAACCTTTAGCATCTTTGAGTTAATAATTTTAAGAGTTGAATCATTTTCAGTAAATATATGAAAATTTATTCCAAGTACAATGAAAGTAATATGTTTTGAGAAATTAATTTAAGAATATTTTTCTAATCAAGTTTCTTTTCACTAGCAATTAGATTAACCACTACTTGTACTTACTAATTAATTTATCATTCACTAAACAATAAGAGTTGGGAGTGAAAAGATCAAAAAATCTATAAAAATAAATTTAAGTAATTTTTTTTGATGAGTTAGCAATTAATTTATTTAGGGGCATGTGAAAATTAAATGAAAAGGTTGACATTCATCTTTGAAAAAAACTTTTAGTAATTGTTCATTGTTGGACGCAATTAAAAATATTACAAAAATAATAGAAAATTTTCAAAGTTTTTTAACAAAACTATTAAGTTTTTCAAAATAATTTCAATAAATCACATACAAGACTTTAAACAATAAATTTTTATTTAGAGAAAATACAACACTTGATTGGGCTTTAATGATTAATAGTTTCTTGAAAGCAATCAGGTAACTAAGCAACCAAACAATTCGGAGACATCAATGTTCGATAAAAGAGTGAAGAAGTTAATAAAATTTGTAAATGAAATTGTATTTCTTTTGAATGTTCAAAATTTTATGTGCTTTTATTTAAAGATTTCATGGTCATTAAACCATTTTTGATATTGATTTGTTCGGTAACTAGTTATTGATAACATATTGTGAGTGTGTGAATAACCAAGTATTTTAAGGGGAAATGATTGAGAGAAAATTTTATTTTTTAAGTGGGTTAAGTTGGTTGAATATCGGTGTTCAAAGAGTAAATATTATTTAAATATGGCATTTTAATGAATAAGTAAATTATTCAATGCCTAGTATGTATAGAGAGTTGTACAGTACTCAGTTATTTGTATACAGTACCTAGTGATTATTGTTCAGTTATTAATCAATGAATTATTCATTGTGTATGGGTTATCAGTATTCAGAAGTTGATACCAAGTAAATATAACAATGGATTTAGTTTCAATGAATTTGATTAATTATCGCTTGATAACAACAAGGTAACTAAGCAACCAAAAAATTTACCAATTTGGTGACATCAGTGATCGATAAAAGAGTGAAGAAGTTAATAAAATTTTAACTTGTATTTCTTTTTTCAACCTTTTATGTGATTTATTTCAAATTTTGTTGGTCAGTAACCTATCATTATTATTTATTGGTTCAGTAACTAGTTATTGGTAACATTTGGGTTTATAGTCAATAACCAAGTATTTTAAGGGGAAATTATCGATGACGAACAAGTTTATTGGTATTTTTAAGGGGTTGAGTCGTTTGAATATTGTTATTTAAAGGATAAATACTATCTAAATGAATATTTTTATGAAAAATAACATTTAATTGAAGAATAATTGTTCAAAATTGGATAATTTTTTAAAAAAATAGTTGAAAAGTGTTTGACAAAACGTATTGACTTTTACAAAATAATTTCAATGATTTCAATAAAATACAATAATCAAATACAAAATTTTATTCATAAAAGATAATTTTTCTTGTTAACTACTCAGTAACTAAACAACCAAGTGATTTACAGATATAAAGGCATTAATGATGTGAAAGAGAGTGAATAAAATTTGTATTTTTACTTGTATTTCTTGTTAATGATTTACTTCTATTTAAAGTTTTGTTGGTAAGTAACCAAATATTTATTTGTTCAGTAACTAGTTATCGTTTACCTAATATGTATACAAGTAGTCGGAATGAAGTTCCTGGCCGGAAAACCTCAACATGTAGTGGATAGAAGTGGAAAATATCCAATCTTATTCTTCAATAGCGGAAAATGCGGGATAATGGGATGCAAAAAACCATTACAGTAAGGAGATCTCAAATATCAGATTCAATATTTACAAATTCAATCATTATCTTTGAATATTGACATAGTTTGTCGAATCAACTTGTATGATTTGTCAACCAAAACAAAAAACATTTACGAACCGGAACTGTTTCCAGCATTAAGACTTGTCAAGTATAATCCACTTTGTGTGAATGTATTTGCAAGCGGAAAAGTCGTTGTCATTGGGATAAAAACATTGGAATACAAAGGTCTAGTTCAGAAAATATTTAATTTTATAAAACTTTTAATTAATAATCTTAATACCGACGAAGAAATACTAGATTATTTATTAAGCACTGATTGTGTTTAAATAGATTGAATTCTGACGATTGTAAAAATTAAAAATGATCGACAAGCAAGAAGCATACGTATCCGAAACAATTTTGATGAAGATTGAAGATCTCTTTCCGAATATGAAAAACAAACTTTCCTATTGTCCTCCTGAATATTTGGCTACACGGATCTCTCAAATGACAGGAATCAACATAGAAGAAATTGTACGGATACACTACGAATCAGTTCAAGGATCTGATTTGAAATGTTTAAATGACTGAATTGTTTGTGCAGATCCTTCAATGTTGACTTGTCCATTTAGATGCGGATGCTGCAGGGACTACAAGAAGAAAGAATTTGTACATATTTTGTTGGCAGATCTAAGAAGAGCTTATTATAAGTAGATTTGTAATGATGTAAATTAAATAAATTTTGATCTTTTTACGTATTTATTTTATGTGTTTATAATTTTTTATAAAGATTTTAATTGGTTGAATTATTATTATTATCATTATTATTATTTTGTTAACACTAAATTTCTTTGAAAAATTATTTTACAAAATTATATTTTAAAAGTCATACTAAAATTTTTTTCCTAAAATGTTTCCCCCAATCATTTTACATGTTTATTAATTATTTTACTCTATTATTTAGGTATCCTCAACATTATTATTATTATTATTATTATTATTATTATTATTATTATTATTATTATGTTAACACTAAATTTCTTTGAAAATTATAAAATTTTATTATTTTACAAAATTTATATTTTAAAAGTCATACTAAAATTTTCATTTTAAAAAATGATATATAAAAAATTCATTGATTATACTGAAAATTTAAAACTCATGCTATTTAAAAATAATGTTAAAAATTTCATAATTAGAAAAATAAATTTCTTTGAAAAATTATAAATTTTATTATTTTACAAAATTATATTTTAAAAGTCATACTAAAATTTTCATTTTAAAAAATCACATATAAAAAATACATTGATAAAATTATATACAATTGAACTTAAAAAATTTAACTTGTAAATATAAAATATTTCAAAAATTATATAAAGAAATAAATTTCGCCAAAAATTTGAAAAATTTATATACACAAAAATTTAAATACATAAAAATTTTATTAAAATAATACGCATAAGAATTTCGAAAAATACACAAAAAAAAATTAGTACAAAATACACGCAATAATTATCTTAATTACATCAATATGTAATCAAGACACACCGAGATTATCAAGTGATAACCCCCCCCCCATACTTATTATGAAATGGTGTGTGGGTGCAGAAAGCCACTAACTACCTGATATAAACAACAACCTTAAAAAATGTATTTATGAAAAACTTATGAATAATTATTTTCCTTCAGTAATTTTCACGTTAATTTAACTAGTTAGATAAACTATGTTTTTCTTTTCCAAGTATTTTTTTAAAAATTATTAAAATCAGTTTCTAAAATTATTCCAAGTCGGAACTTATGACACGAATAAAACTTAGTTAATTTAAATAATTTTTATTATTATATAATTAGTTTCATTTGTTAAAACGAATAGTTTTCGAATTTTGTTTATATTGTCTTTGTTCTAAAAACCTTTTGCAGGGACCTTGTCAAACTTGCATATGAACTGTAATAACTTTATTAATCTTGCAAATAAACTGCATTGTCTTTGTGAATCGAAAATCACGAACTGTGTGATTAAAAGCCAACTAGGTGATTATGGTGCAGACATTTCATGATAATTCAAACAAATCACGAAAAAATTGTCAAAATCAGAAAATATTTTAATTTGATCTTGACATAAATTAAGACCGTGAATCATAACAAAAAATATGATACATCCTTTTTTAGGCTTACCGCGCCAGATCATATGAATGAATCATCGCGATGACTTATTGCCTCCGATGCGTCATTTCCAATTCAGGCACTGCACTTACTTCTTTTTTATTACTACCAAGTTTTTGTCTTCACTGTGATATATTATTTACACTTTATATTACTAAGACCTTGTTCAAAGTAGTTCTAAGAATAAATAGTGTGAGGAGGAAAATTAAAAAACACAACATATAAATTGAAAATATTGTAAAACTAAAATTATAGATAGTTAAAAAATTATTTCGTATATTTATATAGAATTTTTTTAAATTAAAAAGTAAATTATTTAAATAGCTATTTCATATTTATAAAGGAATTTGAAATAGATATTGAAAATTGAAGATATAAACTGCAGTTTCAATTTTTAAATGTCTGTTAAAATTGCCAATATCAGAATTATTATGTTTTAAAATTATTTGTTAATTAATAGTTATTAAAAAATAAATTATTGTCATATTATTTGACAAAAATATAGTTTGAAAATTTAATTATTAAATATTAATACTTTAATCTTACTATTTCGTATGGCATCATGAACTAGTTTGGAACTTGCAAAATTTATCTACAAAGATCCGGATATTTTCAAAAGTCAGTGTCAGCAAACTCGTCAGTTATATGAAAAATTACGGGGAAGTTATAAATATTCCACAACCGCTTCAAGAACAGTTTTTATTGAATTTATTATCGATGAAAAAATTAAATTCGAATTGTCATCGAAAGAAGAATTTAATTTTATTTTAGAGAAATTGCAAGAAAATTATAAAGTGAAGTAGTCAGCGCTATCACTATTTCTGAAATTATTCCAGCTATTTCAAGAGAGAAGTGAATCAATTAAAGATTGGTCTCGTCGTGTAAAACTTGAAGTGTCAAAATCGAAAATCGGAGATAAAACTTCAATTTTGACAGCTGTTTTTATCGGAGGACTAGCCAATCGAGGATATTGGTTTGGAATGTAACAGTTGAAACCAAAAACTATAGACGCAGTCTGGCCAGTAAAATCAGAACTGGATATTGACAAACAATCAACGCAAGATTCTGATAACTTGTGTTTCCAAAATCTAAATAAGATTGAAGTAAGCAATGAATAATCGAAAAGCTCAAGCCAGAAATTAGCAGACTAAATAAGCTAATAATTGCTTTGAAAATAATAATCGTAATTATAAAAACGATGATTTTAATAAAAATTATCAACATAACAACAAATTTTATTATACGTGCCTTAATTGTAGTGAAAAAAGGTCATATTGTATAAGTGTATTCGGAGTGGAAATACTATTCATGTCTAACACAAACATCGAATCTCTAAACTAATAAAAGTCGGCTTCGCGTGTCCAAATGTGACTGGTGTTACGACAGAGCTCCGAAATAATAATAATAATTATAATAATAATAATAATAATAATAATAATAATAATAATAATCGTGTTTATCTGAATCAATCCAATTACCGTATATACTCGTATATAAGCCGACCACCCTAATTTGGTTGAAAAAAAATGTCCAAAATAGATGACCCTCGTATAAACCGACCTATTAAAAATTATTTTTTGAGTAATATATAATTTATTTCAAATTATGAAATTCACTAAGAACCATAACAACATGGCAAAAATTATTTTTCAGAAGAGAATAAATATCAAAATGTTTTATTTGACAAAACAGACATTTCTAGATAATCTGAAAAAAAATTAATCCTAAATTACTCGGCCTATACACGAGTATATACGGTAAATTAGTTTTCAAATCATAATTATTCACTCAACAAATATTTAGAAGAAATGAAAAATTCGAAACAAAAGGAAACATATACAATTAATATTTTAAAAATAATAATAAATTGTTAAAATTATTAATATTATTATTTATTAATAATTTAACTTTAAAAAATTGTCGAAATAAAGAAAATTTTAATATTATTCTTATGTGTTTTTTGTATTATATTTATCGTTTTCGTCGAAACTCTTGGTATTCAAAACATCCATAGTCGAAATTCAACAGCAGATGTCCATTATTTCACAATCACGACAATATACGAATAATTATTTTATTTATATATAAAATAATTCTAAAACAAAATTATTATTATTATTATAATTATTATTATTATTATTATTATTATTATTATTATATTATTATTATTATTATCATTATTATTATAAAATTTATAAAATTATAAAATTTTAATTTTTTACAAAAGTATAAAACGGTGATTCCTTGGAAGCAACATAAATTAATATATCAGATAAGTGAATAACAAAATAAGCACTTGCTACGAAGTAATAATTATATTGTTGAAAAAAGTTTCAGTTATTAAATAATCCTTTTCAGTTTCTTCAGTTTATTATTATTATTAATCTAATGCACTATATAATAAAATCTAAATTTCAAAAATTGATAAAAAATAATACATACGTCCAAAATGGTTCCGAGTGCAACGGTTTGTCATTTCCCAAAAGTAACGAAAATAGCACAACAAAAGCGAACATAGCTAAGCCCAAAATAAAACATGGAGTATAGCTACTAACAGATTTTAGATATGAAATCCATGAGTAATTCGGTTGTTGGAAGAAGAGTTGCAACATAACTGCTGTTGTTAAAGAGAATACAAGGATTCCCAGAGTTCCAAACATTCTTGTAACCCCAAACTTATGGCATTTGTCCTTTCCTAACGTGACAAATGTTACGGCATCAGTGAGACTAATATTCGCTGAATAGAACGTATGTCCAAGGATTTTGCAAATCAAAAACAACCAAAACGTTAATGAACATGTCAGTCCAGAATTGGTTTCTGATTTATTCAAAGACTTGAGGTAATCAAAACAAGGTGTGGATAAATTATTGCAAAAATTAGAAGCATTAAAATGATTGGTTGAATTCAATTGGAAGATCGGAATTCCCGAGCACTGTATGTTGATTGGATACCGATAAATAGAAATATCTAAAACTTGTGAACTCGAGCCATTGTTACAGGGTTGACAAAGTATGTTCGATGAATTGGAAAAGCAAACGGTAAAATTGTCATTTTCTTCAAAATTGGCCAATAAGAAATACGGATTAGACTTTTGATACTTGGGAATAAATAATTGCACCAAATTTATGATGAAGCACAGAGCCGCGCTAACAGCAAGAATCTAGAAAATATATTTTTGAAAGTAAAATAATATTCGTTTTGAAATTACAAAATTTCATAATATTCTTTGATTTTTTTAATATATTGATAAGCAAATTCTTTTAAGGGCAATTCTGTCCATTTCAAACCTGTTTCGAGATAAATTTCGGCAACGACATCATGATATTGTAATATCCAGTCATTTGTCTAAAACCTTTATCAAATAGTTAGGGGAAATTTTTGTTTTAATGGAGAAATGATGGATTAATGGTCTGAAATGCTAAAGGTTAATGTTAATTTAATGATCTGGTTTAAAAATAGTACCACAAGATCATGATAGGTTAAATAATGCTATAAGACTGAAGTCACTTATTAAAAGCTTTTATTTAAATCCATAAAATGCCTATCAGAATAGACTTTCAAATAGTTGACCCCGCTAACTTCAAGGCTTTATCGTGTCCTCTTCACATCACGATCTTGGCCTAGTACGGTGTCTTTGTCTAGAATGTTGATATTTATTTACTATTCTATATACTACAATAAATACAAGTATCAAAATAAAAATAACATTATATTTATCTCTATTAAAAAATATAAATAAGTCATTTGAAAATGAAAAGAAATCAGTAGTGAAAATAAAACAAATTATTATAAAATAAAAATAATATTTAATTTTTGTCATAATTTTATTTATATTTTCCATTTATACTTTGGCTGATCGGTAATATTTTTGTATTTAAAACTCTCCACAGAATCTATTCTACCTTAAATTTCTACATTTTCTTCACTATATCTAACCATTTTTATTTAATTTCAATTTAATTACTTAGTTTATTCCATTTATAAGTCAGTTAATATAATTCCATTAATGTATTTAATGACGTTTTAAAAAGCTTCGTATTCGATCTACCAACACCCAGTGGTGTTGTCGAGCCGGAACGCTCCGGAACGTCATTCCCGGTACTTCCTTTTTGGACAGGAACGCGTTCTGGAACTAAAGATGATTTCTGATGAGAATTGACTGACGTATTGAAAAAAAAATTAAAAAGAATTGCTGATTTTTTTTCTAATTTTTGACGAATTTTTATAGGTATTATTTATATGTATAAACAATGGTTTGAACCGAACCCGAATCCGAACCGGAACAAAAACCGGAACGAACCGGCTTGTTTTTCCGAACCGTGAACCGGAGTCCGGAATGTTTTTTTCCTGCTGAACCGGAACCGAACCGAAACAAATACGTGAACCGCACAGAGCGGCCTCCTACCCAGCATCGGCCCTGTCTATATAATAATATATACGCGTTCCGGTAAAAAAAAATTAGCACAACACCAATGCCAACACCCACACAAACCCCAGTAGCAGCATTTTCCATATAGAATTATTCCGTTTCCTGTTCAATTGTGTAGACTCTATACTGTAGACAACGAGAGGCTGAAAGGATCTTTTTCTCATCATACTTACTTAGTAAGCAACAAACTTTCATCGCTTTTTCGTCCAGCGAACACTGAGTTTTGAAAGCGATTTTAAAAGTTTCAACATCCTATTCTGGTGATTACATCCGATTAACTTAATATTGATTCTTAATTTAAAGTATGAATTTACTCAATGACAAGTTCCAGCCGAAACGTGAGACTAGCTATCAGCTAGAATAAAAATCCACAAAAATAAACTGTTAGCACTGTTGGTGAAAATAGATTAGTTTTTTTTATGGAGAGTTAATGACGTTTGTAGTAATGTATAATACTTTTTTTTCTTTACATGCCTACTTTACAGTTTTCGTGAAGATAACTTAAGTTAGAGTTTGCTAGTATTTGGAGTACCCTGATATAAAATGAGAGAATATCACACCAATAAGTGTTGTGCAAATGATTGTCTTATTTAGCGTAGTTTCGATATTAGTTGATTTTTTTTATGTAGCTGTCAGTTTCTGGTGAAAGATTTATATTTCTGCTGACAGTTTGATACGTCAAACAGAGCATACAACAAGATTCTCTGGTTTTGGATCAAAAAATAATAACACTTTTGTGATATTTTGATATATGATTTTAAAATATAAATACAGAAGAAAACATTGTTAATTTTGTAAAGAAGTTAATTTTTTTGTGAGTTTTATAATTTTAATAATTTTGTGCTAAAGAATTAATTTTAAAAGTTTTTTATATATCAAAGGTGGCCAAACTGCAGCTCGCGAACCGCATGTTGTCAACCTTGACCATTAATGTTTTAATTTATAACTCCTCAAAATGTCTAGTGTTTCAATATCTAATATGAGTATATATAATTTTATATGCGACCCACGGAGTTATAATTCATTTCCAAAGTAGCCACAGGATCATTTGGGCTGACCACCTCTGTTATATATACAAACATAAAAATAAAAGTTTATATTACATCAATAATAATCTCTGAATTAATATTACCACATGAGTTTACGGTAGTCATTTGAACGAAAGAGAAATTATCATAGACGCTGATTTATAGAAGAATTTCCAGTTTGCAGGACGAAGTTTGAAAGTGGATCCTCAAATCCATATTATTTATACTGTCCGTTAATAAAGTCCGTGCTTGGCGATAGGATTTGCAGAAATGTCACATATACTTCATGTTGTTAGTCATGCTGTGCAGTCATTGTTTAACACACAAGGTGGAATCAGTTATTGAGCCCAAACGCATCAGGCCACAGAGAGTTGTTGCACATCAACAACGTGAACTAATGGTTGTAATAGCAAACGATGAAATTGAGAAAAAATATCATTACTTTACATTTTCTAGAATTATCAAGTGCACGCATGTATTTTAACATTTATGCGAGCTCACACCTTTGAGGGAACATTGGATACGACTAAAATCTTAAGCGAGTACAAATATAATAATTTCAAAACCAAAGGCGGTTCCTAGATAATGTTATTTAAGAAACTAAGTTAATTATTTAGAGTTTGATAAAAAAGGTGACAATCTGCGAATCTAACAGAAACTAAGATAATTTTGTTCATATTTGGGTGTTTACTGAAAACATTATTTTGATTTTAAAATGTAAAAAACTCTTTTACGTGCTCTGCCCACATGAAGTATCGAGCATCTCGTTTATTAATCACCTACTTTAAATTGTTAGTTGAAACGTGAAAAATTCATCATTTATTTTTACTTTTTAAAACAAATCACTCAGAGAGTTCACATTCACCTATTGTTTTTGATCTGATCTTTGGTGATAGTACGCCAATATTCGATTTTTCCACAATAAAAAAATGAAGTTTGAAATCCGATGATCTATTTGACTTTAAATTATGCGACCCTTACAGTTGTCTTTCGTTTTTTTACTCTTTGTTTTTATCTACTCTTAATAATTAGTTTAACGGCAACATTTTCCAGAATTTTACTTAGACTATTCTTTACAATCGTTCGAATATTAACTAAATAAAGTTTCTTTAGTAAAATACTTTATTTTTTGTTCCTTATTGATCTGATTTTTTTATAACACTTCATTTTTATTTTCATAACGACTAAGTAACACAAATTTTCGGAACTGCTTTTATCAAATGTTTTTGTTGATAATAAATCAATATTTGAAGATAATTTTTAATATTATTATTTAATAAAATCGATTAAATAATAATAATTTATGATTGATATTTTTTCTAATTAATTTTAATAATTTATTAAATAATTTTTTTTAATGTGAAACCAAATATTGTAATTCCTAAAAAATTATAATTATTATAATAAATATTAATTTTACAAAATTATTTTGAATTTTAAAAAAATAAAAATAAATTTTTAAAATCTTAAAAATACTTCTCTGTATCTTTGATGTTTGTCAGCCATGTAGCCAAAGAAAGGTCGAGTGAAAAAAGCCACAATGTGAGCTACAAAATTAATAACAGCTAGCTCTGATCCAGACACTCCACGTTCGACCATAAAAGGATTTAAGTAAATAAACAGGCATGCTACAACTGGAAAATTAAATAAAAAATAAAATTTTAATTAGCTCAACGAACCAGAAAGTTCAAAAAAGTAAAGAGATTTTATTATTAATAGATCTCTATTGATTTTACAAATCATTTTCTATGCAAACTCACGACAAATTAAATATTAAAAATATTATAAATATTATAAATGATTTTACTATAAATTTTTGAAAAACATTTATTTATACCACTGATCAAATGTGGGTTAATTAAACAAAATGTATAAATGTTTAATAAGTTTTAAATTAAAATTAATAAAAAATTTAATTTATTTTCTACTGAAAACAATATTAAGAATATTATTAATTTAAATTATTAAAAGTTACTGTGTATATTAGGTTCTGGTTAATATCAGGAAAATACAATGAGAATTTTCTTCACACAAGACTCGATTTTACAAACTGTTCAATTTATCTTTATTTAGCTAGCAATATTAGGTCAATAATATTTATTTAACATTATTTTCGAACGTGCGCTTTTAGGGTTTTTTTACAATCAGTTGAATTACCTATTCTAAAGACAACGATAAAATTTAAGGGCGAGTGCAAATAATACAACATTTATTAAATATTCATTAGTAAATATTACTATGTGAATGTTTGACGTTCGTGAATATTATCAAAATAATTATTAATAAATTAATCTTGTTAGTATTGTTGGTATTAACAGTGCAAAGACTAACAGCTCTGAATTGAATCTTATAAATAAAACTCGCAGCAAGGTTCGTTAATTCTATAGAATTTTCTTTATTATTTAAGTTTGCTTATACTCTATTTAAATCTTAAGCAATTTTATTATTAATTTCTTCAAGAAACTTTCTTCGATTGTTTGAATTATAATTTTACCTTTTAACTCATATCGAACTTCCCGAATTTTAGTTCTTAAACCGCTCAGATCAACATTTCAATCGTGCTCTTCGTTAGTAAAGCAGCCATATACCTTCTAGATTTGAGCCACTAGAGCTTTACCTTACGGTGACCGCTGAGGAATCTAGAGTTCTCTAATTGTGGTGGGTTTCTGGGTGTTAAGATTTTGAAACTACATTGTTGTTACCCAGACAACCCCATACAAATGTTTTCGCTTAATACTTGGACACCGTTGCTAAGCAACATTGGAACTGCGTTCGAGTGGGTGGATTGTCCGAAAAAGTGAGCACTATTACTAAATTGACCGAACGATCCATGCATCCAATGAGCTACCGATAGAAGGCCTGTGCTCGACTTCGATTTTTTCCCATTCTTGTTATTTCCTTTCAAATGTTAATCTAAACCTTTATATCATTCATTGTTACGTCCATTCCCATAGTCCTTCTTATCGTTGTTCGTATTATCGATTTTACCATGACCTGTACACCCTTTGTTATGTTAAAAATCCTCACAGTACCTCTCTTACCGTTGTCCTTATTATAACTACTATGTTCCCTATTGTCGTTACTAGTATTATCATCCTTATTATTACATGTATTTTTCTTATCAATTTTTACTGCTATAACTATTATTATTATTCTTATTACTACCATTACCATTATATTTATTATTATTATTATTATTATTATTATTATTATTATTATTATTATTATTATTATTATTATTATTATTATTATTATTATTATTATTATTATTATTATTATTATTATTATTATTATTATTATTATTATTATTATTATTATTATTATTATTATATTATTATTATTTTTATTATTATTATTATTATTTTTTTTTTTTTTTTTTTTTTTTTTTTTTTTTTTTTTTTTTTTTTTTTTTTTTTTTTTTTTTTTTTTTTTTTTTTTTTTTTTTTTTTTTTTTTTTTTTTTTTTTTTTTTTTTTTTTTTTTTTTTTTTTTTTTTTTTTTTTTTTTTTTTTTTTTTTTTTTTTTTTTTTTTTTTTTTTTTTTTTTTTTTTTTTTTTTTTTTTTTTTTTTTTATTATTATTATTATTATTATTATTATTATTATTATTATTATTATTATTATTATTCGTATTATTATTATTGTTATTATTATTATTATTATTATTATTATTATTATTATTATTATTATTATTATTATTATTATTATTATTCCCATTATCATTACTAATAGCATTATTATTAATAATTTTTTAGTAGGGATCTGCCCTTATTTTACAGTTTTATGATAAAGTATTTTACTTATTTCAGAAAATTTGCGCAGCGTTCCACCCATATTTTTCATCTCAACTCAAAATAATTTGTTTAGTTCTTACATATTATTTAAATTATTCCTTTACATGATTTTGGTCGTTCGGATTAATCTTTTCTCGATGACTATTCATTTTAACTGTTGCAACGATTTCGAAATTTTCCCCGCTACCCTTTCCCTTTCTTTGTCTTTATGATCTATTTGTGTTCACATTGTATTTAATAAGTGCCCACTGTACTACTCGATGTTAGTGATTTTGAGCTGATATCTCTAAATGAAGTTATGTCGAATTTTCAGACGTAGGAAGAAAATGGAGTAACCAAAAGACTACCCCCGATCTAACTAACGCCAGTATAGGAAAGTATTGACGTTCAGAATCTCTCATTACTCACGACATGAACCTTCACGGGCACGAATTATAGGCGGAGAAACCTCACTTACATAGTTCGAAAGTATTTATAATTTTATTTACTTGTAGTATGTACTGGCTGTCGGTCGGAAAATTAATAAATAAATAATAACATTTTAAGCGAATCCAAGTAAAAGCCTCGATGCAAAATTTCAGTTGTAAACATTTATTCGGTATGTCACATCTCACATAATTGTCGGAAGTTCATAAATTCGTATAAACATTGTATCATTATATCGATCAATAAATTCATAGTGAAGTCATTTATATAGCCAGTACACCTTCATTTTTAAATCATAAGTCAATGCACACCAACTAATATTTGTCGTGTCCAGACAAAACACTTACCAGTGTTAATTGCCTGAATGCACGGCTCACAGTTGTAACGCATACCAACCAAAATTCAGAAAAATAAAACTGAAAATTTGTCAAAACACATCACTATATATAGCTACAATTTGACCTTAACCTTGCGTGTTATTTTTATTGCGATAAAACAAATTTTGACCTTGAAATTATTTGTGTTATCTAAATTAAATTTTTATTATTTTCATAATGTTGGGCTATAAGCCATAATTTAAACAAAAAGGAGAAAATTGTGTAAATAAAAACAAAATCATTAATGAGGTTTGGAAATTATCAATGTGGCAGGTGTCACATAAGCACGCACCGCAAGCAGAAATCAAAAATAAAATAAAACATTAAATAAAACAAAATAAAAACAAAACAAAATTAAATAAAACAAATATCAATTAAAATCATTGAAAAGCCTACAGGTGCAGAAGAAACACAAAATCAAAACATAAAACCGCAAAAACCTTTCAAAAGAAGGTTTAGAAAATACATAGGCGGAAGTGGCGACCAAAAATTTAAATATCAAAGGGTAAAATGAGAAACAATCAAAGAGAATGGTTAAATAATAAAAAATAAAAACTTACCAAAAATTTAGAAAATAATATCAAAATATACAGAAAAATAAGGAGAAAAATAAAATATTTAAAATAAAATAAAAGCAATAAAACCCTCAGAAAAATAGCCGAAAGATATTCTTATTGGTCGCACCCAGGCATGAAAACACTATATAAACAGCAGTCATTTTCATAATTTTTAGACATTCAAATTTGGATGCTCGACTGTCAAACTTGTCGATTGTAAGTATTGTTTTTTTGTAGAAATACAATTTTTTAAGTTAATGTTTTGTTTAATTTAACTTATTCTAGATGGCCGCGATGTCTTTTGACATCGCTCGGCAGGTACCCTCTAACTTATTTATATCCATTTTACATATATTTAGTTTGTGGAAGTTGGCGAAATAATATTGAATTCCGGCAGTTAAATTTGCAGGATGTTGATGTGTTATTTTATCATTGACCACCCTTCGGAGTCTGCTTAGACAGGTCAGGATTTGTTTGCACTGATCTCGGAGCAGGACACCGTTGGAATTCACCGTGGCGTCCATGCTTCGCGTGGACGGAGCGGTAAGAGGGTAAAATGCATGAATATCGTCAGAGTTAAAGAGACAACATTATTATATGTTTAAGTAGGAAAATTGAATTTTTAATTTAACTCCTGCCGATTATTATATTATCAAAGGTACGACTAGTGATAGAAATTTAGGTCAACGAATTTATAAAGTAGGGTTAGATCACGTACATTATTTGATAATCATCGTGGTGGAAAATTAAAATAAAATGATACATTTTGGCATAGATCTGTGAGATGATAATATAGAGATTTACGAATGGTGGTAACTTTGGCGACCATAGGAAAGCAAATATGAGTTGTTGGACTTAAATAATGACATTATAATTACGCATTCATTTCAATTTACCATAGGCTGACGTTTGTATGAAACAAGGAATTTTCAATAAAATAAGGGCGAAACACTGCCCAAATTTTTGAAAAATATTTTAATAAATAATGAGTAATGATGACAGATTGATATAGGAATTGTAGAAATAGATGAGTATGGGCAAGCGTATAAATAGAAAGAGACGTAAGACCTTCCATCGGCAGTCAGGAACCCGAAAGTGAAAATATCATGAGGAGTAGTTCTAGAAATGGAGCTCACCTGCTCATGAATTTTCAACTGCTTTATACAGTACCAACATAAGCTTGCTCATGGGTATATAGTGGTAGGATTAAAATTGTGGGGCGTCTGGGTGAAACAGCATAGACCCTAGGAAAAGAAGGTATTTTGATAGATGGGAATGAGTTTGAATAAGCTTTGCACAGATTTAAATAAATCAATTACACCCAGTACACCAGCATTAAGATGAAATGTCCTCTGTGTAAAAACGAGGATTTAGTGTTCGATTCCACACCGCAAAGTGATCTCACAGGTTTGCACAAGTTAGGGATTTTTATCAGATGAGATTTCATTTCTGATGTCAGAAATGTCAGTGAATAGAGAAAAACAGAAAATGGCAATTGAAAAGAATGAAATAATTGAAGGAGAAATGCAAAAGTAGCAGGAAGTACTGGAACAAGATCAAACAAAAGAAACATATCGTGTTTATAATCACCCCGATAACAGGCGAGGTCATTTGGTGTTCCAAAGGAGGAGATCAAATAATTACAGGAGGGTCGCGGTTTCGGATATCAGCAAAGGAATTATTATAGAAATCAGCATGATTTTGCCCCTTTCAATATTTAATTTCAAAATCGATTTTTATTTTAGTCTTTGTTATTTTATTGAGTGAAATTCGAGTGTTTTAACGCATTAATTGTAATGGATAGCTCGATGAGTTGTCTAATTTCAGATTGAAACCTTAATATCGGTTTCCTAGGTAATTCTTTGATCTCCTAATTGTGTATAATTTATCTGATTTGTGATCAACTGTGACCTTAATTAAATGTATTCTTTTAACACGTTGCCGCACAATTACTTTGAAAAAATCGTCCCTAGAAACGCACTTTAAATTTTTATTTAAGCTCTCTATAGGATATTAAACATAAGTAACATCTGAAATTGAAAATTATTACACATATCCACAGTTTTACTAGGAAAACTCTCGACGGCTATAACCGTAATTTGCTTATCGGGACATTTTTATTGTATCTAGAACAAATGACGGCTAAACGCGTGGCGACAGAGGTAACTTAAACTTTTTTGATGGGTACAAAAATTGTTTCATAACCAAGAATAGGTTTCAGTTGTCAGGTTTCAAAGTGAATAAGTTTTTACAAAACAAGTTATAATAACACAAGTAAATTATTATTTTATTCATAAAATAGTAGCATTTGACTATATATGGCATAACACAATGCTGTAATAACATTATCCCATTTCAGGGATTAATATATTTCCTACATAAGTGGTTCCCAACCTGTGGGTCGCAACCCCAACCAAGGTCGCCTGAGATCTTCTGAAAATAATTTGTCTATGCTAATCAGTGGTTTCTTACTATCATTTTAAATTTAAGCGATATTCCTACTCTGACTTTATAGTATAAATTATAGAATATAAATAAAATCAGATATTTGAAATTCAAAATGTAGTGACTGAGGAGCAACCATATTAATTTTATTATTGGTGTCGCCACAATTTGGTAAATGTTATCAAAGGGTTACAGCACCAGAAAGGTTGGGAACCACTGTCCTCCATAAAGCGAGCGACTCACACATACATCAGAAGTATTTATTTCACTAAAAAGATGTATAGTTAAAATATTTAAACATACATATACATAAAATATAAACTTACAGATCCAATATATAACATAAACTTATCCTAACAGAAACACACTTTTCAACTGACTTGTTCAAAGCAAAATAAAATCAAAAAGTAATATTTTAAAAAATACAAATAATAACCAATTACGAAAAAGACAGATTTTTTTGATCGAAACACCAATGCTAATTATTATGGGATGGGTGATGACAAGCAAAATATAAAAAACAAGTTATACAGACTGTTACAACATTTTTTGTTGGTTGTAACTGTGCATTATTGCATTAATAGCCTTTGTACACCAAGCCCCATTGAGATAAATTCCGCTATAATTCAAGTTGATACATAAATCAACTTGTCGGAATTTATTTTGTGAAAAAATAAATGCTTTTCAGCCATTTTTTAAATGGCTGCTAAGTAAGGTCTTTTTATAGCTATAAAACTTAAAGTTAAAATGTTTTAAGAGTTGAATTATGATTTCATAAGGAAATATGATCATAATTCAAGCTCTTAAACATAACTTTGATCAACTATTTCATATATATTATTATAAATAATATTTAGGAAATAAAGTAAGTAACAATAACTAATCTCCAAAAATATGTATTTTTTTCGGATATTATTCAAAAATAGTGAGTTAAATTATTTTTGAATTTATAAAAATTATTAACTGCATTAAATAATAATATTTTTTGTACATATTTTGAAAAAATCTTCGATTATGTACACAAAATAATTTGGTTTATGATTATTTTTTAAAACTTACCAATATAATTTAAAAATTTATGCTTTTTTTCGACAGAAATATCTGAAATATTAAATTAATTTTAGTTTTAAGGGTAAATCTTATGAAGAAACATCCTCATTTACTCGAAATTTCCTAGCAAAAACCTCAAAATTGGTGGGCTACAGGGTTTCGTTAGTTGTTTGACTGATCCTGCGGCTGCCCCGTAACGCCATACAAAATGTTGTTAACTGCCACTTGGCACCCGTTGCTAGGCAACGTTGGTAATGTGTTCAAGTGGTGGATTGTCCGCAAAAATTGAGTGTTATCGCTAGTACTGTAGTTGCTCGGACAACCCTCGGGTTCACGAGCTGTCGATAGAAGACTTATGCTCGCTTTACTCTGTCCCTTGTAGAAATTCAAGATTAGGTTCTTATTTGCCCGTGGAAAAATGAAACGAATGTTCGGGGACGTGATGCGAATATTTATGATAACGCTGGCATACAAATATATCAAAGAAACAAATCAACTAAGGCTACGACTACTCTATTTGAATCAACAACACGCGCAACATTTACGAGTTAATGGTTTTGAAGCTGGATTGCTCGACGTCGGGCACGTTCCTTGCGTCCCGGCCGACGATTATTAGTTGGAGGGATAGATTGCTCCACTGATTGGGTGTTTTTCTGCGGCATCTGGGATGGGGCGAAGTTGAGCGGATATGTTACCGCTTCCCCCTCCCGGCAGACTGCTAAGGCGACTTCTAGTCCTCGAATTTGCGTGCGCAGGCTCTGATTGAGCTGCCGCTCTTCCGCCCAACCTTTCTGTGCCGCCGTGAGTCGGTGGTAGACCGCTTTCGTTTTTGCGGGATCAGACCATGTTGCTTTTATCTGCTGCATTTCTCAGGTCAGTTGGATAATTTGGGTGAGCAGCTCCGCGTTCGACTGCCTCGCGTGATCCAGTTCAGTTTGTAGGATTTGTAGGGAAGACATCACTATAACAAAAGATATCATTTTAATTTCTTATTGATTAAATTAGATCAGAATTTATCCAGTTAAACAAAATTACGGAACAATTCTATCTATAAGAAGAAATAACACGAACGAATTTTAATATTTTTTAAATCAATTACGACATGCAGACTGTAACTATCGAATTTATTCCTCGGGAAAATGTCTCTTCAGGCTTTTCTTTAGAGCCGCCACCGTATAGGGTCGTCGGGTATCACGGACTGGGCGAGGTGGGTAGGCTTCTGCAATCCGCCCGGCGAGGATGTCTTCTACCACGTTTGCGAGATACATCCTCGCCTTAACCACCTGTAGATCCACCTGTTCCTGCACCCTTTCCCATTGGGTGAGGAGGTTCTGTGCGTACATGTAGGTCTCCGCAGCTGGATATTGCTGTCCCGCGAGCCCGCAGGGGTCCTTTTCCAAGCCTAGTATCCTCCAAGTAGTAGGATACGGCCACTGTTGTCGTAACTGGTCGAATATTCCCGTAGTTGGCGGGGCTCCTGTCCGTCCCTGTTTGTCTGTCTCTCGACTGGCGATTCGTTCGGGCGACATGTCTAAAACATCATCGGTATCAGATTCAATTAATTCATCCACGTTAGGTCATTATCAAATAAATGGTGCCTATGTTATTGTTAAGGGAGTTATCTAAATTTAAACTTATCGAGTTCTAGTAGCTTTATATTTGGTTGTGATTCTTTCGAGAACGGATGGGCGGTTTATCTAGAAGCTTTAGGTGCGCTATATCTCGTCGATTAATTCCTCCCGACGCTCTTATGCATCCATTTAAGATTATAACAATCAAGTACTACTCTGATACTATGTAAATTGGTTCGCGGACATCTCGGTGGACAGGGGTTCACTCACATCTGCGATCTGTTATTTACTAAGTTAAGACGTGAATATCACTTTTCTTTACTCGATGGGACGTTGACAAGAGGGGTTATATTATCTTACGGGCCTGGCCCTTTAGTATGCACTCCTTTATAGGGTGATATATACTAGTATAATTAACAGCATATGTGAGGTACATCTACTAATTAACTTATTTTAATCTAAATAGGTATGTTAATTCTAAAGTATTATATATTAGATATTATGTGTATCATTTCAGTATATTGACGTAAGAGAATTTAAAATTTCATTCAGTTTTATTTAACAATTTTATATACAGGTTATTCGAACTTTTAAGGGCAAGTCCGGATGTTGAACCGGATAAATTAATTGTGCGTAGACGTATTGTTTGGTGATCTTACATGCGTGATTTCCGGCGGATCTTGCCGTTGCGACTTAAGCGGTTGAAAGGAGGTGATTTAGTATGTTTACATCCGGTAATTAAGTTCATTGTATTTCATTTTCAGGATTATTGATCGACGGATTCGCCTAAGCCTAGCTAAATCAATTCGGGTGAGTTATTACGTTGATTAATGTGAATGTATTTTACTGACATTTTTAAGGAAAAACTTCTTACTACTATTGAGGCTTTCAAGCAGATGCAATCCCATACTTTTGGAATATTTTCTTTATGTGGAATTTTATTTGTTCAAAGGAAAAAAATCGGTAGTAAGCCTTCTTGTGATTGAACAATTTATGTAATGTTAAATAAAAAATTTTTTCTCTCATCTTAAAACTTTGATTTTTGTAATTATATTAATTTGGTTTAAACAATAACTCATTTATTTCGTCTGTGATCACTTTACTTTAGTCCCTGAATTTGTCCTATTCAAAGAAAACTTTATTTTTAATCTATAAAGTTTTCTAGTTCTTGTCAAGGGACGGTTTTAATAATATATTTTGATTTCCATTACTCGATTTTCTTATATTTTTCTTTTCAACTAATTTAATCAACCATTACTTTAATCCACGAAATTACTTTAATATTAACGCAATACTTTTAAATCCATGAATCCAGTTTTTACTTTATTCTTACTCAAGGATTTACTTGATCTCTACTAAAGAAATTATTTTACTTTAATTCAAATTATTTTTAATTTTTAATCACTGAATGACTTGGTTTAATCAACAACTTTCTTTAGTTTAATTAACGAATTATTGTTAATCAAGGAATTTATATTATTTAATCAACAAATTAATGTAAGAAAATTTTATTCTTAATCCATAAATGACGTTAACTTTAATCGTTTTAATTAATCTAATTTAATCAATAAAATATGTACTTTTACGCAAAATTCCTTTAAGTTTAATCAAAATGAATTAAATTCAGCTTAATCAATCGAGTTATTTGTCTTTAGCCAATAATCAATAATTTAATTTAATTGAGTTAATGAGTTATTTATCTAATGATTTTTAAATTTAAATTAGTATGCCAATGATTAGTTTATTTCACATTATTAATTCAAGTTAGCTATATCAACGATTTCAATTTAATTTATTCCCGTACCCTTTCCCTTTAATAGGCCTTAGGCGCATTTTATGTTTATATTATATTTATTGAGTGCCCACTGGACTACTCGGTGTGATGATTTTTAGCCGTGTGTAGTATGATTTTAGGTCGATTTTACAGAAATGAGAAACTAGGAAGCAGCCAGAGACTCCTTCCTTATTTCTCGTTTCATCTATAGGGATAATATTGACGTTACGACCGCTGCGTTTCGCACGCTGAGTCTTCACGGGTACATATCATTGGCGATCTTCCACGCACTTACATGCATCTGTACTATGTAGATTTTGCTTTCTTGCATTATGTGTTGGCTGTGGGCCGGAAAAATTTCGACAGAAAAATTTAAGTTTAGTTTAAACATATAAAACAATGTATTAATATTAATAATATTTATTAATTATAAACAAATAAACATAATTACCATCCAATGTTAATCCATAAAAAACATAAAAACGGCATAATATTGCATAAATAAAAATACCTCTCTCCCCACGCCGACATCCAAGCAGAGCTCTACCGAGGTTGCAAGGATGTGACGTGGAGAGAGGGCTCCAAAATAAACATTTCTCACCTAAAAATAAGTTGTAAACGGTTTGACGAATGGTTTTAAGATTTGAAAATATAGTTTTTAAACACAACTTCAAAATTGGTTTCAAAATGGTTTTGAAAATGGTTAAGTTAAATGTGAAAATGGATCAGTATTTATACCTATTTTCCTCGCATGTTAAATTTGATGCAGTAAAACAAAATTCGACCTTGTTATTTTCTAGTAAATTCTATTCTTTATTTTTATTATTTTTTGATTTATTTTTTATAATTTTTCATTTAGGATTTTTATTGAATTATTACTAATTCAAATCTTTTGATTTAAGTTTCATTTTAATGAACTTTTATTAATTTTTCAATTTTGTCGAATTTGTTGTGTTTTCTTGTTATGTTTGTGTTGGTATCGTGCGAATCTTGGTGCGTTTTGTTATTACTTTAATTTATTTTTATGTTTATTATTTTATTTTTAATTCTCTTTTTTCTCATATTTAATAGGGTTTAATTGGTGTTTAATAGGTTTATTTAAATTGCATGTTATATTTGCGTCGTGTGTTACTGATCCATTAAAACATTCCTCAAGGCCGTTTATGTTCTGGCCCAACAAAATTTAAATTAAAAATTTTTTCCACCATTTTTCTTTCTAACATTATCTCAAAAATGTCTATAAACTTATTTATTATAGGGGTTTTTTCAACTTCGGATGGCTACATGTTAAAGGGTTGCATGCATGTTTTATTATGGGTTGTGTTAATGTGCATTATTTTATGTCTCTCTCACTTTTTTGGTTTCTATAGTGTAGGGTTCGTCTCAGTGACTATTTTACAAGCAACCTCAAGGTGAGTTGATGTGTTTATATGCTATAAATTTATTGATTTTTGTTTTATATTATAGGTGATTTATCTCAACTTCGCTTGGTGTACTACCTACAGTTGTTTTTTTAATAAAAAAATATGTCGGCTATAGCCGTCCTGTACGGGAACGTGTTAACTGATTCACATCTCACCAGATGTGCAGTTATGTGCAAATCCAAAAGTTATTCTATCGATTGTCTAAGAAAAACACTTCTGATTGCGTTGTAGCTGAATGGATAACAAATATTGAATAAAACTTTTTAATCACGAGCCGATTGATGAAGAAATTCCTAACGAATATATTTAAAATAAGATAAAATTAACTAATCATTACTGCATAGATACAAAATCCGAAAAATAAACATTCGCACACGCGCGTGTTTGTGAATAATTTTAAATATTTTCATTCTGTCATTTTGGCGATTACTTGCACATTTATAATTGTTTTAAATATCGGATTTTAAAAATTGTGATAAGAAATGCAAGTGTAGTTTTGAAAACCATTTTTAATATGATGGTCGACCTTATAATATATATATATATATATATACAGGGCCGGCTTTACTTACAGGCAGAGCAGGCGACCGTTTTATGAGGCGGCCGAATGCGTCCTCGTAATTTTAATACTTGCATGTAAAAATTGTAAAACAATATTCGAATTTTAAAAAAATATCGTGTGAAAAAATAATAAAAAGAATAATCTCGGAACATCAAAGAGGACTAAAGGACTATTATTATTCCTTATTTTTTTATTTAATTATGATTACTGTTTGAGATAATTTTTTTATTACAAATTTACTTTGTTGTGTTATATTTACAAATGAATAATTAGCAAATTTGTGTTTTTTGTTATTTTACCTAATTCTACTCGTGTTAGGTGCGGCCAAAGAAAATCTTGCCTGTAGCAGCAAAATGTAAAATAAGACCTTCCACTAAGCTAACATTTATTAATCATTAAAAGCGGTTCTCGTCAAATTTTCAGTTTGTATTCAATAAGACCCTCTGGATCTTCTATCTTGGAGGGGTCTCATGTACCGATCATGTTCTTGCCTAGTTATATTTTGACATTGGTAGGAGTGTTCATCCCTCCGGTTTCAGTGTTGTATCGGTCCATTGAATCGTTTGGCTGAAAGCATTATGTTGGTGGGTGCTCGCATTCGTACCAGTACCGTATCCTTGAGCTCGAAAGATACGCCATAATCCGGTGTGTATCCATTTGTACTGGGGATCTCTCCGGATGCGATGGCTGGATTGATTCGATCCAACCTTCTTTGGGCCATCTTAACCTTCCATTGGAACTTCCGTACTAGTTTCTTTAGGTGATAGAATGAAAATTCAGCACGCTTCTCGAACCAGGTTTCGGCCAGGTTCGCGTTTGATAGCGAGACTGGGCACCTCAATCTCATCTTGTCTTGGATTCTCCAGCATCGGAGAATTCTCTCCTAAAGTGGCTAGAGTATAGACAGCGTCTTATAAAGGCTGTCAGTATTGAGCCGCCATATTTGGGATACTTGGAGGGCACCCCTATCTTCATCGTACCATAGTTCAGTTCCTCGTGGTTGAATAAATACCTCGTCCGTTCAGAGCATATAATTCACAATTATAGCATATAACATTTTCATTCATACTCATCATACTTGCAGAGGACACGCTCAAGCAGGAACTTACTTGTGGTTTACTTGAGTACGCGTCGTGTAAGTTAATTCTCCAAAGCTTCGTTGAAAGTTCTCGTTGAAATAATGCTTGCTTCACAGATAATTTTTAGAGAAAAACGTTTTTAACTTTTGTCCAAAAATTAGTCTTCGCAAGGATAAGTGATTTTGGTGATGATTTCTGTAAAATTGAATCGGTATATATACATATTTTGTGACCCTAAACTTGCGTGTTCTTTGTGATGCATTAAAACAAAATTTGACCTTGAATTTAATTGTAATATCTAATTCTTATTTTATAGTTTTCCTTCATTAAATAGATAATTTATTTTTATTATTTTTAATTGAATATTTCTAACTATAAATATTTTTAAGCAGTTTTATTCGTTAACTTGCTGAATTTTATAAATTGATCTATTTTTAGTCAAATTCTCTTATTCTCGTGTTGTTTCTTTGTTAATTTCGTGCAGCTCTTGGTGCATTTGTGTATATTTTTATTTACTTGTGTTTTTATATTTTATTTTTAATTATGTTTCTCTCATCTTTTAGAGCTGTTTACTTGGCGTTAATAGGTCTGATTTTAAATATACCTTGCTGTATTTGAGTGTTGTTTCCAATTCATTTAAACAAATCCTTGTATTGGTCCAACAACTTTAAATTTAATTTCTTTCCACTAGCAGAAGAACTAACAAAAAGATCAGACAAAAATCATTTTAAGCTTTTTAAAATCATAAAATTCTAATCCAAACTAAATATCAAATTAATTAATCCAGTTATACATGATATATTTCTATATATATAATATAAATTACATATATATAATATATATAATATACTGAACATTTAATCAATTTTAAATTTATTCCCTTTCAACTAGCTGACGAATTAACCAAAAAGAACACACAAAATTATTTTAAGCTTTATAAAAAGCTAAATTTCTAATCCAAACTACATATAAAATTTAATGACCCAGTTGTAAATAATATATTTCTATAGAAACGTCCCAAAGCAATAAATGTAAGTCAACATTAAAACATATATATTTATTACATCAATTATATTTTCAGTATTTTTCGACTCTCTTCAAAATATTCATTAGGATGATTTATTGTGATTGGATAATTATCCGGCAATCCGTGAACCAATTTGAAATAATTTCGACAACTAATTTGAAATTGTTTCATTTTTACTTTTGCAATAATCGATTCAATTTGTTCTGAAGTTGCATTTGCAAATTTTCGGAGATTTTGAGCAATTAACTCAACATTTGTATGTTGAAATGGGCATCCATGACAATCTCCAGCCTGAGGTGGATTTGATGTGATAATTTTGGCACAACTATATGGTCCGTAATTAACCCGTTTGCCTTCTTGCCCATAGGAATGGCGAATGTTATATGCATATTTCTTTGCAAAAGTGTTGGAATCACATTTCTCCTCGAAACCTTTCTTCCAAAATTTGAGAGATTCTTCTAATGGTACTCCAATACCTTTCAAAAATAATCCGTATTGCATTCTTCCCCAATGCTTTACATGACTGTAGCGTTTCAAAACAGAATTAACATTTTGCATGCAAGGTGGAAATGATTTTACAGATAATCCATCAATTTGATCTGCCGTTATTTTATTCATATTATTTGCGGAGGAATAATCTTTACCCAAGTAGCGCTTATTTAAATTTGAAAGAATCGGCATCAATCTGTCTTCTTCGTCAATTTCATGAATATGCAATCTTAAATATGAGAGTTCTTGAGATAAATAAGAGCGAAAATGCCACAATACTAGTGAGCAAATATCGCTGTCAAATAAAAATGCAAACCCTTTATGTAGTTTAACTTTCTGCGATTTAACTAAATCTAAAACTTGAAGGAAAGGTACTTTATATATGATTGTATTTGTATTATCAATATGAAAGAATTTCTTGTATTCTGCGGGTAATGCCTCTTCTACGAAAATGCCATTATCGGACATAAATTTCTTTATGGAATGAGGATTAGCTAATCTTTCCGCATTGAAGCGATATTGAAACAAATCCAATTCTTGAGCAATAAACCATTTACTTAGTTCATCCGTAAAACAATATGCCATTCGTAAAATATAGTGTGACAAAATATCATCGCTCATTGATCGCGAAATATCCCTTCCTACGTTAGAAACAAAATATTTTCCTAAAGTTGAAAGTTTGGAAAGTCGAGAATAAACTTGATCACTATATTCCACTCTTCCTTTAACGTAATCTTCAGATAGGTTATCAATGCATCTGAGAACTTTTAATCTGTCGATAGCTAAATTTTCTAAGGTGTCAAGGGGAACCGTATCAGTAGGTGGTATATTATAAAATTGCAACCTATTACGCAAAAGTTTTTTACTTAAACTTTTTTTGTATTCCATATAAAAATTTAAAATAATAATAATTTGATAAATTAAGATTTTTAACACTATATATTTAAACAAATTATATGTCAACTTCATTTTAATTATTTATAAATTAACATAACAATCGTGAAATTTGAATATTTATTGAAACGATATTATTCTTAGGGCTGCATATAGAGAAAAATATTAAAATAAATGACAAATAAAATAATCTAAATTTTCTATTCGTGACAAGATAAAAAAATTTTAATTTAAAAATAAAATTAATAATATAAAAATTAAATAAAAATCAATTAAAATAAAAAATGATATTAAAAATTCACATCACTTTAAACAAAATATAATTTTCTAAGCCAAATATTCCGCTTTTTAATAAACATTTAATAGCATCTAAAAATTTTAATTAAAAGTTAAATTATAATTTTTTAATAAAAATTTGACTACAAATATTGAAAAAAATATTAAAATAAATTACAGATAATAAAAAAATTAAAAATATAATTAATATTTTGAAAATAAATTAATTCATTTCAATAAAATTTTAAAAAGAAATTAAAATTACAATTTTTTATGAAAATTTTGACAAAAAATGTAGAAGAAAATACTCAAATAAATAACAGATAATAAAAAATACAATAAAAATATTAAATTTAAAAATAAAAAATGATATTAAAAATTTCTAAGCCAAATATATCCCATTTTTAGTAAACATTTAATAGCATCTAAATTGAAATTATATAATGTGCGTTGTTGTGTTAAAAATTTAGTAAAATTATAATTTTTCATCAACATTTTGGCAAAAATATATAGAAAAAAATATTAAAATAAATTAGAGATAATAAAATGATTTTTTAATGAATTAATATATCATTTTATTTTTAAACAATTTATTTTATTTAATTGTTAAATTTATTTTTAAATAATTTATTTTTTTACATTGTTAATTTTAATTTTAAATTAAAATTTTTTATCTTGTCACTAATAGAGCATTTAGATTATTTTATTATCATTTTAATAAAGAAATAAAAATCACTTCGTTTAAATAAAATTAAAAAATTTTTTTAAAGTCTTGCTAAATAAATAGAAAGACAAAGTTAAAGAAAAGCGTCCCAAATTCGAAAAAGGAAACGCAAAATTGGTTGTCAGATCAGCTTGCGTACAGTTTAAACAAACCGATGTGGAAAAGATTTTCAACGAGAGCTTATAAGGCATTCGGAATTAATGATTGATGGCAAATGGATTTGATGGAGATGATACCATATTCGAAGATTAAGAAGGGTTATAAATATATTTTAACATGTATCGGTGTTTTCAGTCGTTTTGGTCGAGAAGATACATTTACATTTACTAAAGATTTATATATTGAAACACTTGAAGAATTACATAAATATATTTCATTTAATTGTTTACATATATTTAAAACTATTGAATTTGTTAAAGATGGATTTTGTAAATTCAGTCTGAAAAATAACATTTGTGAAGTTACATTTGATAAAAATTTGGCTAATACATTGGGATTAGATAAGCAAACATATCGGGCAAGTGCTTTTGGTGTACGCAAACCAAAAATAATAAAACTTCATAGACAAATGTTCATATATACTAACATCATCTATCCTATAATTGTTGCTGATTTTTAGGTTCCTCTATTGAAATCTGTTTGGGTTGATAAACATGACCAGGATGAAGTTGTCAATATAAATATCGATAATCCCATGTACTTACCGTTATCAACATCATGTATAAACAATATGGAAATAAATATTCGTGATGATAGCGGTAAATTTATTGAATTTAGTAAAGATACAAAAACTCATTTGACATTACATTTTCGTAATGTCAATTTTCGCCAATAACGATATTATTAGTATGTATAGTGGTAGCCAAAGTGTTGGCAAATTACCATATTTTATTGGTAAACAGTATGGATCAGGATGGCTGAGAACAATTGATAGATTTGCACTTCCTATTTTTAAACGCCTTGGTAGTTTTGGTATGAAAACTGCTAAAGATGTGATAATGAATGAGCAGAAAATATTACCATCTCTGAAATCCAATGCATTATTTGAGTTAGGGAAAGTTCTACCGGGTGTTGCGGGTATTTTTCAAAAACTGGAACCGGCACCGGCACCAGCTCAAAAACGTAAAAGACATCATAAACATATAAACAAACGAATGAAATGACATGGAACTATTTTTCAAAAATGATTTGTGGTAAATCTGAATTGTGCTTATTTGATAGACCATTCCCCAAACAGTAATATAAATGGGCGTCTTTGAAGACGTATTTCCGATGAGTTTTATTATGGATAGTAGAACTAATATTGAATTTTATATTTGCCTAGTAGATTGTTTACAGATTTTAATCATACATAGTAGATTGGCCGGGGTATTTTTTCTGTTAATAATCGACTTCTAATATTTCGACTATTTTTAATATGGTTTTATATTTTATCAATATTAGAATTTTATTATTCTTGATGTAAAAAAAACTCATTGAGCTTTGAGTTAACAGGTTCAGCTGTTAGGTTATCAATGGATCTGAGAACTTTCAATCTGACGATAGCTAAATTTTCTAATGTGTCAAGGGGAACCGTATCAGTAGGTGCTATATTATAAAACTGAAACCTATTAAGCAAAAGTTTTTTATTTTAACTTTCTTTGTATTCCATCTAAAAATTTAAAATAATAATAATTTAATAAATTTCATAAAAATATACATTAAGATTAATATTTAAACAAATTATATGTTAACTTCATTTTAATTATTTTTAAATTAACATAATAATCATGAAATTTGAATATTTATTGAAAGGATATTATTCAGATAGTAGTTAAAATCGAACACGTTGCAATAAACATTCAAAACGATAATATGAAAGGATGTTAAACTTTTCTGTAAATATTCTGTTAAGCAAATAATGAATTTAAATTTTAGGTATTAATTTATTTGTTAACGTAGGTTAAGGTTGTCAGACGTTCCGGATTTCCGATATTGTCGCGGTTTTTATTTTATTTTTTATGTTTAAGAATTTATTTATTTTTGATTTTCGTTTTTAAAATGTGAAATGAATATTTTTATTTTAAAGTTCTTTATTTGTGTTAATAATTTTAAGTTATTTTTTAATTATATACTTAACCTGCTGAAGTAATGGTTTAATTTTTTTTAAAAATTCGACGTGTGGGGTTTATGGTTTTTATGACCTTGACCCCAGATGTAAAGCTTTTCTTGCCCCCAATGGTTACCCGTCGCTAGGCAACGTTGGTGATGCAACCATTGGTGTTGAGATCGCTAAAGGTGAGCGCCACATAGGCATTGCTCTGGCCCGACTTCAAACTGGGTTCAACGCACTGCCGTTAGAATGCTTGTGTGCGCTTTATTTATTCCTGTCCCACTTTCCTATTTGGTCTTGCTCATCATATAACATTAATTTTGACTCTTATTATTGATTTAAATTTCGTTCCAATGTTAATTTATGAGACAACTCGAGAGAGACAAACATTTATTTGATAATGATTAGTGTTGAGCTCAGAGCCACAATTTAAACAAAAATGAAAATTAAAATTAAAAAAAAATAAAAGTAATGAAACAAGTCACTGAACATAAGCACGCACCACAAGAAGATAACAAAAATTAATGAAAAAACATATCAATTAAAACAAATTAAAAATATATCAAAATTAAATAAAAACAAATAATTAAATAAAATCATAAAAAAGCCTACAGTTGCAGACAGAAACATACGAGAAATAAAATAAACTGCCAAAACCTTACAAAATAAGGTTTAGAAAAAACACAGGCAGAAGAGGCGACCAGAAAATAGAATATTTGGGCTAAAAAGTAATATTATAAGAAAATACAAATAAAAATAAAATTCAACCATAATGTAATTATATATCAAAAAATAGAAAAAAATGCATACAAAATAATAAAAATAATTTAAGATTAATAAAATAATTAAAAATCGCGAAAAATCGCGAAAAATCGCGAAAAATCGCACATTGATCGCACACAGGCACAAAAACAGTATATATACAGTGACAAATTTCATTATTTTTAACTTATGCTTTAAATTTCAACACTTCAACAATTTACTGAATCTCTTAAACGTAAGGATTTTCGTTATTTTATTTTAGTTTTAAAGTTAATGTATTGTCTATGAAATTTTTTAAAGGTTTATAATGTCTCCAATTACTTATTTTGCTTTAATTACATGTTTTCTTAATGCTGTTATATATATTTGTACTATATCTGCGTAAATATTCGAGTCCATTAAATTTATATAGTAAAAGTATCGCAATTGTCATCAATGTGACGGATCTCGTGCCGGCTGGTGGATTAAGTTCCCTAGTTGCCTCGTGGGTAATCCCTCGTTGATACCTCGGTAGTCCGCAGTAGGGTCTGGCAATTGCACACGACCTCCACGCAGGGCATCGTTGTATAACTCGTAGCGGCTACTGAAAAGTGGCCGGGGCGAGTATAATATAAAATCATGGGAAGTGCGACTAAAGATAGGGGAACTAGGAGAGATCACATGACGATCTAAATTATTTTTTGAAACTCAAATGAAAATAATAAACCGACTGGGCAGAAGGGATAGGCATAGTCAAAAAGGTAAAACGAACGGATAATTCCATAGAAAATTAAATTAAACAACTAAAAGTGTCAGTGCTTTTTATTTCACTCTATGACATGGCATATGACCTACAGAAAGGATCAGCAAAAACTTTTCAATTATTAGTCTTCCAATTTCTGAGCCAAATCTGACATACACTACGATCGGTATCTGTATCCGCATATATAAGTCTTATTGAGTTCTTTCCTGGCAAAAGCGAGCTGTTCATATAGAATAAACTTTCCAACTTGATATCGAACGAATGAGAAACACACCCGAATTATAAATCCACGAGTTTCCAACTTGAGTATTTCCAGTTTCTCCGTAAATCGGTTGAGAGTTAAGAATGGATGCACGAAGAGATGACTCTAAGGACACGAAAGGAATGAAATATATAATTTCCAAAATGGTTGAGACGAACATAAAGATGGCGACCAAGTCGCATGACTGGCCATATACCAAGATTCTGAGAATAATAATTGTCTAGATAGCAGCAACCTCGGTTAAGCTTCTTTGTCTTGTGGAAAAGGGGTCTCCATTAGATTGAAACCGATCGTAGTACGAATAAACATCTTCTGCTACACTTCTACAAGCCGTCAATGAATAATTTACCCTAAAGCACAAAAAACTCACCGGTATTCACGTATCCACATTATTTTCACGAGACGTAGAGTAATCAATCCACTTCACTAATTATGACACCTACTCTCCTAAAGCAACTAGACGGAGACATTTTTCTTCTACAATTAAAATCCATTACCGCTGAAAATCAATACTCTATTTCCGACATCATGGATATTCATAAGAATCACCAAGCTAACTGACTAGTGTAACTGCACTGATAATTGGTAGAGAAATTTACAACATCTTCTGACTCATCGTTGTACACCTCGCCACTAGTATGCGAACACATTCATTTTTGCTAAAACCCCACTTTAATGTCGCCGGTTTTCCATGCTATCGAATTTCTCGGGGTAAATACGAAAAATCATCCCTATTTACCAATATTAGTTAACATGATTATCACAAATAGGTATTAGGAATTACATTAGTACACAATAGTTATTTATTACCGCTGATATTATTATTATCAGCAGCTTCATTACGATTATTGCCTTGGTAAAATTTCTAATATTACTAATACTATTTTCATTAATCTCACTAATAATATCATTAATTACATAACAATTATTAATAACATAATTAATCTTAGCATTGTCATTTTTATCAATAATATTTCCAAAAACATAACTATTATTAATATTATGAACGTTATTATCATTAATTACCTTATTATTATTATTCTCACTAGTATAATTATTATTATTAATATTACTTATGTTATTAACATTATAATTATTACTAATATGGTTATTATTGTCGTCATTATTACTAATTTTACTAATACCATTATTGTAATGATTCTCTATCTTATTTATATGATTGCGTTAAATTCACCAGCACCACCATTGCCCAGAGTAATACTACTATGAATTAAACGTCATTGCGAGTACCCATAATGTTAAAATACCCAAACTGTCTAGGTAATTACTAAGGGTATTATTAAAAAATACTAATAATAACTCACCCTTTTACTCACTGATGCAATTAGGCCCAAATCTGGACAATTCTCTTGATGATTAATACAGACATTACAGTTTATTCAACGCTTGCAATACTCTTATTGATCAGTATAGGAACTCGCTAATGAGAATCAAACCATCCTTAAGACCCCAACTCCTAAGATTCTACTCGTTGACTATCATCGGACCCTGTGCTAGCTAGATATTTTCTCAACCATACTCCTAATAACTCCCCACTCCTAATAACTCGCGCTCCGACAGAAGTTGGAAGAATTAGAAGGGAAATACGAAACCCTCAAAACCAAGTATGAACGAGTAAAAGGTACCTGGACCTCTCCCGAGGCCGCCAAAGGCCTACATCAAAACATTATCCGACTATTTCGCTCTCGAGACGAATTGATCATGAAGTCTCGCAGCCAGCGAGTATTGATCAAGCAGCAGAGTACGACGATCCGCCAAATCTTCGCGGATGCTGAGCTTCGAGCCCGCATCCCCGGGAGCGTCTGAGCTCGACATTTAAATATCATCCCAGAGCAGCACCTTCCCATGGACACAAACAATCCAACTCCCTCAACCTCGACTCCTCAAATGATGGTGCCGTCTCAAGTATCGGTAATAGAACCACCTCAAATTCCCGTAGCAGAACCATGTCCCAGAACGGCCCGTCGGCGGTCCAACCGAAATCGTCGCCGTTGTGAACGTCGTCGCATAAAAGCGGATCTCCTCCGAGAGATGGAACCCCCCAGCCACATGTACCGGATCGACGACCTCCCACCTCCTTACCAGGAATTCGAAATTCCGGAGCTCGATCCTGATGTGCTCTACGCACTCTCGGGAATATTCCACTCTCCGGCTCGGTCGATCCACATAAATCTGGTGGATGAGGAATCCGAATCCCCGAGAATCAACCAGGCTCTGGATCACTTAGGCCTGGATCTCAATGAGATGGTTATACTCACGGGCAATGTGCCCCAAATTTCCTCCCCATCCAAAGAAGCTGGACCTTCCACCCGTATCGAGGTCTCCTACAATACGAACCCGTCCCCGTGTCGGCCGGCGAAACGTAGACATCCTACTAATATCGATGCCGACGATTAGAATCAATATAAATCGAACACGGATGAAGGGCGTTTATCTCTTAAGGCGAGCTATTATCAAGAGCTATTGGAAATACTTATAGGGGTAGTTCTGTAGTGGCTTCCCTTTAACGAAATATAGGACCATCGGGGTGTTCGGAGGAAATATGGTACTAGGGTGATTTCGACTTATCCGGCCCAGCTGTGATAATAATACAAATAATAATACAAATGTTACTAAAAACACAAATAATAAAACAAATAATACAAATAATAATACAAATGTTACTAAAAATAAAAACTCAAATAATAAAAAATCAAAAAGACCTGCTGATGAAGTCGTGCCGTGTATCCCTGCTAAAATTAAAAAAATATAAACTATTGTTATTAGTGATGACGAATCTGAAAATAATCAAATAAGGGGTTCGGTAAATAATGAAATAAATGTAAAAATTAATTTAATAAAAAAATTGGTTACTTAATGGCGAAATTGATAAGTTAAAAAATATAATTTCACCCCTTACAATTAATAGAATAAATAATTTATTTATTTTATTTAATAAAACAATTTCGGAAAAGACTAACCGATTGAGTATGATAGACTCGCTCCTTACTTACATCAATGATTTTCGTCCTGAAAGAGACGATAATTTCACAGTTAAGGCAAAAAGGTTATTGTATTTTGTTATTAGAGATAAGAAAAAGTTTCTACTTAAAAATAGAGACGACTTTTAGATATCAATGAAATGTCGGAAAAGCTGTACTAAGGAAATGAGCTCAATTATTTTTGATCTCATTGAATCTCTTGAAAATTTGATAAGTTATGAAGAACAGGTTAACTCTGTCGAACTCACCGATTAAATTGATAACTTTAATAAAGGAAGTAGTTCTAACGTAACAAATACCGAACAAAAGTAGTTTTACCTATTGATATTTTACGAGGAATTAAAAATTACAGAAAATAAAAAAATGATGACTAGACAAAATCTAAAAGTGTCAAAGGCAATGTCCAAGGGAAGGTACGTGCCAGCATCAGTCTTAGAATCTGCCACAATCTCTGAAGAGACTGATGCAGAATGCACTAAATTAAAAAATACTAAACTTCGTGATCCAAAAGTGTGGTTTACTGACGATGACATTGACCAATACCTTGAACGGCATATCAGTAATCCTACATTTGCACATTTAAAGCTGAGGTTATTCTTTGTCCGCTAAATATGAACAATGTCCATTGGATTTTATTTGTGTACAGCAAATCGTTGCTTGAGTCATATTTTATTGACCCAATATTTGCAAATAGAAATCTGTTTAAAAATAAACAAGCTACTCTTAAGATTAACATTGCTTTAAATAAGATTTTCAAACTTCAAGTGGCTTCATCTTGTCACCCTTTCGAAAATCTAATATATCAAGAGAACAGTTTTGATTGCGGTCCTTTTATTTGTGCTTATGCAATTCTTATAAGTCAAGGATTGGACACTTTTCTTAACAATTTTATTGATGGTATAAGACGAGAGGTGCATGATTTTCAAATGTTTGGCTCAAACAAAGTATCCCAAGTTATCGGTGGGGGCCTTCCTAAAAATAATCTGATAGGAATCAATTTTAAAAAAAGCAATTGCGCTTACAGTATTAATATTAAACCAAAATTTCAAAAGTCATGTGTGTCATTCCTCTTAAGTAAATGGTTTAAAAGCAATACGATTATACTTGTTCTTTCCCTGGATCTAACTATCAATTTAATAGCCCAAAATAATAATTATATCACTGAGAACGTCAACTTTCGGCAGTTCAAAGACGTTCAACATGTCATTAGCATAATTCACAATGAAAATTATTGGTGATTACTTCTCTATTCGACCTGTCGTATGACTTGTAATATTTTCGATTTTCGAAAGATTGATATTTCTGATAGACTAACCGAAATAGGAGGAAACTTTACGGATTATTTAAACAGTGTTTTCTTGAGTATGAAAATAAAATTTCAAATAAATCATGGTATTCTCCACCGAGGCTTCATTTCAGATGATCCAACTTTTCATGCCACTGCTTTCATTGTGTTTTTGTAAAAATTGATTTTAGATCGGGATTTTCAACAAGATAAAATATATAAGCTACTTGATGATATCAACACTAAAGAGTGTGTTGAAATTTCATTAAATTTAAATCTGATAAATGGAAAGATTACCGACAATATTTTATTAAAATATTTTAATAATTTAAGTTTATCAACAGACTTCGTTCTTTTGGTTTTCACAATGTGTACTGCTATTCTTGACGATTGTACTCATTATTTGAATGAGCATTTGAATTATAAGGGCTTACTAAACGCGAAAGTTTTATTTGCTAATTTCGCTACACAAAAGTCCCGGGAAGCACTACAGGTAATTGATTATAACACTGACGAGCATTACTTCCTGTATCCAACAACACTTGATATCAGTCTAAACTATATATTTACTTGTAAATTATTAGTTACTAAAATAAATGAAATAAGAAACTCACGTGGTTGTGCCATTAGAGCAGGCAAATGTCCACATGATGTTCGTGGTTCAGGTTTGCTCAGTAAAATTCTAACATGTGCTTTCATCAAAAACTATGCGCATGATATGTCCCTTGATAACATTAATTTGAGAGAAATAGCAAGAATTATCAACTCTGTTCTTCCAATTGTTTCTGAAATCAATAACAAAGATAAAGAGAAAATTTTAACAAAAACAAAAGAAACAATTAAATTTGACTTAAAACAGCGTTAAAATAAAGTATTTGAATAAATTATTTGTTTTGAAAATGCTGATGTTAACCAAATAGTTGAAAGCATTATTCGACAAATTCCTCACTTAAATAATTTCACTGAAATTAAATCCCACGAACCATACCTAGGAAGTAAACAAAACTCCAATATAATAAGTAAATATAAAGGTAGATCAGAATTTTTAATTAATATGAAATTAACTTTTTATAAAATTATTAATGACTTACGAGTCACTGTCAGGCCTGAAATTCAGGATATTCTGAACCAATTTAGCCACGAGGACCCAGTATCGAATTCATGGAATACAATTCTTAAAGATTGTCGAAGCACGACAAATGTTCTCAATCATGTTGATATTTTACCGTTTGAAGTTATTTACGAAATAAAGAGAGCTGATAACACTTCACCGGGTATTGATGGTATTCAATACAAAGATCTTGCTCTTCTCGACCCTGAAGGTATCTTGTTAAGTTTCCTGTTTAATAAGATCCTCAGTTGTAAAATCATTTCGACTAGCTGGAAAACTTTCAATACTATATTAACTCCGAAACCTGATAAGACAGATAATTATGATAAAGTTTCATCTTGGCCACCAATAGCCTGCTATCTGTTATTTATAAAGTATTTGCGTCTATTTTAACTACACGCCTAACATCATAGGTGATTTGTAACGATATCTAATTTAAGAATCTGATAAGATAAGTAGTTTAATTAATCACTTAAAGGTAAATAAAGAATTTCCAAAAGATATTTCATTTTCTGGTGGTAAATTCATTATAAATCAAAAATCAAATAAAATAGCGCCCGATTTAAGAAATGCTTCTGACGTTATGTTTAATCTTGGATTATTCGACTTATTTAAGATATCTAAAGACGATATAGAACTTGAGAGTCATATTTCATTACCTGCTTCTTCAAATAAATTTGTTGAAATAATTTTCCACCTACATTATTTAAACTTAAAGGGTATTATTAAATATTTTAGTAACATAACATATGGTACTTATGTTTTAAATAATTTCCGTAATGTTTTACTATTACATTCTATTATTGATAGTGAAAAATTCAATTCGTTGATAATTGATACTCTTGAAATATGGGGGTCTGAATTAACTGATCAAATTTTTTCTACTTCCTGTTTTAAATTTAGTTGTCAAGAAAAACTAATTAAATATAAAAAGTGGTTACTTAATGGCAAAATTGATATGTTAAAAAATATAATTTCACCACTTACAATTAAAAGAATAAATAATTTATTTAATAAAACAATTTTGAGATCAGAATTTTTTTATTTGAAATGATTCAGACTACATTCGTAATTTACCTATGAATTCAATATTATTAACCTGACTTTTGCCTTTGTAAAAGTCGTAATTAAATTTAGAAAACTTAGAAGATCAAATCACAGCTTAGTTCATAGTATTTATTACTGCAAAGTTTATATTTGCAATGCCGGATGACGACGCCGATGAATCATCATATCAGATCAAGCAAAAGAAAAATCAGAAGACACCAATTGCAGAAGAGACTGATTGATCAAATATTTGATAACTTACATTTGAATTCATCCTTCTCTACTACTATTTCAGCATGAATTGCATGCTTCATGTTGCGCATATTCTTTTCACTGTGAAACAAATTTGTTATATTTAATAAAATTTTAAATAGTACTAGTGAGTGATTTTGTTAAGTCTACGACTTAGTAGTAGACGTAGTTGTAAGCGATTATGGGCTCTGATGGGTATGGATGGGTGTGGATGGGTATGGATAGGTGTGGTCGGGTTTGAATGGGATTTTATGAGTATGGATGGGTATGAATGGGTGTTGATCTGTTCGGATCGATGATCGTTGGTTGGTGGTTGAACGGTTTAAGAATGGTAGGTATGTGGAAGTTAGTAGGTGTGTGGATAAATGGAAACTTGGTTTTACCAACCACTCCTAAGAGTAGGCATAATCTATACGGATAAGCTGAAACCTGGTGATTTCGGCTGTTTTTTAAGTGGCTACTATTAGTTGGTTATACTGTGTTCCCCGTGGGGATCATCAGTAGTCATCACAACACCCTGCTCAATCAGACAGCACTCCCACCAATCCCCTCCTCCAGACCATGTCAGTTCATTAGTTCAAATGAGCATCATTAATTGATGCTTCACAGACTTACATCTGATTGGTTATGTCTGCTGATAGGATGATAATGACCAGTTATCAACCCATTGTCTTCTAGGAATAGGCAGTAGCAACCAAGTTCCAGTGCTCTATTGGGAAATAGTGTTCTCTTACCGCTGTTATTATGGTAAGAGTTCGTGGGCTAGTGAACATTAGATGCGCCTACCCTCACTTTTAATTATATAGTAAATAACTTTTTTGTACATCATTATGTGTTGCTTCACGGACATATCATTAGTTTGATAAGTCCGCTGATAGGATGATATCGGTCAGTTATCATCTCATTATCATATATGTAGTGAATAATAAGCATCTTTGCTGCCATTAATACACTTGGAGGTTATTATCTCTATCATCAAGTAGACATTTTTGATGTAGAGTCATGCATCAGGAAGTATTCTATACCCCTGATGACATGTTGTAAAATTGGGCATTTATTTATGTATATTGATGTACTTGGAAGTATGCCATACCCCAAGTAACATCCATGCTTATTCATTCATCTGTGGATGCACTAATAAGCATTTTATGCCATTAGTGACATTTGGGTACAGTATAAATATTTTTACTGATAACGAGATATCTATTTAATAATACTAATATTATTATTATTATTATATTATTATTATCATTATTATATTTATTATTATTTTTATTATTATTATTATTATTATTATTATTTTTATTATTATTATTATTATTATTATTCCCATTATCATTACTATTAGCATTATTATTAATAATTTTTTAGTAGGGATCTGCCCTTATTTTACAGTTTTATGATAAAGTATTTTACTTATTTCAAAAAATTTGCGCAGCGTTCCACCCATATTTTCCATCTCAACTCAAAATAATTTGTTTAGTTCTTACATATTATTTAAATTATTCCTTTTTATGATTTTGGTCGTTCGGATTAATCTTTTCCCGATGGCAACGATTTCGAAATTTTCCCCGCTACCCTTTCCCTTTCTTTGTCTTTATGATCTATTTGTGTCCACATTGTATTTAATGAGTGCCCACTGTACAACTCGGTGTTAGTGATTTTGAGCTGATATGTCTAAATGAAGTTTGGTCGAATTTTCGGACGTAGGAAGAAAATGGAGTAACCAAAAGACTACCCCCGGATCTAACTAACGCCAGTATAGGAAAGTATTGACGTTCAGAATCTCTCATTACTCACGACATGAACCTTCACGGGCACGAACTATAGACGGAGAAACCGCACTTACACAGTTCGATAGTATGTATGATTTTATTTACTTGTAGTATGTACTGGCTGTTGGCCGGAAAATAAATAAATAAATCAAATCATTTTAAGGAATCCAAGTAAAAGCCTCGATGCGAAATTTCAGTTGTAAACATTTATTCGGTATGTCACATCTCACATAATTGTTGGAAGTTCATAAATTCGTATAAACATTGTCGTCTCGTATCATCATAAGTCATTTAATCATTATCGATCAATAAATTCATAGTGAAGTCATTTATATAGCCAGTACACCTTCATTTTTAAATCATAAGTCAATGCACACCAACTAATAGTTGTCGTGTCAGACAAAAAAAATACTAGTGTTAATTGCCTGAATGCACGACTCACAGTTGTAACGCATACCAACTAAAATTCAGAAACATAAGACTGAAAATTTGTCAAAACACATCACTATATATAGCTACAAGTTGACCTTAACCTTGCGTGTTATTTCTATTGCGATAAAAAAAATTTTGACCTTGAAATTATTTTTGTTATCTAAATTAAATTTTTATCATTTTCATAATGTAGGGCTATAAGCCATAATTTAAACAAAAAGGAGAAAATTGTGTAAATAAAAACAAAATCATTAATGAGGTTTGGAAATTATCAATGTGGCAAGTGTCACATAAGCACATACCGCAAGCAGAAATCAAAAATAAAATAAAATAAACAAACACAAAACAAAAAACCGCCAAAACCTTTCAAAAGAAGGTTTAGAAAATACATTGGCGGAAGTGGCGAACAAAAATTTAAATATCAAAGGGTAAAAAGAGAAACAATCAAAGAGAACGGTTAAATAATAAAAAATAAAAATTTACCAAAAATTTAGAAAATAATTTCAAAATATACAGAAAAATAAGGAGAAAAATAAAATATTTAAAATAAAATAAAAGCAATAAAACCCTCAGAAAAATAGCCGAAAGAGGCTCAAAATACTCTTATTGGTAGCACCCAGGCATGAAAATACTGTATAAATAGCATTCATTTTCATACGTTTTAGACATTTGGAGAGAAATTTTGTAGACACAAAATTTAGAGACATGTTGTAGAAACAAAATCTTTAGACATTTGTTGAGACAATTTGTTTTAGACACTTGTGTTAGACACAAACATTTTTAGACAATTGGTTAGTCAATTTTTTTGCCGACGTATGACAATTTTTCAAATTTGGATGCTCGACTGTCAAACTTGTCGATTGTAAGTATTGTGTGTTTGTAGAAATACATTTTTCTAAGTTAATGTTTTTTGTTTAATTTAACTTATTCTGAATGGCCGCGATGTCTTTTGACATCGCTCGGCAGGTCCCCTCTAACTTATTTAATCAATCCCGGCAGTTAAATTTGCAGGATGTTGATGTGTTATTTTATCATTGACCACCCTTCGGAGTCTGCTTAGACAGGCCAGGACTTGTTTGCACTGATCTCGGAGCAGGACACCGTTGGAATTCACCGTGGCGTCCATGCTTCGCGTGGACGGAGCGGTAAGAGGGTAAAATGCATGAATATCGTCAGAGTTAAAGAGACAACATTATTATATGTTTAAGTAGGAAAATTGAATTTTTAATTTAACTCCTGCCGAATATTATATTATCAAAGGTACGACTAGTGATAGAAATTTAGGTCAACGAATTTATAAAGTAGGGTTAGATCACGTACATTATTTGATAATCATCGTGGTGGAAAATTAAAATAAAATGATACATTTTGGCATAGATCTGTGAGATGATAATATAGAGATTTACGAATGGTGGTAACTTTGGCGACCATAGGAAAGCAAATATGAGTTGTTGGACTTAAATAATGACATTATAATTACGCATTCATTTCAATTTACCATAGGCTGACGTTTGTATGAAACAAGGAATTTTCAATAAAATAAGGGCGAAACGCTGCCCAAATTTTTGAAAAATATTTTAATAAATAATGAGTAATGATGACAGATTGATATAGGAATTGTAGAAATAGATGAGTATGGGCAAGCGTATAAATAGAAAGAGACGTAAGACCTTCCATCGGCAGTCAGGAACCCGAAAGTGAAAATATCATGAGGAGTAGTTCTAGAAATGGAGCTCACCTGCTCATGAATTTTCAGCTGCTATATACAGTACCAACATGAGTTTGCTCATGGGTATATAGTAGTAGGATTAAAATTGTGGGGCGTCTGGGTGAAACAGCATAGACCATAGGAAAAGAAGGTATTTTAATAGAGGGGAATAAGTTTGAATAAGCTTTTCACAGATTTAAACAAATTAATTACACCCAGTACACCAGCATTAAGATGAAATGTCCTCTGTGTAAAAACGAGGATTTAGTGTTCGATTCCACACCGCAAAGTGATCTCACAGGTTTGCACAAGTTAGGGATTTTTTTCAGATGAGATTTCATTTCTGATGTCAGAAATGTCAGTGAATAGAGAAAAACAGAAAATGGCAATTGAACAGAATGAAATAATTGAAGGAGAAATGCAAAAGTAGCAGGAAGTACTGGAACAAGATCAAACAAAAGAAACATATCGTGTTTATAATCACCCCGATAACAGGCGAGGTCATTTGGTGTTCCAAAGGAGGAGATCAAATAATTACAGGAGGGTCGCGGTTTCGGATATCAGCAAAGGAATTATTATAGAAATCAGCATGATTTTGCCCCTTTCAATATTTAATTTCAAAATCGATTTTTATTTTTAGTCTTTGTTATTTTATTGAGTGAAATTCGAGTGTTTTAACGCATTAATTGTAATGGATAGCTCGATGAGTTGTCTAATTTCAGATTGAAACCTTAATATCGGTTTCCTAGGTAATTCTTTGATCTCCTAATTGTGTATAATTTATCTGATTTGTGATCAACTGTGACCTTAATTAAATGTATTCTTTTAACACGTTGCCGCACAATTACTTTGAAAAAATCGTCCCTAGAAACGCACTTTAAATTTTTATTTAAGCTCTCTATAGGATATTAAACATAAGTAACATCTGAAATTGAAAATTATTACACATATCCACAGTTTTACTAGGAAAACTCTCGACGGCTATAACCGTAATTTGCTTATCGGGATATTTTTATTGTATCTAGAACAAATGACGACTAAACGCGTGGCGACAAAGGTAACTTAAACTTTTTTGATGGGTACAAAAATTGTTTCATAACCAAGAATAGGTTTCAGTTGTCAGGTTTCAAAGTGAATAAGTTTTTACAAAACCAGTTATAATAACACAAGTAAATTATTATTTTATTCATAAAATAGTAGCATTTGACTATATATGGCAAAACACAATGCTGTAATAACATTATCCCATTTCAGGGATTAATATATTTCCTATGTTAGATGACGAAGGAAAACCATTAGATACCTACGTGCTAACAAAGTGTTACAGTACCGGGCCCAACAAATACAGGATAAACATTCACGCAGAAGAACGAGCACAAGCAAATCCCAAATCAGAACATCAAAGACAATAATCCATCATCTATTGTGATCTGTTTAACAATTATCTAAACAATTGACAATCATCTATTGTGATCTGTTTAACAATTTGTAAATAATGATGTAACTGTGTATTTTATTTTTTTGTAAAGTATATAATCCATTTTTATTGTAGAGGGTGTAATTTATTTCAATTATTAAATTTATTCCTCACTATTCAATTTTTATACAACTCAATAAAATAAAATAAAAGGGTAAAATCATTAGTATTATTATTAATACAGATAATCTTATTAATAATATCATTATTATTGCTACTATTATTGTTGTTGTTATTATTATTATTATTATTATTATTATTATTATTATTATTATTATTATTATTATTATTATTACTATTATTATTATTATTAAAATTCAACAATTAACAGCTGAAAATTATTTCCAACGAAGTGCGTATTATTGAAAATAATTGAAATCATTATTATTATTATTAAAATCCAACAATTAACAGCTGAAAATTATTCCCAATGAAGTGCGTATTATTGAAATTAATTGAAATCATGAAGCGATCGTAGAAAAAGAAAATAAAATAAATAAATTGATTATTATTACTCTTATAGCAATAGCATTTAAAAAATAAAATAAAATAATATAAGTATGCTCTTAGAGCACTTGAAAAATAAATTAAAATAATATAAGTATTAAAAATTTAGTATATATACTGAAGCTAAAGCTCAGTATATTCGCCCAAAAATACTGCGACACAATTCTTTTAGAGTCAATCTCAAAAAAGAAATTAAAATCGGAGCAGAGCTCAACAAATCCTTTTTTGCATTCATCTACATAGCACGCATAAATAACATTCAACAAACACAAATTTAGCACGCATTGTTTATAATTAACTATTTTATTTTGTGGAATTTGGTTCAAAATTTGAATACTATATTTGGTAATTTTTATTTAATAAATTTTATATAATAATCTTGTGTCCTGATATATTAAAGTTATATATATATACGAATACCAGTGCACGTTGAGATCTTAAATAGTGAGACCTCAACATTTGGTGCCGCGAACCGGGACTTTAAAATCAATTATTGTTATCAACAATTTGGGGGATAGGAATTGCGATCAGAGGGTTAGTGTAGAATATATCGGGAAAATATATTTATATTAAATAATATTATTGACCATAAATTAAAAGTTTAATTTGAAAAATCTAAAATAAATAATCCACTTGAGATAATTTATAATTTGAGAAATAGAACCGTATATAAAATGAATAATAATCAAAATAATAATAACTTTATAAAAATTTTACCAATTGAACCTTATAGAGGAGAGCCTGAAAAGTTTGACGATTTTTTCACTGAAATCACTCAATATGCAGACGCTTGTGGTTGGACACCTGAGGAGTTAAAGAGGAGAATTCCGTTATATTTAAAAGGATATGCGCTACAGGCATATAATAATTTAAAGTGTAGAGGAAACAATCTTGATCAACTTATTGAAAATTTGAGAGCAGAGATAGTAATTGACAGCGATTTACAGAAAATAAATGTGCAAAAGTTTAGAAATCGATATCAGGGATCTAGAGAGTCAGTTGAAGAGTACGTGTATACGATAACAGAGTTAGCAAAAAAGGCATTTGGTGCCGGAGAGCACACGCCGAAATTAATTGAGGATCAGTTTTGGAATGGAATCCAGAAATATTTATATAAAGCACTAATAATGGTTGAATATAGAGATTTAAACGAATTAGTTCATAAAGCAAAAAGAGTAGAGGCAAAACAGAGAGATAGATTCAATGCATCTATAGATGCAGTTGAGATTCAAAGGCCAACGACGGCGAAACCTAAGTTGGAAAAGGATGACGATGTTCCATGGGAAGAGATGAAACAATTATATTTAAATTTTGTAAAAAATAGACGAAAAAACAGTCCGAATTTAAGTAGAAGTCAATCACCTGAAAACAGGAAAAGATTTGATGCATTAAATTTTACAGAACAAAATCAAAATAGATTTAGAGACGATAATAGAGACAGTCGTTCTGACTATAACAGAAATAATCCGTATAGAGGCAATCGCTATTTTAATAGAGATAGTCGTTCTGACTATAACAGAAATATTGTTTTCGAGATAATCGTTATAACAAAAGTAATGGAGACAATTATTTTGGGAATAATAGAGATAATCGTTCTGAATACCGCCAGTATGATAATAGAAATAATAGAAATAGCTCAAGAGGCAGACAATCGAGTCCGTATAGACAAAATCAATATCGAGAAAGGCGAGCAAGCCCGTATAATAATGATGGAAGAGATAAAGTGAATTTCAATGGACAAATCAAATGTTACAACTGCCAGAGATATAGTCATTTAGCAAAAGTTTGTACCAATCAGAGAAGCGAGTCACCAAATAGAGTAAAATTTAAAAGTGAACCAGAAGTGAAACAAATAAATGGAGTAGAAATTACTAATACGAATAATGAAATAAATACTTTGAGAGAGGAATTGAAAGAGTTTAAAATTCAATATAACCGACTCACGGAAAGAAAGTCTGAGGTGTCACTTAATGAGTATGAGTGTTTTATAAATGAAGTTGATATTGATAATGAGGAAACTGAGAGACAAATCAAAATGAAAGAGGAATTAAAAGCAGTTTTGAAAAAACGACCTTATGATGACAATGAAACATTGAGAGTGATAAATAAAGTTCAAATAAGCAGAATTGATCCTGAATATTTAACCAGTTTAATCCCATCAATGGTAATGAGACAAAGAGAAACACGAGTATTTGAATTAGAGATAGAGTTAAAAGAGATGATTAAAAGTTATGGAGAATTTGTGAGAAAAAGTTCGAAATTTTATGAACCTTTAAGAATAACATTGGATACTAAAGACGAATATTTTCTTCAAATGGTATTATCGAAAACAGAAGTCCATGTGTGTACAATGGTAAACAAAATACGACAATTGGCAAGAGATAAATGGCCTCGAAAAATAGGGCCAAACGATGAAATAAAGTTATATTTTAACGATATTGAGTTGAAAGATGGCGAATATCTGATTGACTATGGAGTAAATACAATAAATGAGAATACTATATCTGCAGTGATAAATAAAGAAACTAGCTCAAGGATAGCAACACCTTCTGTTGAACTGAATGAGGAAAATGATTATGATATGCTGTTTAAAATGTGGGATCAACCATCCGAAAGGAGTGCAAAATCACCACTTGAAAAAGAAATAATTTTCCAACCATTGGATAATAAATATGGTAATTTGCAAGAGACAATAGAAAAGATTTCCAAACAGGCAATAATGCAAGATGCTGAAACAATGAAGCGAGGTAGAGGACGACCTCGGAAGTCAGAAATAGCAGAGAAATCAGATGATCGAAAAACTGCAGAGCGTTTGAGAGAAATAGCAAATAAAAAGAGACATGAAAATCCAAAAGTAGCAGACGATAATAGCAATTTAATCATGATAATTGAACTTCTAAAAGCAATGAACTCAAAACTATATCCGGAAACAAAACCATCAGCGTTAATCGAAAATATGATACAAAAAATCAGATTAATGGAAAAAGAGGTCAGAGAATTGAGTGTAGAGGATGTAAATGAGGAGATGGTTTTACGGATAATCTTCACAACTGGTATAAACAGAGATAAAGTAATTACGGCAATGGCATATCTAATTACGAGATATAAAAAGCTCTTAAGATCAAATCCAAAGGAGCAAATAAATGAAGTAGCTAAAATAATATATCAAAGATTAAAGGCAGATGTGATACAGTAGATAAAACTGAAAGGAGGTTGGAAAATAATGTATGATGAAACATTAAAAACAAGTGAAAGCGAAACGATAGAAAATGATGATACCGAGGCAATTGTAAAAAATCTTGTGAACAAAACGACGAAAAAACCAAATAAAAGTGAAGGAAAATCAAGTATCTCAATAATAATAGTAATAATAACACTATTATTAGATTTAATCAAAGGAAGTAATGCGATTATAGCCTATGATTGCCAAAACCCAAAATGGGGGCAAAAGTATTCATTATTAGATGTGGAAAATTGTCCAGAAGCGAATCCAACCAAATTAATCATAACTGAACCCCAAGATTTTTCATGTGTATCAAGAATCTGACTTTATACACACAGAGGCAAAGGAGCGTATAATCAAGTTTTCAGAGGAAAGTTTTGTATGTAATCAAGTGGCAAGGACGATGTTAGTACCGACATGGGCGCCAGAGGCATTAATAATAACACCAAGCGAGTGTGAAGAGGCATTTAAAACGAAAAAGATTAAAACAACGGATGGAATCGAATTGAAAGCTCAAGTAGGGGGCAAGAGTGAAAAAATCAGTAAATGTGGTCGGATGGACATCAGCCGGCGGATACTGTATGGGAGGAAAGTATAAAATATGGGGTCAGATTGCAGATAACATTGTGGTTCGAAGACAATATTATGTTGAATTGAGAAAATTTAAAGCATCATTTGATAGTTCATCAAAGAAAATGATGACACACAAGTTCTGTACGCTTGATGAATCTAGTTGTGACACTGGTGAATCGATGATCGTGTATAAAATAGATAAATACGAATGCCAATTAACAAAATTGAAGTCACTAAAATTCCGAACAATCAGAGGAAAACAGTTTACCGATGCAGAATCAAAAAGAATAAAAGATTAAAAAAGGAAAACAGTAATCGTACAAGAAAAGGATACCCCAACAATATATATGGCAGACTCAGAAGCAGAGGCCATGAGATTTGTAGAAAAAGGAGAAGTTATCAAATGCGGAAAAGCAGTTGTAAAGACTAATTATGAAGGTATCTATATCAGTAGTAATGAAATTAAAGATGCAAAATTGAAAGTCGATAAATTTGATGTCAAATTATCTTCGTATTTTAATAATAAAATTGATTACTTTTATCATCATCAACTAGTTCAATTAGACAAAGTATACCAAGCAACAATTACTAACGACTGTAAACTCAATAGAGAAATATTGAGAACAAAGATGGCTGTAGCGGTTACAAACCCAGATTTAATTGCACCAATATTGTTTGCAGAAAAAGGAACTTTTGCGAGAGTAGTAGGAGAAGTATTACAGACCTTTCAATGTAAACCGGTCAGTGTATCACTAGCTACGAACAACCAATGTACCAACGAATTACCCCCTTATTTATAAAGGAGAAACAGTGTATTTACAGCCTATAACCAGAATACTAACAGATAAAACTTACATTCCAAGGAAAATCGATAAATGTACCAATTTGCTTGATCCATTATACCAGCTAAATGATGAAATGTGGATTACAATGTCTGATAGAAAAGAAGCAACTAAACCTTTTAAACTAGAATTAACAGAACTTGAGAAAAAGTTAGAATTTCAAGAGATAAATGATATGAATAACAACGGTATGTACACGCGAGATGCCATAGAAAGTGCAAGAAAGCACATGTTGTTTCCTAACGAGAAAGAGAAAATATTATCAATAATGATGAGTAAAGTCATCGAGGGTAGCCACGGTGGTGATTACAATTTCGATGTGTTGTTATCAAAGGAACACTTCAAAAAGGTAGTATACAAAGTATTGTATAGCATATGGGGATATTTTGCAGTTTTGGGAAAGATGTTCTCAACTATACTGGGAATATATTATACAGTGGCGTTGCTCAAAATGATCTGTTCATCATTAGTATCGTTACGACAACTTTGACAAGTATTTGGCAACTCATATAAAATGTTGGCATGTTTATGCCCCCTTCGTTACAAAATATCTGATAACAGCAAAACACGATAAAGAAATACGATTAATTAAAAACCGGCGAATGGAAGAGGAACAATTGATGGAAAACGATAAAAACGATGATAATCCAAGTGGATCTGAAAATGTGGAGCAACCACAAGGGGGATTGTACGACAGTCAAAACCAGCAACTGAGAGAATTGAGTAATAACCTGGATAACAAAATAACAAACTGTCATTGCGTAACAAGAAAGACCTATGGGTGTTACGGATTTGAAGCAAATGAGATATTACGAGAACTCAATGAATCCAGACCAAGCATCCAAGTATTAATCGATAATATAAACATCAAAGCACTAGTAGATACCGGAGCAGCAGCCTCCTTGATAAGGGAGGATCAGTTATCAGAAAATCGAAAAAAAGATATAAAAAGCACAAATGATACGATAATATCTATGTCATCGCATACTATGCAAGTGAGAGGAGATATTGAGCTCACTGTTCATTTTCCGAGTAGAACAGTTAATCACGTATTCAAAGTAATGACTGAATGCAGAAGTAAATGCATCCTAGGGATAGATATCCTTCGCAAGTTAGATAACTGCGTCATCGACTTAACTGATGGTGCAATCAAAAGGAAAGCAAACTATCAGGAATCAAGATTTGCGGAAGTAGTAGCATTGGAAGCCTTCGAATTAGAATATCACTGTGATCATATAATTCCAGTAAAAGTCAACGTCAAAAGTGAGGACACTTTTATTTTTGTGCCGGATAAGTCAAAAAGCCATAATATAATGTTAACCGACGAATGTGTTAAACCAAAAAACGGAATAATTCCAATTAGAATTGCTAATTACGAAAGAAGCAATGTGAAAATCCACAAAGGAACAAGATTGGGAAAGTTGTTCAAAGGTGAATTAGAGCAAACATTTGAAATGTGTGAAACAATGGTGATGAGAGATAACAGTGAACAAATGGTCGAACTAAGTAAGATAAATAACGTTAAACTCTATGATAAAGTAAAAATTAATAATAACTATTTAAATGAAACCCAACAATTTCAATTACAAACTTTACTTGATGAATATAGTGACGTATTTGCAAAACATGAGTTTGATTTGGGAGATACTGACATCATTAAACATGTAATCGATACTGGGAACGCCAGACCAATAAAACAACGACCTTATGGGGTACCCTATAAACTAAGGGAGGAGATAAAGCGACAAATAAAAGAGTTGAAAGAGGCAGGCGTAATAAAACAAAGTTTTTCACAATGGGCATCACCCATCGTACCCGTTAGAAAAAAAGATGGTGAAATTAGAATGTGCATTGACTATCGTAAATTAAATGGTGTAACAATTAAAGATTCATACCCATTTCCGAAAGCACAAGAACAATATGATAAACTCAGGGATACTAAGTATTTCACAGTTATTGACGCAAATAAGGGGTATATGCAAATTCAAATGGAAGAGGGGATGCGGAATAAACTGCTTTTGTCATTGAAGATGGATTGTACGAATACACTAGATTACCTTTTGGGTTAACTAATGCACCCGCAACATTTCAGCGCCTAATGAATACAATACTAGTAGATGTAAAACATTGCGCAGTATATATGGATGATATATTAATTGCATCAAAAACTTTTGATGAACATTTAAAAGACATAGCGAATGTGTTACAGAGACTAAAAAAGGCTAGGATTAAAATCAAACCGACAAAATGTAAATGGGCAGAGCCATCAGTGCTATTTTTAGGCCACATAGTCACGGTAGAGGGTATAACACCTAACTCAGATAAAATTGAAGTTGTTAAAAATTTTCCAATCCCAACAACGTTACAACAAGTACAAGGATTTTTGGGATTAACCGGGTATTACCGTAAATTTATACAAGATTATGCAAAAATAGCAGCACCCATGATAGAACTAACATCAGGAGTTAAAACAAAAAGAGAGAGTAAAGGAGTATTAATAGTACAGACAATAAATGATAAAATCAATAAACCACAAAAGAAATGGACACTCGAACATCAAAAGGCATTTGATCAGTTAAAAGAGAAACTAATAACAGCACCAATATTACGATACCCAGACTTTAAGAAACAATTTATCGTCATGACGGACGCCAGCGGGAAAGCCGTAGGGGCAGTCTTAGGACAAGAAGAAGAAAAGGGTAAAGATTACGTAATAGCATATGCAAGTAAAACATTAAAAGGAGCACAACTTAGGTACTCAACCATAGAAAAAGAATGCTATGCCATAGTATTTGCATTAAAACAGTTTAAGCCATACATATATGGAACAGAAGTTGTGATAAGAACAGATCATAAACCGTTAGAAGGCCTTTGGAAACACAAAGATACATCAAGTAGACTTTTAAAATGGGCAATGAAAATACAAGACATGCATATCAAAATTATTTATAAACCCGGAAGGATAAACAAAAATGCAGATGCACTATCACGCATTCCTGAGCTAGGAGCATTAGAAGTTTTTGCCTTAGTAACAGAAAAGCCTATAGACATACAAGAGGAACAAAGTAAAGATCTAGAAATTTCTAAGATCAGATAGGAAATTAAAAAAGGGACAAGTCAAAAATATAAAATTGTAAAGAAACTAGTGGTTATTGAGGATTTTAGTGGAAAACAATTAATAGTAGTACCACAAAAATTAAGGCAAATTCTTTTGTTACAATATCATGATGGTGCTCTAGGGGGTCATTTGTCAAGCAGAAAAACCGCAAGCAGATTACTACAAAAGTATTATTGGGATAACTTAAAAAAAGATGGTAAAAGATGGTGTAATGCATGTACAATATGCGCAACTAGAAAAAATACGGGGACAAAGACTAAAGCACCTTTACACCCAATCCCAGCTACAACATCGCCAATGGAGCTATTTGCTATGGATTTTTTATGCAAACTACCTACCAATGTTAATGGAAATAAACATATATTAGTTTTTAGTGACTATTTTACTAAATGGGCAGAGGCATCCCCAACCAAGGATGAAACAGCAGAAACAGTAGCCAAATTACTTGTAGAAAAAATTATTTTCAAAATCCGCACACCTAGAAAACTACTAACGGATAAGGGAGCAAATCTCATGAGCGAAACAATCAAAAGGGTAGCTAACATATTTAACATGCATAAAATTAACACAACAGCTTATCATCCTCAAACTGATGGGTTAGTAGAAAGATTTAACGGCACACTTCTCAGTAGATTAGCGGTTTTTGTGGGAAAAAATCAAAATGATTGGGATGAATACGTGAGTCAATGCACATACATTCATAATATCACACCCAACGAGACAACGGGGTATTCACCATATTTCTTAATGTTTTTAAGAGAACCTGCAACACCCATAGATACAGTTTTCGAACCACGAGTCTCACAATATTTAGATGCACCGGATTACGTAACCTTAATGCAAGAGCGAATGCAAGAAGTATATAAGGTAGCTAATTTAAAAGTTAAGTTTAGACAAGAACAATATAAAGATGACTACGATAAAACCAGTAAACCCCATACCTTTAAGGTGGGAGATAAGGTTAGACTTATGTCTCCACAAGTGGGAAAAGGTAAAACAACAAAATTAGCAAGACCATTTAAAGGCCCATATGAAGTAGTTAAAGTAATCAACGAAAACTTACATATACAAAAACATAAAAATGAGGATCCCATAGTAGTACACGTAAATAGATGCAAATTAGCGGAATCAGAAATAGTAGAAGGGCCATCACATAGATATAATTTACGATCCCAGAAAGGATTAATGATGTCAGCAATCTTCTTAACAATCATAGGAATAATTAATACAACTAATGTTAAAGAAAAGTACAAAACCGAATTTATGGGAGATAGAGACATTCTAATAAATATTTTACCTCACGAAATTAACGTATTCAATCTAAATAAAAAGCCGATAAGAGATCTATACTTAAAATCAACAAATATCACACCAAAATTTATGGAAAAAAGAGAGAAAAAAACCACTGATAAGTTCGAAAGGGGAGACAACGCTAAATTTATTAACTTAGAACCCAACACTCAATACATTCTATGCGCCCAATAGAATACAGACTACGATACATCACAAATACAATGTAAAAGGGTAAAAACCATACAGACAAAAAAACGCAAGATGACAAAGAAAGTAATCATAAATACAACAACACAACAAATTAATTCAAGCCCAAACATGAATATAACCACCACGAAAATAACAACTCAAACCATAACCGATGAAATAACAACAAAAATACCAATCCAACTCAAGAAAAAACTAATTAAATTACCTACGGGAAAACCAATTCTTATAAAAAGTTGGAATGAACTACAAGCATTTCAAAAACAAGCAACTAAACCAATATGGCCTTTTTACGTAATATCAGCTAGTATTTCAGCAATAGCAATATTGGCAATAGTTAGTAGTGTAAGAATCTACAAAAAGTACAAGTGGAAAAGGCAGCGGTATCGGCACCGACTGGTCAGAAATGTATCAGGGCGTTTTCACTTGGACAAATATATTCCAGGCCAATACACAATGTCCACTCTTGTTTAAAAAATTATATAAAATTAATCGAATATGGTCAATAATATTTTCTAAATTTGTATATATTGATATCTATAACTTAATAGCGTATAAGGGCAAACCTCATATGCGCAAGAGGATTATTTATTTACTCTTCATTTTAGAACATATACAATTCAACACGCAATTCAGCCAATCCAAATCGCAGTCCAATCAATTTGACATACAATTCTATCAATCTTACGGACATTTCAATCAATTTCACATGAAACCCAATCAATCTAATCAATCTCACATGAAATCTAATCAATTTCCCGGACAATCCAGTCAATCCAATCAAACTAATCTACAATCTAATCAATATGTTTGTATGATAAACAAACATTGCGGAAGTTTCTACAGAAACCTACAGAATAAAATTTGCACAGACGGAACTCCAATCACTATCCGCAGTTTCCCAAACCAGGTGTGCATCCCAAACGATATGAAAATAGAAATTGAAGAAAGAGAGCTGCATTTAATCAAATTCAACGAAGCTAGAAGAGTGAAACTCAAAGAGCTTATCGGAGCATTTGACGAATTTGCCAATGTAGACAGGGCAGCAGCTGAAGGAAAAAAGGTGCCCCATCGAATAATTTTCCATATGACAAAAACAGAGGTCTCTATTTGTCAGCAAAGAATTCCACTAATCACCACGAGCAATTGCTCAATAATGATAAAAACTATCAAAAACAGGAGAATGTCAAATGAATTTAATAACCTTATGATTCAAATGAACAGTCTACCATGTGTAATAGCAATTGAAGTTCTCTATATACCTACAATACCAAACCCTTTCGTAGATCTGGAATATATCATATCGAACCTACACATTCCTCAAGAGCTTGTCAACAAAGGTGTATCGTTCACGCACCAAGAATTAACAACAAAGGAAAGGCAGGAGAAGATTAAATTCGTAGATGTCAAACTGGTCTGCGACATTAACAACAATCAGAGACCAGTAGAAGTATGTATCAGAGATTTCGACGGAACCGTCCTATTCAATAAGAAAATCACACCGAGGACAAAAATACTCCATTATTATCCAGAAAAAACAAAAGCAAACAAGGAAAATATTATTGGTAATGAGGATGAATACCAAGCATTAGTAGATATTCGAAAATTCCTACAGGGACAAATAATTGTAGAATATAATATCACAAACAAATTAAAAGCTCTCACATTAGACATCTACAATGTAATGGAAGTCAGAGAAATGGCTGAAGATTCTTTCATGCGTTCCTTCGTAAAGAATGTAGCACCCCACAAAATTAAATTATCCAATTTAGTATACCAGGCAATCAGATACCACGACAGATGGTTCAAGGACAAAGTCATCAATAGAATACTACAAAAAGCAGAACCCTTTTCAGCGAACGAGACAACAATACTTCTAAAAGTTATTTATGGTATCGCAGAACAAAAATGGGAAGAAGTTATCAAATGGGATTCCTCAAGTTTAAAGAGAAACGTAAAAGAGAACCAAGAAAGCACAACGAATGCCTTAGAAAACGATGATATGGAAGAGGATATGTACATAGAACCATCACAATGGGAATTAAAATTTAACAAAAAGGGCACCAGAAGGACATTCGAAAGTGAGCTAATGGATAGTGATGATGATATCATATTCATCTCTGAGGAACGATCACAAAGCAACAACATACCCATCAAAAGCGAGCCACAACTACAAGAAAACAAAATGCAGTGTGATAATGATTCGGATGAAGAATATTTCTCCTTCGAAGAAGATGATCAAGGATCATCACCGAGATCAACAACCGAAGACAGTGACGAATATGGACCCGAACCTGATATAATACTAGAAGACTCTGATTTTGTAATCGGAGAAAGCCAGATGGAGATATCAGATAGCGAATTGTGCCGTCATTTCGGTAGACGAATAAAGGACGGAGACATATTAAATTTGGCACTCAAAAAGGGATTCAGGCGCACCACCATGAAAATAAATGATTGTGAAATTGAACTAGTCCTCAGCGATAAAGTTAATGAGGACATTACTTTAACGGCCCAGGGAGGAATGTTAGATGACGAAGGAAAACCATTAGACACCTTCGTGCTAACAAAGTATTACAGGACCGGGCCCAACAAATACAGAATAAACATTCACGCAGAAGAACGAGCACAAGCAAATCCCAAATCAGAACATCAAAGACAATAATCCATCATCTATTGCGATCTGTTTAACAATTATCTAAACAATTGACAATTATCTATTGTGATCTGTTTAACAATTTGTAAATAATGATGTAACTGTGTATTTTATTTTTTTGTAAAGGGCATAATCCATTTTTATTGTAGAGGGTGTAATTTATTTCAATTATTAAATTTATTCCTCACTATTCAATTTTTATACAACTCAATAAAATAAAATAAAAGGGTAAAATCATTAGTATTATTATTAATACAGATAATCTTATTAATAATATTATTATTATTGCTACTATTATTGTTGTTGTTATTATTATTATTATTATTATTATTATTATTATTATTATTATTATTATTATTACTATTATTATTATTATTAAAATTCAACAATTAACAGCTGAAAATTATTTCCAACGAAGTGCGTATTATTGAAAATAATTGAAATCATTATTATTATTATTAAAATCCAACAATTAACAGCTGAAAATTATTCCCAATGAAGTGCGTATTATTGAAATTAATTGAAATCATGAAGCGATCGTAGAAAAAGAAAATAAAATAAATAAATTGATTATTATTACTCTTATAGCAATAGCATTTAAAAAATAAAATAAAATAATATAAGTATTAAAAATTTAGTATATATACTGAAGCTAAAGCTCAGTATATTCGCCCAAAAATACTGCGACACAATTCTTTTAGAGTCAATCTCAAAAAAGAAATTAAAATCGGAGCAGAGCTCAACAAATCCTTTTTTGCATTCATCTACATAGCACGCATAAATAACATTCAACAAACACAAATTTAGCACGCATTGTTTATAATTAACTATTTTATTTTGTGGAATTTGGTTCAAAATTTGAATACTATATTTGGTAATTTTTATTTAATAAATTTTATATAATAATCTTGTGTCCTGATATATTAAAGTTATATATATATACGAATACCAGTGCACGTTAAGATCTTAAATAGTGAGACCTCAACACCTACATAAGTGGTTCCCAACCTGTGGGTCGCAACCCCAACCAAGGTCGCCTGAGATCTTCTGAAAATAATTTGTCTATGCTAATCAGTGGTTTTAAATTTAGGCGATATTCCTACTCTGACTTTATAGTATAAATTATAGAATATAAATAAAATCAGATATTTGAAATTCAAAATGTAGTGACTGAGGAGCAACCATATTAATTTTATTATTGGTGTCGCCACAATTTGGTAAATGTTATCAAAGGGTTACAGAACCAGAAAGGTTGGGAACCACTGTCCTACATAAAGCGAGCGACTCACACATACATCAGAAGTATTTATTTCACTAAAAAGATGTATAGTTAAAATATTTAAACATACATATACATAAAATATAAACTTACAGATCCAATATATAACATAAACTTATCCTAACAGAAACACACTTTTCAACTGACTTGTTCAAAGCAAAATAAAATCAAAAAGTAATATTTTAAAAAATACAAATAATAACCAATTACGAAAAAGACAGATTTTTTTGATCGAAACACCAATGCTAATTATTATGGGATGGGTGATGACAAGCAAAATATAAAAAACAAGTTATACAGACTGTTACAACATTTTTTGTTGGTTGTAACTGTGCATTATTGCATTAATAGCCTTTGTACACCAAGCCCCATTGAGATAAATTCCGCTATAATTCAAGTTGATACATAAATCAACTTGTCGGAATTTATTTTGTGAAAAAATAAATGCATTTCAGCCATTTTTTAAATGGCTGCTAAGTAAGGTCTTTTTATAGCTATAAAACTTAAAGTTAAAATGTTTTAAGAGTTGAATTATGATTTCATAAGGAAATATGATCATAATTCAAGCTCTTAAACATAACTTTGATCAACTATTTCATATATATTATTATAAATAATATTTAGGAAATCAAGTAAGTAACAATAACTAATCTCCAAAAATATGTATTTTTTTCGGATATTATTCAAAAAAGTGAGTTAAATTATTTTTGAATTTATAAAAATTAATAATTGCATTAAATAATAATATGTTTTATGCATATTTTGAAAAAAATCTTCGATTATGTACACAAAATAATTTGGTTTATGATTATTTTTTAAAACTTACCAATATAATTTAAAAATTTATGCTTTTTTTCGGATTTCAGGTTTTGCTTTTTTTCGACAGAAATATCTGAAATATTAAATTAATTTTAGTTTTAAGGGTAAATCTTATGAAGATACATCCTCATTTACTCGTAATTTCCTAGAAAAAACCTCAAAATTTAAATTAAAAATTTTTTCCACCATTTTTCTTTCTAACATTATCTCAAAAATGTCTATAAACTTATTTATTATAGGGGTTTTTTCAACTTCGGATGGCTACATGTTAAAGGGTTGCATGCAGGTTTTATTATGGGTTGTGTTAATGTGCATTATTTTATTTCTCTCTCACTTTTTTGGTTTCTGTAGTGTAGGATTTGTCTCAGTGACTATTTTACAAGCAACCTCAAGGTGAGTTGGTGTGTTTATATGCTATAAATTTATTGATTTTTGTTTTATATTATAGGTGATTTATCTCAACTTCGCTTGGTGTACTAACTACAGTTGTTTTTTTAATAAAAAAATATGTCGGCTATAGCCGTCCTGTACGGGAACGTGTTAACTGATTCACATCTCACCAGATGTGCAGTTATGTGCAAATCCAAAAGTTATTCTATCGATTGTCTAAGAAAAACACTTCTGATTGCGTTGTAGCTGAATGGATAACAAATATTGAATAAAACTTTTTAATCACGAGCCGATTGATGAAGAAATTCCTAACGAATATATTTAAAATAAGATAAAATTAACTAATCATTACTGCATAGATACAAAATCCGAAAAATAAACATTCGCACACGCGCGTGTTTGAATAATTTAAAATATTTTCATTCTGTCATTTTTGCGATTACTTGCACATTTATAATTGTTTTAAATATCGGATTTTAAAAATTGTGATAAGAAATTCAAGTGTAGTTTTGAAAACCATTTTTAATATGATGGTCGACCTTATAATATATATATATATATATACAGGGCCGGCTTTACGTACAGGCAGAGCAGGCGACCGTTTTATGAGGCGGCCGAATGCGTCCTCGTAATTTTAATACTTGCATGTAAAAATTGTAAAACAATATTCGAATTTTAAAAAAATATCGTGTGAAAAAATAATAAAAAGAATAATCTCGGAACATCAAAGAGGACTAAAGGACTATTATTATTCCTTATTTTTTTATTTAATTATGATTACTGTTTGAGATAATTTTTTTATTACAAATTTACTTTGTTGTGTTATATTTACAAATGAATAATTAGCAAATTTGTGTTTTTTGTTATTTTACCTAATTCTACTCGTGTTAGGTGCGGCCAAAGAAAATCTTGCCTGTAGCAGCAAAATGTAAAATAAGACCTTCCACTAAGCTAACATTTATTAATCATTAAAAGCAGTTCTCGTCAAATTTTCAGTTTAATTATGTTTTAATTATGTTTCTCTCATCTTTTAGAGCTGTTTACTTGGCGTTAATAGTGGTGGGTTACAGGGTTTCGAATCTTGCTTGTCTTCATGGTAGCCCTGGTAACGCCATACAAAATGATACTAATCGCCACTTGGCACCCGTTGCTAGGCAACGTTGGTAATGTGTTCAAGTGGTGGATTGCCCGCAAAAATTGAGTACCATTTGCTAGTACTGTAGTTGCTCGGACAACCCTCGGGTTCACGAGCTGTCGATAGAAGACTTATGCTCGCTTAGCTCTGTCCCTTGTAGAAATTCTAGACCAGAATCCTAATTGACTGTGGAAAACTGAGACGGCGATTCGGCGATGTGATGAAAATGTTGGTGACAATGTTGGCATACAATTATGTTAAAGAAACGACTCAATTAAGGCTAAAACTACTCTATTTGATTCAACCACATGTGTAATGTTTACTACTTGACGTTTTGAAGCTGGGCCGCTCAACGTCGGGCACGTTCCTTGCGTCCCGGTCGACGATGGTTAGTTGGAGGGACGGGCTGTTCCGCTGACTGGGTGGTTTTCTGCGGCATTTGGGTTGGGGCGAAGATGAGCGGATATGTTACCGCTTCCCCTTCCCGGCAGACCGCTAGGGCGACTTCGAGTCCCCGAATTTGAGTGCGCAGGCTCTGGTTGAGCTGCCGCTCTTCTTTCCAGCCTTTCTGGGCCGCCGTGAGTCGGTGGTTTTCTTTCGTTTTCTCGGGACCCGTCCATGTTGCTTTTATCTGCTGCATTTCACGGTTTAATTGAATAATTTGGGTGAGTAACTCTGCGTTTGACTGTCTTGCGTGGTCCAGTTCAGATTGTAGGATTTGTAGAGAGGACATCACTATAACAAAGAAGACATTTTAATTTCTCATCAACTTAACTAAATTAACATTTTTTCCGGTTAAACAAAAGTTATGGAACAAGTTCATTGATAAAGATAAAGAACACGAACGACATTTAATTTTACATCAATTACTACACCAGCATTAAGGTTTGTATGGTCATTCATCTGGAAGTTGTCTTTTCAAACTTTTCTTCAGAGCCGCCACCGTATACGGCCGTCGGGTGTCGCGGACTGGGTGAGGTAGATATGCATCCGCGATACGCCCGGCGCGGATGTCCTCCTCCACGTTCGCGAAGTACATCCGGGCTTTGATTACACTGAGGTCCACTTGCTCCTGCACCCTTTCCCAATGGGCGAGGAGGTTTCGGGCATGTTCGTACGTCTCTCCGGCCGGATATTGTTGACCAGCTAAACCGCATGGGTCTGTTGAGAGACCTAGTAATCTCCAAGTGGTAGGGTAAGGCCACTGTGATCGGAGTTTGTCTATATTATCTGCGGCTGGTGGTGTCTTTCTCGGGTGCTTTTTGCTAGATGATGGTGCAGTCGTCCAATTGAGTGACATGATCTGAAACGATTAGGGAATAAACCATGAAAATTAATATTAATGGAAAGAATTTATCCACGTCGGCGGTAAAGCGTTCACCTAGGTGGAGTTCAAGATCTGGCGTACTTATTGTTAATAGTGGGTTAAGTTCGGTGTCAAGCAACATTGAAGGTTCTTCCTATAACAGTCAGCACACTGGAATTCACGTGATAGCTTAAGTTAGCATTTCGGTCGTGGATCGGCACGACCTATCATGGCTTAAGTATCAAATTTATATTGAGCACAATTGATTGAGGAACAACAAGAAAATTTAAATGACTTGTCGATTTGACTTAACGTATTAGGGCGTTGTTATCGGGTTGAAAGTATTGTTGGTGGCAGTTGATTTAAGGGTTTAAGGTTAATTACCAGTTGATTTATGCGGGGTCCTTATTTGTTGTGATGTTGCGGGTTGAATATAACGTGATGTTTCGAATTCGCGAATTTAAATGATGTCGGTAAACTCTCTTAAGGAAAATCGATGATGGTTTGCCATTGCAACGGTGCGTTTCCGTTGAATGGATTGTTATGTTTCAATATTGTCGTCGGTGATCGGCAGGATATCCGGTGGTTTGGTCAACGTCGAAAATCTCATCTTAGTAAACGATATCCTGTTTATTTTAATTCTGTCATCGTTAATTGTAGGGAGTTATGATTTGGTATATCCGCTTCAGTTCAATCAATCTATCTCGGAAATTTTATGTTATCTCTACTTTGAATGCTCTTATTATTACGTTTGAGAGAAAAACACTTGCAATTTGCTGTAGACTTCGGGGAACCCTTCCTCGACACTGTGATGTCATCTCGTGCATCTGAAGCTTTTTAATCCTGATTGTTTGGAATTATTTGTCTATCGTTTCGTCGGGAATGTTGGGACTTATTTTATTATTATGATCGAAATTTTTGGGGATCGGCGGTAAGCCTTTCTGTATGTTGTCATTAATGAAATTTCATGATTAGATCTTTCTGTAAAAAAAAATAAATTTTGATTGTTACTTTAATTGAACTTAAAGTTTATGATTGTTTTATATTAAGTCACTGTTTGGGTTTCATCTCATTTTCGATTTTAACCGGTTTTATAATTCAATGCTATTGCGAAAATAAATTCATCTAGTCAAGGTTATTTCATCTTTTGGTAAAATTAATCAACGACTTCAGGGTAACTTTAATTTTAATTTTTCTTTTATTAATTTTTTGACCACGATTTTAGTCCTATATCGATGATTTTATTACCTGTCTAACCTAGCGGAGTGTTGACTTATTTACGATTATTTTCCCTTTATGTCCTTCGCTTTAATCAACTGATTAAATTTCTTCGTTTTTAACCCCCTTATTCCCAATCTATGAATTAGTTTTCTGTGCTTTTAAGTCTGTGAATTATATACACGTTTCGTTATTTGAAATGGATAACTTCATTTAGTAATTACTTTAGTTTTATCCATAAATGATTTTAAATACCTCATTCCTTACTCTTATTTTAATGGATTATAACAATTTAGGTAATGAGGTTATTTGCTATTGCTCTACTGCAAATCAACAGATTATGATCCTTAAACTATGTATTACTTTTACTCGCTAGTCACTCGAACATTAATCAATGAATGAATCTAATTTAATTTATTCAATCATTACTCCAATTTTATTAGACGAAATTGTACTATTTTGATCAAGGAGTTATTTGTCGTCACTTTACTCTTTACCAAAAATTTATAATAATTTAACTACTTTACTTTTAATGAGTTATAATAAGTTGATGAATAGATTATGCAATAACTACTCTAACTTTAAGTCATAAAATACTGTAATTGTTACTTTATTTATAATAACTAGTTATTTTAATTCATAATTTATTTGAATCATTGAATTATTTATTTGATACTTTCTACAAATTTAGGAAAAAATAAAAGCAATTTAATTACACCAATGATTTTAGCTAATTTAAAATCTCGATTCGCTGTGGTTATATCAACGATTTTATCTTAATTTATTCCAGTACCCTTCCCTTTATTAGACCTTAGGCGCACATTGTGTTTATATTATATTTACTGAGTGCCCACTGGACTACTCGGTGTGATGATTTTAAGCCGTATGTAATATAATTTTAGGTCGATTTTACAGAACGGAGAAACGAGGAAGCAGCCAGAGACTTCTTCCTTATTTCTCAATTCAGCTATAGGGATAAATATTGACGTTACGACCGCTGCGTTGCGCACGCTGAGTCTTCACGGGTACATATCATTGGCGATTTTCCACGCACTTACATGCATCTGTACTATGTAGATTTTACTTTCTTGCGTTATGTGTTGGCTGTGGGCCGGAAAAATTTCGACAAAATTATTTAACTATTAAGCATATAAAACAGGTTATTATTATCAATAATATTTATTAATTATATAACAATTAAACATAAATTACCATCCATTGACCAAAATTAACAATAGCATAATATTGCATCAAAATAAACAAAATACCTCTCTCCTCACGTCGACGCCAAGCAGAGCTCTACCGAGGTGCAATGGACGTGACGTGGAAAGAGGGTTCCAACCTAAATATTTCTCACCTAAATAATAATTGAAAATAGCTTGAAATTCGAAAATGGTTTCAAAGACGGTTAAGATTTTTAAAATGGTTTCAAAATTTGAAAATATGGTTTGTTTCGAAAAACGGTTAAATTTAATGTGAAAATGGATCAGTATTTATACCTATTTTTCTCGCATGTGAAATTTGATGCAGTAAAACAAAATTCGACCTTGTTATTTTCTAGCAAATTCTATTCTTTGATTTTAATATTTTTTGATTTATTTTTATAATTTTTTATTTAGAATTTTTATTGAATTATTACTAATTCAAATTTTCAGATTTAATTTTCACTTTAATGAACTTTTATTAATTTTTCCAATTTTGTCGAATTTGTTGTGTTTTCTTGTTGTATTTGTGTAGGTATCGTGCGAATCTTGGTGCATTTTGTTATTAATTTAATTTATTTTTATGTTTATTATTTTATATTTAATTCTCTTATTTTCTCATATTTTATATGGTTTAATTGGTGTTTCCAGGTTTATTTGAATCTGCATGTTATGTTTGCATGTGTATTACTGATCCATTAAAACATTTCTCAAGACCGTTTACGTTCTGGCCCAACAATAGGTCTGATTTTAAATATACCTTGCTGTATTTGAGTGTTGTTTCCAATTCATTTAAACAAATCCTTGTATTGGTCCAACAACTTTAAATTTAATTTCTTTCCACTAGCAGAAGAACTAACAAAAAGATCAGACAAAAATCATTTTAAGCTTTTTAAAATCATAAAATTCTAATCCAAACTAAATATCAAATTAATTAATCCAGTTATACATGATATATTTCTATATATATATATATAATATAAATTACATATATATAATATATATAATATACTGAACATTTAATCAAGTTTAAATTTATTCCCTTTCAACTAGCTGACGAATTAACCAAAAAGAACACACAAAAATTTTTTTAAGCTTTATAAAAAGCTAAATTTCTAATCCAAACTACATATAAAATTTAATGACCCAGTTGTAAATAATATATTTCTATAGAAACGTCCCAAAGCAATAAATGTAAGTCAACAATAAAACATATATATTTATTACATCAATTATTTTTTAGTATTTTTCGACTCTCTTCAAAATATTCATTAGGATGATTTATTGTGATTGGATAATTATCCGGCAATCCGTGAACCAATTTGAAATAATTTCGATAACTAATTTGAAATTGTTTCATTTTTACTTTTGCAATAATCGATTCAATTTGTTCTGAAGTTGCATTTGCAAATTTTCGGAGATTTTGAGCAATTAACTCAACATTTGAATGTTGAATTGGGCATCCATGACAATCTCCAGCCTGAGATGGATTTGATGTGATAATTTTGGCACAACTATATGGTCCGTAATTAACTCGTTTGCCTTCTTGCACATAGGAATGGCGAATGTTATATGTATATTTCTTTGCAAAAGTGTTGGAATCGCATTTCTCCTCGAAACCTTTCTTCCTAAATTTGAGAGATTCTTCTAATGGTACTCCAATACCTTTCAAAAATAATCCGTATTGCATTCTTCCCCAATGCTTTACATGACTGTCGCGTTTCAAAACAGAATTCACATTTTGCATGCAAGGTGGAAATGATTTTACTGATAATCCATCAATTTGATATGCCGTTATTTTATTCATATTATTTGCGGATGAATAATCTTTACCCAAGTAGCGCTTATTTAAATTTGAAAGAATCGGCATTAATCTGTCTTCTTCGTCAATTTCATGAATATGCAATCTTAAATATGAGAGTTCTTTAGGTAAGTAAGAGCGAAAATGCCACAATATTAGTGAGCAAATATCGCTGTCTGTTGTAGTTGCCGTCGGTGAATTCGAATAGAAATTATTGTCAATCTGACTCCAAGCGTGCGTTTAAACGACAGTAATGAACTCCAAACGATATAAACTTTATTGATTAATACACTTTATCTCCACTTTAAAATCACACACCGAATTATCAATCAATCACAATTACTGCTTATTGCGACCGTTCGGGAAGAATAGCACTTTTCGGATCAATTGGCTTTACAATCACCTGACTACTGCGGTGTGTCTGAGATCGGTAACTCTGATTTAGTTGCTTTGCTTTTCTTTGACCTTGCTTAATTTCTGTTTTCAATTTCTCTTTAATTTATTTTCTTTTATTTTTCTTTGTATTCTGTAATTTTTGTCTCCTGCAAAATTTCTTGTCTTATTCTCTGTTTTGTGTGTTTGATTTCAATTGAAATACAAAGAATAGTTTTTATATTGACTTTTTATTTCGAAATATAATAATATTTATTGTAAAATTTAACAAATACTTTGGTAAATTACGAATATCTGTTAGAAAAATAAGGTTATTTACGATTTATTTAGCAAGTTATTAGATATTGGGATAAACAGACATTTGAGGTTAGTTTCGGTAATCCATGAACTATTATTAGAAATATATCATTATTTAGGGTTTTATTTATAAAGCCTTGGGCCAAAACACAAACGGCCTTGTAATTGTTTAAATGAATCGGTAACACACATGCAAATATAACATGCTGATTTAAATTCAAACCTATTAAAACATCAATTAAACCTTATCAAATATGAGAAAGAAGATAATTACATATAAAATAATAAACATAAAAATAAATTAAAATAATAACAAAATGCAACAAGATCCGCACGAATTAAATATAAGCATAGCACAAAAACCCAATGATTTTGACCGAAATTTGACAATTTATTAAAAATACTAAATTTAATGAAAATGAAATAAAAATCAAATAATTTGAATTAGAAATAATTCAATTAAAAATCTAAAGAAAAATTGTCAAATAAAATTTCAAAATAATAAAAATTAAGATTAGAATACACTAGAAAATCCAAGGTCAAAAATTGTTTTACTAAATCAAAAAGAACACGCAAGGTTAGGGACAAAAAATAGGTATATATACCGATTCATTTTCACACAATTTTAATCTGTTTTTTCGAACTTTACTAGTTTTGTTTAAAAATCTATTTTAGGGTGAGTTTTATTTTGGAACTATCTCTCCACGTCGCGTCCTCGCAATCTCGATGGAGTTCTGCTTGGATGTCGGCGTGTGGAGAGCAGTATAGTTTTTATGATAATGTTATCGATTGGATCAAGTACTTATTATGTTGTTTTTAATGTTAATAAATTATTTATAATATTTAAATTATTTTAAATGTCGAGATTTTTCCGGCCCACAGCCAAGACACATCACAAGTAATTAAAATCAGACATATTATTCAGATTCGTGTAAGTGCGTGGAATATCGCCGATGATCTGTGCCCGTGAAGACCCGGCGTGCGGAACGCAGGGATCGGAACATCAATATTATCCCGTATAGAAGAAAGGAGAAATAAGGAAGTGGTCTTTTGGCTACCTCCTCGTATCTCGATTTCTTTAAATTCGACCTAAATTATTCTACACACGGCTTAAATTCACCACACCGAGTAGTCCAGTGGGCACTCATTAACTATAATATAAACACAATGCGCCTAAGGTCAATTAAGGGAAGGTAACGGGAATTATAAAATGAAATCGTTGCTAAAATAAAAAAAAATTCGAATCAATAAGGAGTTCAGACTAGCACTAGGGACTTACTATGATCGGACTATAATAGCGGGGTTGAAATAGTAGTAAATATAGGACGGCTACCATGGACCTATACTAAAATAATTAGGATCACCCATTTAAATAAACTATGGAGTTAAGCAGTCATTATGAACTTAAACTGAGTCACGAACAAACGATCATTATTCTATAATAAATCAATAGTGTAAATATCCCAAAGTGAACATGAGTTTAGTTTTCGAGTAGCAGGGACAGTTAAAACCATTGAGTACACACCCGATTTCCTATTACAGACCCATACTAATATCAAGCCGATATTGTAATCTTAATACTAACAAATTTATGACATAAATCAAAAATAAATTACCCAACTACCAAATCAACCGTAATTAATAGAGCGATCTCAGTAAATTAAACTGCTATTAAAATGTAATAAGTCCACATTGATTTGTCGCAAATGAAATAACATTTAGTCGTAGGAAGAACATAATTAACTCGACCATAAGAATATTATATTAAGAATAAATTAATTATCACAATGACATAGTCCACAGCCGAGCAAGTCTGGAACCCATTTAGCTCCCGATAACTTCCGATTATTTTCTGAAGCCAGATTCTAGTAGATCAGGAAAGAGATTCGGTAGTTAAAATAGCTCTGAAAGATGAAGTACCGCAACTAGAATAAACATTCGATCCCCTGATCGGTCAATATTGAGTTTAAGAATCTTAAGAACAAGTTTTGTTTTCTCTTTTCTCTATAAATATCGTGAGGTTAAGCCGATAAAATATAAAACAATTACCGGTAAAGTCCTTCCCCAAATCACATATGCAATTTTTATTGCTCAGATGAACCCTCTATTCGATTTAGCCCACCTCAAAAGTAGTAGGCCATCAATTGACGTCAGTTATCTACAAACCAAAGAAGAAAAATTTCCACCAATATGAACAAATAGTTCTTGCCTTATGAAATCAGATCCATCCGTGTCTGTAGTTGGGGGTCTACGAGATCCCGTGCAATGTAAATAATAGGCATCAAACTTTAGTGGACGCTCCTTGTAATTTATGATAATTTATCCAGAGTGAAATGCGAATATACTAAAATGAAAAATAAGATAAATAAGAAATAATAAATAAAGTTCCAGCACTTACCACATGCATCGGTTTTGACCTGCATTTGTCAGATCGATAATATTGCGAATGAATCAGATAGATGCATATTATTTTTGAAGACGCACACCCCGATTAACTAGAAAGTGTACTTGGAAATGCCAGTGATGATGACCTTTTACGGCACACGCGCGCTGCCAATCTAGGTGCACACCTTCCCTCGATTCAGCAAATGGCACACCGATGTTATATATGACGAAAAATCGACACAGTAGATTTAATTCAGCTAAACCAAAAATTATAACGAAACAAAACTTTAAGATGAACCCACAAGGAAATTCATTGAATAAGTGCACCGTAGTCAAGACCACACCAGAAGACATAATAATCGAGGAACAATCCATGAGTAAATTATTTTTTTTATTTATTATTTTTACGACTTATCTGGCGTAAGCCATAGGAAAACCAAAACGACGATATCCCCCACTGAGGATAGGATAAGCAACCCAAATTCAATAGCTGTGAATTCTAATTTCTAATAATATTTAGGAGCTTATTTGTCACCCATTCGACTCCAATAGTTAAGGACATTTTTACCCAAACGAATTCAACTGCTAGAATCAGCATTCAACCAGTAGGTAGTTTGATTAATTGGGTTAAGAAACCTATTTAGTGAAATTCACTCTATCATTTAAGAAATCCCATCATAAACCTCGTTTTTTATCATTCTGGGAAACTCTGATTATTTAGATTATCTGACGAAATCTTGGAGTTAATTTAGCATCATTGCGAGGCATAGTTGATTACATTATTTCAGGAAATTGCATTCGGACTTTTCTAGTTGTATGATGATAATTTTTTCGTATTAGCGAGTTATGATTATTCAAATGATTTAGGAAAGTTGATTTCGGATTTTTTTCTTTTAATTAATTACATTTTACCATATTATTACATTATAATGATTTAAATCATTCATGCTTTAACATTATATTTTGTCATATTTTATGTTTTAGAATTGCATTTTATCGTATTACTACAGTATAATGATTTAAATTATTCATGTTTTAGTATTACACTTTTGTCATCTTTTATGTTTTAGAATTACATTTTTTATTATATTAGAAGATTATGGTCATTTGAAATTTTATTCAGATTTAGTTTTGTCTTAGAATTAAATTCTTAACATACGGTAAAATTATAATTATTTTTGGAAGTTTTAGTCGAATCTTTTAATTGTAGAATCAAATTTTATCATATTGGGAAATCATAATAACTTACGAAATTTTATTCTAATTTTAGTCAGATCACTCAAAGCACCTTGTGGAAGAAAATTGACACGCCATTTTAGGAAACCCTAGCTTAGTTCCGACCACTTTTCCGGAAAGGTCATACCATTGGCGTCTCATCCCAGATATCTTAATTATCCTGACCAACTAGTAAGTTGTTTAGCCCCAGCAATTTTTTGTACGATGCTCCGTTCGAAACATCATTAGGGCACCTTTTCTATTAGACCCCAGAATGTTGTTCAACTAAAAGTACGCCAATCATTTTCTTTTTCTTGAATTTACAGGGACCCTTGAGTAGCCTAACTAGCCTGAATTTTGTTTAAGGATTTGATCCATTTTGTGGCGAGTTCAATTACTTGTAATCAATTTCCATTATCAGGTAATTATAAAGGTCGGCGTAACATAGTTAATCTTTCCCCGATTACCGTCGACCCTATTCTACCCTGAGTACCCCTTAAAATTATTTCCCATCTATGGAGATAGGATGTCCGCTCACCCAACTCAGATCTAGGAAGCAACACCCTCAAGTATAACCGAGCGAACGGATTTTAAATAGAAGGGTTCTTAGATTAATCTATGTTGATTTATTGTATCATTCAGGAGAATCAGGATCCCGCGTCTATGTTCCCACTCACGTCGCAGACCAGTGGCGACAAGCATGGAGTCACATCAACAGGGAGAAATACCCCGACCTATCCCAACCCTGAGAAAACCGGTGGGACGATATATCCCTGGCGGAGATTACAATGAATCAATTCAAAGGGAAAGGAAAATCCGACGACCCAAGTCCATCCAAGATATCCATGTGCGGGCCCGGACGCTTCTGAACCACCTCCTGGACCCCCCGACGCCGGTACATAAATACAAGAGGTAAATTTTAATAAACATCTGTGATTAAAAACCATGATATTTGCTTAAGCATTCTGTCGAGCAAAACAGAAATCTTATGTCAATTTACAAAACATTTAGTAAATTCTTAAGTAAAATTTATATTTTTGAAAAATTATTATAAAACTTTAAGAAAATATCAAGGAAACTGAAATGAATAATAATAATATTAATAATAATAATAATATTAATAAATATAATTGAAATACAATTGAAATAAATATCAATTGGAATACAAATATGGAATACAAAGAAAGTTTAAGTAAAAAACTTTTGCGTAATAGGTTGCAATTTTATAATATACCACCTACTGATACGGTTCCCCTTGACACCTTAGAAAATTTAGCTATCGACAGATTAAAAGTTCTCAGATGCAAGGTAATTTAAACAAAGACCATGACTCATTCAAGGTCATTGGATGACTCATCATATTTTTTCAAGGTCATTTAAACAAAAACAATGACTCATTCAAGGTCATTGGATGACTCATCATATTTCCCAAGGTCATTTAAACAAAGAACATGGCTCATTCAAGGTCATTGGATGACTCATCATATTTTTTCAAGGGCATTCAAAATTTCTCAAGGTCATATTATTTTTAAACATTTTTTAATTTTAATTTACTACTTATTTTTTATAAGTAGTATATATTTTGTAAATTTATTTAATTTTTATTAAATTAAATTGTTTGTTTTAATCAAGTCAATTATTTTTATTATTATTTTATAAATATTATTATTATTTTTATTATTATTTAATAAATATTATTAATATTATATAATAAAAAACCAAGACATATACAACAAATTTATTATAAAGAGATAATTCTACTATAGTAGTATTGTCGAAGAGCTTTATTCAAAGCCCATTATACATACTTCCGATATCGGGCAGCGCAGCAATGACATCCATCACAACAGGGGTATTTGGGTTCCATATCTTTTGACAAATTGTTTTGACGATATCCCATAGGAACTCATCGATTACAGTAAATATCCATATTGATGTATGATTGAATATCAAGTCTGGAATTATTGATGCTGGCTTATCCATGATTCCATGTATTTCTGGATAATAGAATTCCAGACGTTCTTTAATAACTTTAAAATAATCATCTAAAAAACAAGTAATAATAATAATAGTAACAATAAATTACCATAATGTTTAATTTCATTCATAGCTTGAACTGCGCTCGGTACAACCATTTTAATGATAAAATTGAAATAACTATTGAAATAACAGTGCCAACAAATCATCATTGCCATTTCCATTATATATTTTTACATATTTTCTTAGTATTACATGATTCTGATTGGTCGAATATAGTATAAATAAGCTTACACTTTCAAATATTTTTATAAAATGCCAGAAACTAAATTTTTTATAACTTTATTGAATGAGCTGGTCTGTAATAATAATGAAGAAGATGAAATAATTAAAAACATGAAATTTATGGTAAACCGTACCGAGAAAATTGTTGAAGACATCCCATTCGATTATGAAAAAATTCTCAATTTGCCACCATTGAAGAGAAAGAAAGCATTCTAATCATTATTTAGTTATATGTTCGATGAAAATAATAAATGAATGCGAATAATAGTAGGATTAATGTTTATGAAACACATGATATTAAAATCCGGATCCGACTATGAAAATTATTTCCAATGGTCTATAGAGGTAAATTACATTATATTGTGATTAATTTATTATTATTTAGGTGATAGAAACAAAAATTGATCCGTGGGTAGAAACAAACGGTGGATGGACAGCGATTATTCAAGTTGCCGCAGAAGCCAAACGCTCTGATATTTATATCGAAAATTGAAAATTTTTATTAAAACTATTCACTGGAGCATCTGTTTTATATTTATGTAACAAAGTTTATCATAGATTTTAATAAATATTTCTTTGTTATTATTATTAATAAAAAACTACATTTTTAAAGATTTATTGATTATTACATGTACATTCTTCATCACCACAAGATTCTATCATAATATTTTCTATAACATGATCAATACAATTCTTAAATTCGATAGGCTCATCTTTAATAATTTCGGTAGTAGCTTCTTCAACATTAATAAGTGTATCATCAATAATTTCTTCAGAATCATTAATAATTTCAGTGTTAATTTATCCATCATTAACAATTTCAGTATCATCACTCTGACATCCAGAATCACTCTGACGTTCAGAATCGCAACCCATTTCTTTACTCAATGCTTCAACTAGAGTCAACATATCTCTAATTTTTACACCGGTTATTTCTTCGAGATTATCAAACAAAAAATTTATTAAATATTCTAAACGAAATTAATTAATTATTGTACAGGGTGGCCCAAAAAAAATGGGAACACTAAATTTTTTAAATGAAATTAAAAAAATATAAAGAAGAAAAGCAAATAATAAAAATTTAATTATCTCATATTTATAAATAATTCTCAATATGACCACCTTGTCTTTCAATTACTTTGAGTAATCGAATTCTCCATTCATTAATACTTCTATCAATAAAAGATTGTTCAATATTATTCCATTCTTCAATAATTACTTGTTTAAGATGTTCAATTGATGTAAATGTTCGTCTTAAATATACCTTTTCTTGCAATGCTCCCCATATTGCATAATCTACTGGATTCAAATCCGGACTATTTGGTGGCCATTTATCAGGTTCAATAACCTCAATTCCAGAATTATGAATAAAATTTATTGTATTTCTTGCGGTATGAGCCGGAGCACCATCCTGTTGCAATATCCAACTATCTTCACCATATTTTAAATATTTGAATTTATCGAAAAATAGAATAAAAAATCTTAGTATTATTTTATCAATATTATCATTCGGCATTAATTCATCATTTTTTTAATTAAATAAAAATGTTCCCATTTTTTTTGGGCCACCCTGTATATTTTTATATTTTACCTTTTTCAGACATCATTTTAAAACTATTTTAAAACTACTTATAATTTTGTTTATAGAATAAAAAAGAAAACATTAATACATTTATTAAACACTATACATTAAAATAGTTGTGAAAGTCTAGCAGTAACAATTTTCCAGATTTGAGAAAGCACATCATTTTGATCAGCTTTATACCCTTGGATTGTTATTGTTATATACCAGTTTTCCTGTTCTTTGAAACCTATTTCTGTAAATGCATCATAATATCTGGTATATTGACTGGTGAAGAAAGCATTTTCATTGCATTTTAAATAGGAATTGATCTTTTTGAATGTATTATCAATATCCTTGATATCTAACATTGAGAGAGTCCCAGCAAGAGATTGAAATTGAGTTTTATTGAGTTTGACTGGATTTGCCAATTGCATATTGATAGGCTCCTTTAAAAAATACATTTTATAATTGTGGAACATCTGAACTGGTTGGACACTTATTTTCTTGGTCATGTTTGATTTATGATCTTTATAAGGTGGTGACGCACTTTTATATCCTTGACAGATAATGATTAATCAATCAGAATCATGCATGATCACAAAGACAATGCATGGTAAGTGCATGATAATTGCAAGATAAGTGCGTGACTGGAAAAGTGTATGTAAATTAACCAATTGAGTTTGTATATGATTTTACGCATATCATCTATATAAAATGTATTATTATTATTATTATTATTATTATTATTATTATTATTATTATTATTATTATTAATATCTCATGTTTTATTATTATTACTTATTATTATTATTATTATTATTATTATTACTATACTACTAAAATTATTATCATTATTATTATTGTTACCACCATCAAAATACAAAAACATTTATTATTATTACTACACTAAAATAAAACTACCAAAACAAAACAAACAAAAATAAAATACAAAAACATTTATTATTATTACCAACACTAAAATAAAACTACCAAAACAAAACAAACAAAATTAAAATAAAAACATTTATTTTCTTAAAAGTTTCATTTTTTGCAAATTTCTTATTGAATTTGTAATATTCCATTCCACATAGCGTTGATATCGGAAATCACAACAGCTGCAACCCAGAATGCAAGGGTATTCCGTTTCCATTTCCTTGACAATGCGATTGATTTTGTTGTTCCAAAGAGCTTGCTTAATCAGCTCGGAAATAGTAATTCTGGTTTCTTCATATATTGCAACTTCTATCATTGCAGGCTCCTTTATCTTCAAAATTTCTTTCATTTGCGGATAATAAAAAATAATTCTTTCAATCACCATAGGAGCATATGTATCTAAATAAATAATAATAAAAGAAAATAAATAAATAATAAGTTTACCATATTGACTAGTATTTTTCTTCTGCATATTTATCTTCGGTGTAGTTTCCATTTTAAAAAATGAAATGAATAAGCAAGTTGTTTTAATCAATCAATAGCCAATCAGATATCGACCAATCCGGTGATTTCATTTTGTATGTCACAAACAATATTTTTGTAATCTAGATTTCGCACCCCTAATATGACTATTTTGCCACTGGCAAACACGTTAACACACATTTGGTTGAATTTTAAAAGCCTCAGTGCAGGAAATAATTCTGGCTCGAACATACAAAGACATTTTGTTGACATGTTGTATAGATTGATAGATTGTCCCATATCCGTGGTAACTGTTATTGACTGTATTTTAATATCCTTTATTTTATATTGTAATTTATTGACATCTAAAGATTTCTTACATCCCATGATTCTGCATTTGTCGGATTTGAAAAATATTATAGGATATTTTCCACTTCTATCTACAATTTTCTGGGGTTTACCATTTGGAAATATCATTTTTGATACATCAAAAGTTCCTTTATAATTTATATTTGATAACATAATTAAACAATAAAGAAATATTAAGCTATATATATGATTTTTAGAAAGAGTTCATTAAATCATATAATATAAACAAAAACCTATAATTATACAAATTAATAATGGAATTAAGAAATGGTGCGGTATATCAAATCGTCGGTCCAAGTGGTAGTGGTAAAATTATGTTTGTGTGTAAATTACTGAAATCTAATTTATTCCAAACAAAATTCAACAAGATTTATTGGCATAGGGGTGCAGATGAAGAACATGGATTAACTCAAGATAATTTCTGTAAATTGAAAAATATGAAAATAGTAAAGGATTTCGATAAAAACTGGTCAAGTCGTTTAAGGAAAGGTGATGTCATCATTATTGATGATTTGTATCAGGAAGCTAATAAAGAAAAGGATTTTAATAATTTATTCACAAAAATCAGTAGACATGTTGGTGTTACTGTGATCTTTATTACTCAAAATCTATTTCATCAGGGTGGTGCACATCGAACAAGGAATTTAAATGTTCAATATTTAGTTATTTTCAAGAATCCTAGAGATGCAACAGTTATTGATTTTCTTGCTCGACAAGCATACCCTAATAATCGTAATTTTCTCATCAGTGCATTTCAAGATGCTACAAAATCACCACATGGATATATATTTCTTGATTTCACACAACAATGCAATGATGATTTACGGCTAAAAACCGATATTTTCAATAAAGAAGGTGCCATGGTATATAAACAAAGTTGATAACTTTAACATGTAAAAATGTTTATGGAATCCAGGCTTAAAAATATCCGAAAACTTAGACAAAGTATTAAAAAGAAAAACAAAGTTCCACCAAAAACTAGTTATACACCACCTAAAAAACTAATAACCGAAAATTACCCTGCGATGAATCTAATTTCAAAAAACATTATTAAAAAGAGTAAGAAAAAAGTTAAAATTGTAAAAAATCATAGGAGTTTCCCATATTTTAATGCATTGTTAAAGGCTTCGAGTATGAAAAGAATGTCTATTTTACAATCATTTCCAACTTTTGTTGTCGATGATTTACTCAAAATTCTATTAAAAGTAGTCAGAGGTAAAATTAAAATCAGTAATTCTAAAAAACTAGTATTGAATAAACATCGTAAGCCTTTGTTATCACTAGTAAATAATAAAAATCGTCAGCAAATGAGAAAAATCATATATAAACAACAAGGTGGTTTTATCGGAGCAATGTTACCATTAGCATTATCATTATTATCACAATAAACAATGGGGCAATCATTACCTAATGTTAAATTAAAATTTAAATCATCTTGTTGTAATGGAGAAGATTTGGACGAACCCAGAAGACGAAGCAGGTTTCGGTGGAGTGGCAAAGTTAAAGAAAAGAGTCCCAAATTTGAAAAAGGAAACGCAAAAGTGGTTGTCAGATCAGCTTGCGTACAGTTTAAACAAACCGTTGCGGAAAAAACTTCCAACCAGAGCTTACAAGACATTCGGTATTAATGATTTATGGCAAATGGATTTGATGGAGATGATACCGTATTCGAAGATTAACAAGGGTTATAAATATATTTTAACGTGTATTGATGTTTTCAGTCGTTTTGCTCGCGGTGTACCAACAAAGACAAAATCTGCAAAGGAAATATCTAAAGCAATTAACTCAATGTTTAAAAATGGGCATCCGGATAATTTGCAAACCGATTTAGGTATTATTATTATTTTGATTATTATTATTATTATTATAGGCAAGGAATTTTACAATAGTAAAGTTAAGCAAATCCTGGATCATCTCAAAATGAATCATTATTCTGTACATTCTCAATACAAAGCCGCTCATGTTGAAAGATTTAACCGGACATTGAGGGATAGATTGAAGAAATATTTCGTGCATCAAGGTAATAAAATATGGATAAATGTATTACCGAAAATACTTGTTAGTTATAATAATTCATCACATCGAGGTCTGAATGGTTTGAGACCAGTAGATATCAGCTCGAAAACATTAGCTAAATCAGTACGGTCTAAAACAGTTGCTATTACAAAACCAAAATATAAAGTTGGTGATCACGTTAGAATTAGTAAAATATCTGCTTCACCTTTCATCAAAAATTTCGATAGTAATTGGAGTGATGAGGTATTTCAAATTATTAAAATTAATACTAAACAGAGTCCTGTAATGTATGTTATTAAAGATAATGATAACAATGTAATACAAGGGAAATTCTATGAACAGGAATTACAAGTTATTTCCAAACCTACAGTGTTCAGAATTCAGAAAATATTGAAAACTAAAATGGTGGGTAAGGATAAACAATACTATGTCAAATGGCATGGATATCAAAAACCCTCATAGATATCATCAAAAGACCTAGTAAAATAAGTTTCTATACAATTTTACCGAGCAATAGTTGCCCACTAATCCATCCGGAAAATCAAGCAAGTAAATTTATGGTTGATCTTCAAAATCCCATTTATTTACACGGAAATTGGGAAGTTGCTTTGCAAGACTTTACATTTGTGTACAATACATTTCCATTTTATAGTCATTGTAAAATCGGATTCAAGAAACGTGTTCTCAAAGCATGTAGTGGTATTTTCTCAATCAATAATATTGATCGATATTGTCATATCCCGAATCAGATTTTAGATGAAAATAGTGGCATGTTTTTCAAAGATGGATTGAATGTTAGTTGTGATCTTATTCCATTTACAATAAAGTTTGAAAGTATTGAGGATGCCAAGCGAATGGGAAGTGATAAGCTTAACATTGTTGTTCCTGGTACTGAATACCTAATACGATTCAAAACATTTATCGATGTCGGTCCTGTGAATGAACACATCAAAATAACTTTATCATATATTATTGAGGTGGAAGATACATTTACGTTTACTAAAGATTTATATATTGAAACCCTTGAAGAATTACATAAATATATTTCATTTAATTGTTTACATATATTTAAAACTATTGAATTTGTTAAAGATGGAATAAGCAAATTCAGTCTGAATAATAACATTTGTGAAGTTACATTTGATAAAAATTTGGCTAATACATTGGATTAGATAAGCAAACGTATAGGGCAAGTGCTTTTGGTGTGCGTAAACCAAAAATAATAAAACTTCATAGGCAAATGTTCATATATACTAACATCATCGATCCTATAATTGTTGGCGATTCTTTGGTTCCTCTATTGAAATCTGTTTGGGTTGATAAACATGACCAGGATGAAGTTGTTAATATAAATATCGATAATCCCATGTACTTACCGGTATCAACATCATGTATAAACAATATAGAAATAAATATTCGTGATGATAGCGGTAAATTTATTGAATTTAGTAAAGATACAAAAACTCATTTGACATTACATTTTCGTAATGTCAATTTTCGCCAATAACGATATTATTAGTATGTATAGTGGTAGCCAAAGTGTTGCAAATTACCATATTTTATTGGTAAACAGTATGGATCAGGATGGCTGAGAACAATTGGTAGATTTGCACTTCCTATTCTTAAACGCCTTGGTAGTTTTGGTATGAAAACTGCTAAAGATGTGATAATGAATGAGCAGAAAATATTACCATCTCTGAAATCAAATGCATTATTTGAGTTAGGGAAAGTTCTACCTAGTGTTGCAGGTATGTTTCAAAACCCCGAAGCACCAGCATCGGCTCAAAAACGTAAAAGACATCATAAACATATAAACAAACGAATGAAATGACATGGAACTATTTTTCAAAAATGATTTGTGGTAAATCTGAATTGCGCTTATTTGATAGACCATCTCCCCAGGCGGTAATTGAAATGGGGGCCTTTGAAGATGTATTCCCGATGAATTCTATTATGGATAGTAGAACTGATATTGAATTTTATATTAATGGTTCCCAAACTGAATATCTAGATTTGAACGATACATTGTTAACTGTTCACATCAAAGTTGTAGATAAAGATAGAAAACCGTTCGATGAACCTAGTGATGTTATACCAAACAATTTCTTGTTTCATACACTTTTTAAAGATGCAGTTCTCGGATTTAATAATATCAAGATTGAGGGTGGTAACAGCTCTAATAGAAACTATTATAAATTACAATAGCGATACTAAAAATACATGTTTAACTCCTATGGGTTATGTTAGTGATGATGATAGGAAAAAGTGGATTAAAGGCTCGAAATTATTTACAATGTGCTCATCATTACAACTCGATTTTATGGATCAACCGAAATATTTACTCCCAGGTGTTAATGTACACATTAGATTAAAAAGATCTTATTTTGCATTATCACTAACAAGTGCCACCACAGCTCCAATTCTTCAATTAGTTGATGCAAAATTATTGGTGAGAAGAGTTCGTGTTGAGCCCTCTGTATTAGCCGGATATCAACTGGGGCTTAATTCTAAGCATGCAATATATCCATTGAAAACAAAGGAAATTGTTCAATTTGCAATTGCTAAAGGTTCAGCTTCTTTCTATAAGAAACAAATATTTGGAGATAGAAGAATGCCCAACTTTATATTGGTAGCATTTCAAAGTGAATCTCAATATAATGGATCATACTTAACATCGAGCTCAATTTTCAAAAACTTTGGTGTAACATCTCTAACTTTATCGAAAAATAGTGATTACAGAGAAACATTTACTCAAGATTTCGATAATGATAATTATTGTGCTACATATATGCAGAGTATAGTGAGAAATATGGGTTATTTGGATAAAAACCTTAATTGTGGTATAACTCTTGAAGATTTTAAAAGCAAATATCCATTCTTCACATTTGTTTTGGCACCCGATTTCGATTTAAATCAGAGTCAATTACTTCAAAATGGAAATTTACGATTAGATATAAAGTTTGCTAAAGCTACAACTGAACCGGTACATGTTGTAATATATGGCGTATTTGAAAATGAGGTTCAAATAACTGCAAACAGAACAGTATTGGTTTGAACAGAGTTCAAACATTATTGGTTTGAACGAACATTATTGGTTTGAAAATTTTGGTTTGAATGGTATAAATGTTTAGATAATTTATGATAATTTGTCATGGAGTAAGTTTTTAAATGTATTATTATTATTTGTGATGTAGTTCTGTTCAGGTCTATCGAATTGGAAAAAAAATACTAGGACATGAATTTTTAGGGGTATTTCCTCTTGATAAAATTCCATATTTACGTAATAATCAAGCCATAATCGTCAATACTCAATCATCTCATCTCGGTGGAGAACATTGGTTGGCAATATATATATGAAACCTAGCAAGATATTTGTATTTGATCCTATGGGTTTCTATTATCTGGCTTTAATGGTTTCAAAACCTCAAACAATGGGTAAACCTATTGTGTAAATAAAAACTATGTATCAAAAACCATGGACCTTAACATGTGGTCAACATTGTTTAGCTTGGTTATTATCCAAACGATTTGATGTTTAATAAATGTTTTATTGATATTGTTATGTTTTATTGTTTTAATTAATAATATTTTATTATTATTATTATTATTATTATTATTATTATTTTTATTATTATTATTACTTATTATTATTAATATTATTAATATTATTATTATTATTAATTAAAAGATAACGCCAATAAAAAACCTTTTGTACGATATATTTCGATAGCACAGCTATCATCATCAGGTACTCAAAACCAACTAAAAATATTATGAATTAACATTTAATTTAAACAAATTATTTTTTATTAATTTAATTTTTTAATAAATAAATATTTTTAAAAATATATTTTAAATTAATTTTAAATTTTAAATTTTTTACTTATATTCTAATTTTTAAAAATTAATGTAATTTAAAATTTTCAATTATTTTAATAATATTAAAAAAACAAACATGATTTAACATACGTAAACTATTTAAAAACATTCAAAACATTCGTAGTCACAGCACTCTGCACATTAATCTTTGGATCCAATGACCTTATCAGCAATGCTTCACATATCACTCGTTCCCAATAACTATTAAAACTTCTCAACAAAATTCTAAAATCAGACATTCCTATATCACTTTTACAGCCTCTATTGTGTTCACTAATATTGGTCAAACCCTTCAATCGACAATGCTCTAGAACTCGAGTACAGAGATGACGGGAAGTCTCTCCAATGTATGTGGCATTACATCCATTACATGTAAATTGATAAACGAGATCAGAACACAATCCAACCGGAGTTTTTGATTTATTAATAAACATATTGCGTACCTTACACGAATTAGAGACGATCTTATACTCTAAATTTCCTATCAGTTTACCCAACTTCCTCTTATAATTTGTAAAGCCTTCAGAGTACGGCAATACTAACACATATTTAGGCTCAATTTTTTTATATCCATTTTTACCATCACCCAGACCAACACTCAATTCACACCCATCCGACAAATTACATTCAGACTTTCCACAACATGGATCCTTAGGATTTTTAATCAATTTATCAACAGTTTCTTTTATCATCAACAATAAAAAATTTTAAATTGCATTAATTTTTAAAAAATTAGAATATAAGTAAAAAATTTAAAATTTAAAATTAATTTAAAATATATTTTTAAAAAAATATTTATTTATTAAAAAATTAAATTAATAAAAAATAATTTGTTTAAATTAAATGTTAATTCATAATATTTTTAGTTGGTTTTGAGTACCTGACGATGATAGCTGTGCTATCGAAATATATCGTACGAAAGGTTTTTTATTGGCGTTATCTTTTAATTAAATCGTTGCCAAATTTATTTAATTATTTAATTATTATTAATATTATTATTATGTGTTTAATTAAAGATAAGCATACAAACAAAAGTATGTATGTGATTTACAAAGAACGCATGCATACACACTCAAATCAGAATAAAGAAAGCACATACAAACAAAAGTATGTATGTGATTTACAAAGAACGCATACCTACACGGTATAGTCTGCATGCGTAAAAATCTCTCACCTATATGTGTGTATTGCTAAAATGTGATTGGCTAAATCCTGAAAATATTATTCTGTTTATAAACATTGACAAATGTAGAATTTGTCACAATTATTTCAAAAATTTCTGAAGCGCTATTTTCAAAAATTTTTAAAAAGAAAAATGAACAATAATATTCTAAGAATTATTCTCGAGAATGAAACTGGTAAGGATTTTTTATTAATTTTTTAATTTTATTATTATATTTTTCTAGATTGGTATAAATTAACAGAAATACAAGATCAGTTAGATCGTGAAAATGATGTTATTATTATCGAAGATGATGGTAAATTTTAATTTTATATATGTTTTATTTGTCAATTATTTTAGATGTTATTTTAATCGAAGATACAATTGTTATCAGCGATAGTGAAGACGATATTATGATTATCGAAAATGGTAAATTTTAATTTTATTTTTGTTATATATTTATAAAAACATTTTAGTTGATTTCTGGGGAAGACAACAATTATGCCCACATTTCTGGAGATACCCTCGTTTCTGAGGAAGATATGGAGGACCTCTCTTCTATAGAGGATGATGATTCTTCGGAATCAGGAGATAAATGTCAGTTTTTTATTTATTGTTATTTATTTTTATTTATCAAAATTAAGTTAATGATATTTGAAGTATTATTAAAATAATACATCAAATATCAATAATTTATAATAATTTATAATAATTTATAATAAATTTATAATAAGGATCTATTTATTTCAAAAGTTTTATGATAAATATATTTTTAAATGGATGAAATTTAAAGTATTATTTTAATAATACTCTAAATATCATTAATTTATAATAAATTTAAAAAATGTATTATTACTGAGACATATATTAACATAATAAATTATAAACAAATATAGTTGAACAAATAGTTTTTGAATAATATAGGCCTTTTTTTATTATAGATCTTACGTAATTGAATTATATATGAATTATATAGGAATTATTTTAATAGATATTTTATATCATAATTAATAGTTTGCAGTGAGCATGCAAATATTATTATATTTAAGGTTTTATTTATTAGAATTATTAGATATTTTATTTAATAGTTTGCAGTGAGCATGCAAATATTATTGTATTTAAGGTTTTATTTATTAGAATTATTAGATATTTTATATCATAGTTAGAATTATTAGTTACTTTATATAGGTTTATTTGTTAGAATTATTAGATATTTTATAACATAGTTAGAATTATTAGTTACTTTATATAGGTTTTTAATTTATTATTTTTATTAGGCACTTTTTATCCGAGATATTGCATCTCATCATTGCAACATAATGAAAGTTGCCATGAAGAAATGAAAAAATATTACCGCCATAGATTTAATGGCATCAACTTTATTATCTGCGCCATATGCAAAACCTCCCAGAACATTAAATATAAAGAATTTTATAGGGAACATGCGGTTCATTTAAATTCTTTCAAGTCGAGTAAAATAAATATGTTTAAGAAAATTAATAAAAATAACGTCGATATTTTGAATATACTACAAAATAAAAAAAAATCAAATAAAAAGACTAAAAGACCTGCTGCACCTATTAAAATTAATATCCCAAATAAAATAATTAAAAAAGAAGTCATCGAAATCAGTGATGATGATGAAAAAATTAGAAAAATTTTTTCCCAGCAGGGGGGAAAGGGGTGTGCTGGAGGTGACACATCCCACTACTCCTATCTGAAGATTACGTTAAAGGAAGAGTGGAATATAGTGATCAAGTTTATTCTCGACTTTCCAAACTTTCAACTTTAGGAAAATATTTTGTTTCTAACGTAGGAAGAGATATTTCGCGATCAATGAACGATAATATTTTGTCACACTATATTTTACGAATGGTATATTGTTTTACGGATGAACTAAGTAAGTGGTTTATTGCTCAAGAATTGGATTTGATTCAATATCGCTTCAATGCGGAAAGATTAGCTAATCCTCATTTCACAAAGAAATTTATGTCCGATAATGGCATTTTCGTAGATGAGGCATTACCCGCAGAATAAAAAATATTTTTGCTCAAAAATATTGTGGCATTTTCGCTCTTACTTACCTAAAGAACTCTCATATTTAAGATTGCATATTCATGAAATTGACGAAGAAGACAGATTAATGCCGATTCTTTCAAATTTAAATAAGCGCTACTTGGGTAAAGACTATTCCTCCGCAAATAATATGAATAAAATAACGGCATATCAAATTGATGGATTATCTGTAAAATCATTTCCACCTTGCATGCAAAATGTTAATTCTGTTTTGAAACGCGACAGCCATGTAAAGCATTGGGGAAGAATGCAATACGGATTATTTTTGAAAGGTATTGGAGTACCACTAGAAGAATCTCTCAAATTTAGGAAGAAAGGTTTCGAGGAGAAATGTGATTCCAACACTTTTGCAAAGAAATATACATATAACATTCGCCATTCCTATGGGCAAGAAGGCAAACGGGTTAATTACGGACCATATAGTTGTGCCAAAATTATCACATCAAATCCACCTCAGGCTGGAGATTGTCATGGATGCCCAATTCAACATTCAAATGTTGAGTTAATTGCTCAAAATCTCCGAAAATTTGCAAATGCAACTTCAGAACAAATTGAATCGATTATTGCAAAAGTAAAAATGAAACAATTTCAAATTAGTTGTCGAAATTATTTCAAATTGGTTCACGGATTGCCGGATAATTATCCAATCACAATAAATCATCCTAATGAATATTTTGAAGAGAGTCGAAAAATACTAAAAAATAATTGATGTAATAAATATATATGTTTTAATGTTGAATTACATTTATTGCAACGTGCTTGATTTTAATTACTATCTGAATAATATCCTTTCAATAAATATTCAAATTTCATGATTATTATGTTAATTTATAAATAATTAAAATGAAGTTGACATATAATTTGTTTAAATATATAGGGTTAAAAAATTAATCTTAATGTTTATTTTTATGAAATTTATTAAATTATTATTATTTTAAATTTTATATGGAATACAAAGAATGTTTAAGTAAAAAACTTTTGCGTAATAGGTTGCAGTTTTATAATATACCACCTACTGATACGGTTTCCCTTGACACCTTAGAAAATTTAGCTATCGACAGATTAAAAGTTCTCAGATGCATTGATAACCTATCTGAAGATTACGTTAAAAGAAAATTGGAATATAGTGATCAAGGTTAATCTCGACTTTCCAAACTTTCAACTTTTGGAAAATTTTTGTTTCTAACGTAGGAAGTGATATTTTCGTTATCAATGAACGATGATATTCTGTCACACTATATTTTACGAATGAACTAAGTAAATGGTTTATTGCTCAAGAATTGGATTTGTTTCAATATCGCTTCAATGCGGAAAGATTAGCTAATCCTCATTCCATAAAGAAATTTATGTCCGATAATGGCATTTTCGTAGATGAGGCATTACCCGCAGAATACAAGAAATTCTTTCATATTGATAATACAAATACAATCATATATAAAGTACCTTTCCTTCAAGTTTTAGATTTAGTTAAATCGCAGAAAGTTAAAGTACATAAAGGGTTTGCATTTTTATTTGACAGCGATATTTGCTCACTAGTATTGTGGCATTTTCGCTCTTATTTATCTCAAGAACTCTCATATTTAAGATTGCATATTCATGAAATTGACGAAGAAGACAGATTGATGCCGAAAATTATTTATTCTTTTAATTGTAAGTGGTGAAATTATATTTTTTAACATATCAATTTTGCCATTAAGTAACCACTTTTTATATTTAATTAGTTTTTCTTGACAACTAAATTTAAAACAGGAAGTAGAAGGAATTTGATCAGTTAATTCAGACCCCCATATTTCAAGAGTATCAATTATCAACGAATTGCATTTTTCACTATCAATAATAGAATGTAATAGTAAAACATTACGGAAATTATTTAAAACATAAGTACCATATGTTATGTTACTAAAATATTTAATAATACCCTTTAAGTTTAAATAATGTGGGTGGAAAATTATTTCAACAATTTTATTTGAAGAAGCAGGTAATGAAATATGCCTCTCAAGTTCTATATCGTCTTTAGATATCTTAAATAAGTCGAATAATCCAAGATTAAACATAACGTCAGAAGCATTTCTTAAATCGGGCGCTATTTTATTTAATTTTTGATTTATAATGAATTTAGCACCAGAAAATGAAATATCTTTTGGAAATTCTTTATTTACCTTTAAGTAATGAATTAAACTACTTATCTTATCAGATTCTTAAATAAGATATCGTTACAAATCACCCATGATGTTAGGCGTGTAGTTAAAATAGACGCAAATACTTTATAAATAACAGATAGCAGGCTATTGGTGGCCAAGATGAAACTTTATCATAATTATCTGTCTTATCAGGTTTCGGAGTTAATATAGTCTTGAAAGTTTTCCAGCTAGTCGGAATGATTTTACTACTGATGATTTTATTAAACAGGAAACTTAACAAGATACCTTCAGGGTCGAGAAGAGCAAGATCTTTGTATTGAATACCATCAATACCCGGTGAAGTGTTATCAGCTCTCTTTATTTCGTAAATAACTTCAAACGGTAAAATATCAACATGATTGAAAACATTTGTCGTGCTTCGACAATCTTTAAGAATTGTATTCCATGAATTCGATACTGGGTCCTCGTGGCTAAATTGGTTCAGAATATCCTGAATTTCAGGCCTGACAGTGACTCGTAAGTCATTAATAATTTTATAAAAAGTTAATTTCATATTAATTAAAAATTCTGATCTACTTTTATATTTACTTATTATATTGGAGTTTTGTTTACTTCCTAGGTATGGTTTGTGGGATTTAACTATTTGGTTAACATCAGCATTTTCAAAACAAATAATTTATTCAAATACTTTATTTTAACGCTGTTTTAAGTCAAATTTAATTGTTTCTTTTGCTTTTGTTAAAATTTTCTCTTTATCTTTGTTATTGATATCAGAAACAATTGGAAGAACAGAGTTGATAATTCTTGCTATTTCTCTCAAATTAATGTTATCAAGGGACATATCATGCGCATAGTTGTTGATGAAAGCACATGTTAGAATTTTACTGAGCAAACCTGAACCACGAACATCATGTGGACATTTGCCTGCTCTAATGGCACAACCACGTGAGTTTCTTATTTCATTTATTTTAGTAACTAATAATTTACAAGTAAATATATAGTTTAGACTGATATCAAGTGTTGTTGGATACAGGAAGTAATGCTCGTCAGTGTTATAATCAATTACCTGTAGTGCTTCCCGGGACTTTTGTGTAGCGAAATTAGCAAATAAAACTTTCGCGTTTAGTAAGCCCTTATAATTCAAATGTTCATTCAAATAATGAGTACAATCGTCAAGAATAGCAGTACACATTGTGAAAACCAAAAGAACGAAGTCTGTTGATAAACTTAAATTATTAAAATATTTTAATAAAATATTGTCGGTAATCTTTCCATTTATCAGATTTAAATTTAATGAAATTTCAACACACTCTTTAGTGTTGATATCATCAAGTAGCTTATATATTTTATCTTGTTGAAAATCCCGATCTAAAATCAATTTTTACAAAAACACAATGAAAGCAGTGGCATGAAAAGTTGGATCATCTGAAATGAAGCCTCGGTGGAGAATACCATGATTTGAAATTTTATTTTCATACTCAAGAAAACACTGTTTAAATAATCCGTAAAGTTTCCTCCTATTTCGGTTAGTCTATCAGAAATATCAATCTTTCGAAAATCGAAAATATTACAAGTCATACGACAGGTCGAATAGAGAAGTAAACACCAATAATTTTCATTGTGAATTATGCTAATGACATGTTGAACGTCTTTGAACTGCCGAAAGTTGACGTTCTCAGTGATATAATTATTATTTTGGGCTATTAAATTGATAGTTAGATCCAGGGAAAGAACAAGTATAATAGTATTGCTTTTAAACCATTTACTTAAGAGGAATGACACACATGACTTTTGAAATTTTGGTTTAATATTAATACTGTAAGCGCAATTGCTTTTCTTAAAATTGATTCCTATCAGATTATTTTTAGGAAGGCTCCCACCGATAACTTGGGATACTTTGTTTGAGCCAAACATTTGAAAATCATGCACCTCTCGTCTTATACCATCAATAAAATTGTTAAGAAAAGTGTCCAATCCTTGACTTATAAGAATTGCATAAGCACAAATAAAAGGACCGCAATCAAAACTGTTCTCTTGATATATTAGATTTTCGAAAGGGTGACAAGATGAAGCCACTTGAAGTTTGAAAATCTTATTTAAAGCAATGTTAATCTTAAGAGTAGCTTGTTTATTTTTAAACAGATTTCTATTTGCAAATATTGGGTCAATAAAATATGACTAATGCAACGATTTGCTGTACACAAATAAAATCCAATGGACATTGTTCATATTTAGCGGACAAAGAATAACCTCAGCTTTAAATACTGCATCTGGAATTGAGATAATATTTTCTTTAATGTCTGAAGATAGAATACTAATAATAAAGCACGGTAAATGTGCAAATGTAGGATTACTGATATGCCGTTCAAGGTATTGGTCAATGTCATCGTCAGTAAACCACACTTTTGGATCACGAAGTTTAGTATTTTTTAATTTAGTGCATTCTGCATCAGTCTCTTCAGAGATTGTGGCAGATTCTAAGACTGATGCTGGCACGTACCTTCCCTTGGACATTGCCTTTGACACTTTTAGATTTTGTCTAGTCATCATTTTTTTATTTTCTGTAATTTTTAATTCCAAAGAAGACACAGCTTCCTCGTAAAATATCAACAGGTAAAACTACTTTTGTTCGGTATTTGTTACGATAGAACTACTTCCTTTATTAAAGTTATCAATTTAATCGGTGAGTTCGACAGAGTTAACCTGTTCTTCATAAGTTATCAAATTTTCAAGAGATTCAATGAGATCAAAAATAATTGAGCTCATTTCCTTAGTACAGCTTTTCCGGCATTTCATTGATATCTAAAAGTCGTCTCTATTTTTAAGTAGAAATTTTTTCTTATCTCTAATAACAAAATGCAATAACCTTTTTGCCGTAACTGTGACATTATCGTCTCTTTCAGGACGAAAATCATTGATGTAAGTAAGGAGCGAGTCTATCATACTCAATCGGTTAGTCTTTTCCTAAATTGTTTTATTAAATAAAATTAATAAATTATTTATTCTATTAATTGTAAGGGGTGAAATTATATTTTTTAACTTATCAATTTCGCCATTAAGTAACTACTTTTTATATTAAATTAATTAATATAAAATCTAAAATCTACACGGGGACCCAGTAATTTAAAGCGAGCACAAGTCTTCTAACGACAGCTCGTTGGACCCAGGGATTTGTCCGAGCAATTACATCATTAGTAATAACGCTCACTTTTTGCGGACAATCCACCCACTCGAAAATATTACCAACGTTGCCGAGCAACGGATGCCGAGTGGTAGCTAACAACATTTATATGGCGTTACCAGGGTAACTATAAGGAAATTTAAACAAACATCAACACCCAATAACCCACCAAAAGTTTATTGGAAATCTATAAATATTGGTAAAAACATGTATAATTTAATCAAATATATCTACTTTGAACTAAAAAATGTTTAATTTTTTTGGGTAAAACCTAGAAAAATTATAGCAAAGCATGATCTTTTAAGTATATTTAAGTAAATTCATTAAGAATTTAGCTAAGGTATGAGTATTCAATTAGATTTATAGTCGATTTCATATATTTTAAAAATAATACTAATGTTAGTTGATGAACAAGAAAACAATAATTTTTATCTAACGACTATGGTTTGAAATGCAGATTATAAAAGAAAGGTTCTACTATAGATATATGTAGGGAAATTAAAATACAAGAGGTAAATTTTAATAAACATCTGTGATTAAAAACCATGATATTTGCTTAAGCATTCTGTCGAGCAAAACAGAAATCTTATGTCAATTTACAAAACATTTAGTAAATTCTTAAGTAAAATTTATATTTTTGAAAAATTATTATAAAACTTTAAGAAAATATCAAGGAAACTGAAATGAATAATAATAATATTAATAATAATAATAATATTAATAAATATAATTGAAATACAATTGAAATAAATATCAATTGGAATACAAATATGGAATACAAAGAAAGTTTAAGTAAAAAACTTTTGCGTAATAGGTTGCAATTTTATAATATACCACCTACTGATACGGTTCCCCTTGACACCTTAGAAAATTTAGCTATCGACAGATTAAAAGTTCTCAGATGCATTGATAACCTATCTGAAGATTACGTTAAAGGAAGAGTGGAATATAGTGATCAAGTTTATTCTCGACTTTCCAAACTTTCAACTTTAGGAAAATATTTTGGTTCTAACGTAGGAAGTGATATTTTCGTTATCAATGAACGATGATATTTTGTCACACTATATTTTACGAATGAACTAAGTAAATGGTTTATTGCTCAAGAATTGGATTTGATTCAATATCGCTTCAATGTGGAAAGATTAGCTAATCCTCATTTCATATAGAAATTTATGTCCGATAATGGCATTTTCGTAGAAGAGGCATTACCCGCAGAATACAAAAAATTCTTTCATATTGATAATACAAATACAATCATATATAAAGTACCTTTCCTTCAAGTTTTAGATTTAGTTAAATCGCAGAAAGTTAAACTACATAAAGGGTTTGCATTTTTATTTGACAGCGATATTTGCTCACTAGTATTGTGGCATTTTCGCTCTTATTTATCTCAAGAACTCTCATATTTAAGATTGCATATTCATGAAATTGACGAAGAAGACAGATTAATGCCGATTCTTTCAAATTTAAATAAGCGCTACTTGGGTAAAGATTATTCCTCCGCAAATAATATGAATAAAATAACGGCATATCAAATTGATGGATTATCTGTAAAATCATTTCCACCTTGCATGCAAAATGTTAATTCTGTTTTGAAACGCGACAGCTATGTAAAGCATTGGGGAAGAATGCAATACGGATTATTTTTGAAAGGTATTGGAGTACCACTAGAAGAATCTCTCAAATTTAGGAAGAAAGGTTTCGAGGAGAAATGTGATTCCAACACTTTTGCAAAGAAATATACATATAACATTCGCCATTCCTATGTGCAAGAAGGCAAACGAGTTAATTACGGACCATAAAGCTGTGCCAAAATGATCACATCAAATCCACCTCAGGCTGGAGATTGTCATGGATGCCCAATTCAACATTCAAATGTTGAGTTAATTGCTCAAAATCTCCGAAAATTTGCTAATGCAACTTCAGAACAAATTGAATCGATTATCGCAAAAGTAAAAATGAAACAATTTCAAATTAGTTATCGAAATTATTTCAAATTGGTTCACGGATTGCCGGATAATTATCCAATCACAATAAATCATCCTAATGAATATTTTGAAGAGAGTCGAAAAATACTAAAAAATAATTGATGTAATAAATATATGTTTTAATGTTGAATTACATTTATTGCAACGTGCTTGATTTTAATTACTATCTGAATAATATCCTTTCAATAAATATTCAAATTTCATGATTATTATGTTAATTTATAAATAATTAAAATGAAGTTGACATATAATTTGTTTAAATATATAGGGTTAAAAAATTAATCTTAAAGTATATTTTTATGAAATTTATGAAATTATTATTATTTTAAATTTTATATGGAATACAAAGAATGTTTAAGTAAAAACTTTTCCGTAATAGGTTGCAGTTTTATAATATACCACCTACTGATACGGTTCCCCTTCAGGGCCGTTCCTGGGTACATGGCCGCCTGCCTGCTGGTATGCACGGCCGCCCTTTGATATAACATCAAAATCAAAGAAAAAAAACAAATTTTAATTCATAATGTTTATTATTATACTTATATATCTAATGTAAATATAACCATTGAATATAAAACGTTAATATATTTTGACACGCCTATAAATCTATAATATTACAATCAAAAATTAACTCTACGCGATTTTTTAGAGGCAAATTCTTCAACCGCACCTTCAATATTTGTGGAATCAGCAATTTCACTTTCAATTGCAATAATTGATATATTACTGAGACGCTCTTGAGTCATTGAAGTTCTCAGATGGTTTTTGATTATTTTTAATTTTGAAAAACTTCGCTCTCCAGATGCAACAGATACTGGAACTGTCAGTAATAGTTTTAAACTTGTGGCGACATTTGAGAAAGAAGTCTCTAAGTTGTATTTGTATAAAAACTTTATGAGTTCTTCGGGCTGCTTTCTGTCTTTTATGATAATTTTTAAAGAAACTAACTCTTGATATAATTCTACGCCACTAATATCACAAGATTCGCCATCTTTAAATTTATTATGGAGATCGAAACAACTTTTTTTTATTTCCTCATGTTCCATACCAATAAATTTGTATAGAAATCCAAAACAACGTTCGAAACCTGACAAAGTTTCAAAACGGGTGGTAAGAGATGAAATAGCCGTATCGAGTATTACATAGAAAAAACTAATTTGAAAATGTTCTTTTGGAGTAAATTGAATATCTTCATCTCTTTCATAGCTAAATTGTTTTCGGTGATGTCGGCTACGTACACTAATTTCGGCAGGAAAATCCGGTTCAGTTTCAAGTGCTACACAAAGTTCATTAGAAATCTGCAAATAATTTTCGAAACTTTCGTCATTTCTAATGCTTTTAAAAAATTTCAAAACTTCTTAATTGATTCAGCGCACGAACTGATATTCCAAGAAACTTTCTGCATCATTTTGCTAATAAAATCTACCTTTTCCAAGATTTCGTACCATATTATTATTGAAGAAATAAATTTATAAGATTTAAGTTTTATTGCCAAACATTCAGCTTCATGTCGAACTGTTGGCATTGAAGATTCCTCAGCTATTTCTATAAGGCTGTCATAAATTTCACCTAATTCATTTCGCAGTGGTCTAATCGCTTTAATTTTTGCTTCCCATCGAGTTTCACTAACTTGTTTTAATGTTAAAGATTTTACATTTTTCTTTAAAACTTGCCATCTAAATGGTGATGCACTGAAAAAGTTGTATATTGCAAATACATTACTGAAAAAATCCACCGTTGAAAACGAAACATTAGCTGCGTCATTAATGGCCAAATTTAATGTATGCGCGTTGCATGGCATAAACAGAGCTCGGGGATAATTGTCCAAAATTCGTTTTTGTAATCCTCTATGTTTTCCGGACATGTTAGACCCATTTTCGTATCCCTGGCCCCTCATATCGCTAATATTTAATTCAAGATAGTTTAACTTTTGAATTAAGAAGTCGTAAAAAGATTCTCCAGTACATTTTTTAGCTTGGTAAAAGCCAATGAAATTTTTTCTTACTTCAACTTTATAATTTTTAATATGTACATACCTAATAACCATTGTAATTTGCTCGACATGCCCAGTGTCCGGCGTACAGTCCAAAATGACAGAAAAATATTTTGCCTCTTTTATTGATGTTAATATATATTTTTGAATTTGGGTTGCAAGGATAGCGATTATTTCATTTTGAAAGCGATTTCCCAGGTAATGTGGCATGCGGTTCTTTGGGGCGTTTGGTTCTTGTACGCGTTTTATGTGGTCTGCCATTATATCATCAAATTTTCCTATCATTTCAATTGCTTTCAGAAAATTTCCATTATTTTTTTCGTACAATTTGCCGGAAGAACCTCTAAAAGCTAAACACTGTCCTGCTAGAAATTGCACCACAGATATCATGCGTTTTACAATTTGACACCATCGTTTTTTCTCGGCGTCATAATACCGTTGCATATTATCAATTGTGGTTTTTCTTTTTAAATTTAATTCCAATTTTTTCCAACAGGTGCAATTTTCGATGTGCAGCGTTGTTTTTTCGTGACGAGATAAGTTGTCGGATATGTGTTGCCAATCGTTGATGCCTTCATTAACTAATTTTATTTCCTGTTTGCCAAATAATTTACAACAGAAACAAAATGTGGCATCATTTTTTGGAGAATAGATTAACCACTCACGATTAAACTTTTCCCCATTTGGCAGTTTTCTATAGAAATAAACCTTTGAAAATGATCTTCCAAATTCATTTAGTGGATATGTAGATTGTATATTTTGAACAGGGCCTTTTTCAATTAAAAACTCCAGCACTTTATCGGTAAGTGCCAAAGGCCAGCAAGCTGGATCATTTAGTTCTATACACATATCAAAATATTCTTCATTAATTTCAGTGATATCGTCGATATTTGGAGCTGCAATATCTGTTATTTCATCATTACTACCAATATTGTCATTATATTTTGTTTTTTCGGCAGATAATACATTTTTCATTCGAAAAAAATTCTCTGCTTGGATTTGCTTGGCTACTGCAAGCATTTTGTATTTCTGTATGGTTTTCCAAATATTTGGTTAGTGAACCAAAGATTTTTTTAGTAACACGTTGTTTTTCTACTCTTTTTCTTTTATAATGTGCTCCAGACAATCTTTTCGTTTTTCTTCCAGTCATTCTTAGGCCTTTTAATAAAATATTTAAAAATATCAATAATAAAATAAAATATCAATAAAAAAATATCAATGACACTTCAATCAACTATTTGTCTATTTCCACGATTATATATGACTATATATTAACATTGTTATTTTGCTTTTCATTTTTTTTGTTTTTCTGGTCGTCAGGCCGCCTTTGAATTTGGCCGCCTGCGTGCGGCGCACGTAATGAACGCCGGTCAGGCACGGCCCTGTTCCCCTTGACACCTTAGAAAATTTAGCTATCGACAGATTAAAAGTTCTCAGATGCATTGATAACCTATCTGAAGATTACGTTAAAAGAAGAGTGGAATATAGTGATCAAGGTTATTCTCTACTTTCCAAAATTTCAACTTTAGGAAAATATTTTGTTTCTAACGTAGGAAGTGATATTTTCGTTATCAATGAACAATGATATTTTGTCACACTATATTTTACGAATGAACTAAGTAAATGGTTTATTGCTCAAGAATTGGATTTGTTTCAATATCGCTTCAATGCGGAAAGATTAGCTAATCCTCATTTCATATAGAAATTTATGTTCGATAATGGCATTTTCGTAGAAGAGGTATTACCCGCAGAATACAAAAAATTCTTTCACATTGATAATACAAATACAATCATATATAAAGTACCTTTCCTTCAAGTTTTAGATTTAGTTAAATCGCAGAAAGTTAAAGTACAACTCAACGATTTCTTGTTTTTTTCCCTTTGTTATTTTCTAAAGTGGTTCTCAATTTTTGTACGATTTCTGGTACTCCATTTTATTAGTTACTATATACTTTTGTTTCTAATTGAGCTTGGCGTATCAGTTGATTTATTTGTCGCTCGTTCCTTTCGCTTTTATTCATGTTATCATTTCCGCTTTGGGTTGGTTTGCATCAAATGACTAAATGTTCCAACTCCGATTTGCTTTTCCAAAATTTCAATTTTCTTTCATTTCGCCTTCTTTTACTTCGAACTGTCTTCTATTTTCTTGGTATAACTTCGTGTCTTCTCATTATTTTCTCTTCGCTCCTTCTTTATATACTATTTCTAATAGTTGTGATTCAATATTTATTTTTGTTTGCTTTGTTCTTTGGCTTGTATGAGGATTTTGCCTATTTTTATCACCAACTTTTCCGCTTTCAGCTGATTTGTTTGATTTTCAACGCCAGTTTGAATTTCTTTGTGATTCATTTTTCTAAATTATTTTATTCAATTTTTTTGTCATGTGTAGTCTATACACTTCAGTGTTATTGATTCTACTTTTATACATTCATTATTTACAATTTCATTTTTAGATTTATTTATTGATCGGCTGTTGCTGATTCTCTCAGATCCAATAGTCTTGCGTTTCGAGTTTATCAACTCGTTGTTCCTCTTTCTGCAATAATTCTGCCGTATTACGTTGACTTCCTTCTAACGCGTATGTATAATAATTTAATTCTTCAAACTGTTGTTTTATTTTGATTATTGTTATTTCTTTGTGATTCATATTTCTAAATTATTTTATTTAATTTTGTTATCATATGTAGTCTATACACTACAGTGTTATTGATTCTACTTTTATACATTCATTATTTACAATGTAATTTTTAGATTTATTTATTGATCGGCGAAACGGAATTTGTTCATCCGTTTACCAATCGGTTGTCTACACATTGAACATTGTAATAACCTTTGGCTGCACTTTTTGCATGCTAGGAGTGTCCACAGTAGCGTGATTTTAAGCGTTACCAGCTCTCAACCCCACACGAGATACCCGAATTTCTCAAATTTTCAATCTTTCTAATTTCACAATTTTTCCCTAGAAGTCGCTCACACTCCAAATCTATGACTTTGGCAAATATGATATATTAGAAACTTTCATAAGTCTCAAATTCACAAGTCTCTAATGGGTGCTCACGGAAACGATTAAAAACACACTACTTGACAACAGGATGATAAAAATATTTTTGTGAATCTAGTAATAAATATCTTTCAAAAGCTCACAAAGCTAAACATGAAAAAACTAAAATCCATCACTGCTTAAATCTTCTTTATTAAAATTATTTATTGAGTAATGTCCATATGGAAGAGTTGTAATTTCATCATCCATAATTCATCTTTTATAATCATAATTATCAAATGTTGTTTTTAAAGATTTCTCAGGATAAATTTCATGACTTTTTGATCTAAGATTATGAATTATTTCAACTTGTTTCCCACATTTATCCTCAACACAATTTTTAAAATCACTAAATTTTATATTTTTACTTACAGATTATTTAACCACTATATTCTTATTTTCTTCACCCTTCATCATTTTTAATGCTTATTGTTTTGATCTAATAGCAAGAACACTCAATATTGGATTCCCAGGTTTTCATCTGTATATGTAAATAATTCTCTGGATTCATATATTAAATTAATTAATTTTTAATTTTTTAAAATTTCTTCAAATAAATCTCGACATGGTTCATCTCTTTTAATTTCTAAAAACATTGAATCAGTATCCATTAAATGTAAAGAAATTCTATCTTGAAAATGTGGTTGTAATATGTCACAATACAATTGTAATTTTGATAATTCTAGAATACTGAACCAAACATACATGGTTTATTATATGTTTTGGTATAATTTCCCATTTTAATAGCAACCGATTCATTTGAAAATCTTTCACAATCTTTAAATGTTGGTCTTGAAAGCATTTTAGAATATTTTATTAAACCTTGAGGAGTATTTGTTAATAAAGTTATATTTACATATTTATCTATATTTTCCATAGTTTTATCAAAGACGGGGAACAGCCGAAGCGGCCAAAAGATGAAAGTAAATTGTGTAACTGGTTCTCCGGGAGTCCAATGTAAATTGCCGTAAATCAGATTAGTTGTTTGAATAGAGATTCCCTATATAAGGAAGTCTCAAATCAACAACGGAGACACAAATAATTTTGAAAAATTACAAGTAACAGAAAAGTTAACATGATTCATGAAATTGAAAAAGAACTAGTCAGCCTTGTCAAGGATATTTTAGTAGTTAATTAAATTAAAACTTGGAAAATACAGTACAATCAGATGAAAGACGAAAATTAGGAACAACGATAACAAATCCATGATCGAAGCAAGATAAAGCAGCAAAATAGTAAAGAAATTACCAACACAAAACGGAAGCATTGAAGAAATATATGAAATATCAAGTCAGTCAACGAAAAAGACGATGGAGAATAATTTGACAAGAAACTGAATCAATTAATGTGAAATTGACGAATAACAACAAAAGGTAGATAACTGAGAAACAAAATTTGTGGTCATTGAGTTAAACAGAAAAACGAAAAAGACAAGGAAATAGAACAAGCAAAGGGGTGGAAGAGGCTCAAAAATCAATTCGAGGAATATAGCAAGAAAAACAACCAACTTCAAAGGAAACTAGATTGCAGCCAAACGAGACAAAAATGAATATCACGGAATAGTAATTACAAACATGACTGACGTTCAACAACGAATATGAATATAGAAAACCCAAAGAACAAATCAAAACAACTCAACAATCAAAATGCAGATAACAAGATAAATCGAATCAATAAAGAGAGATTGCAAAAGACAATGCCAATAAACGACAAGACAAAAGATGATGAGACTGAACTACAAAATTCACTCAGTCAAAATAAGGTATTGAAAGAATCTTGCAAATTTTAGTAAAGGCAAACAAAAAAGATAAGCGATGTTAAAAAAAAGTTAATACCAATCACAGAGAGGAGAAACCAGATATAATAAAAGCAACAGAGATAAAAAAGGAAGAGAAACAAAAAAGTCAAACCGCTACCTAAAATCAAGAGGATGGATAAAGAGTCCTATTAAAATAGCTCTAAATTTGTTGTAAATAGTCAAGCAATTAAGAGCGAAAGCAGCATGATATTGGCGACAAAGAGGAAGATAGCAGTAATAAGCCTAGTATCCTTTGGAAAGATGTCGAAAAACCCCCAATAAATCAAACGTTGCAAAATTAACTGTACAAAATATGTCGAGATATGCAGAAACTCAAAGGATACCAATTACGGGCGGATCAACTTCTAATGCCCAATTCAGCCAATGCCCAAACGTATAAAACAAGAAAAGTAAATATACGAATAATCAAAGTGAACGAAGCACCTACTTAGACAGATCGTTCAAACAAATAGCTCTAATTGATAAGCAAAAAGAAGTAACCCAAACCAACCTCAAAGAATCATGAATAATCCCGAACCGATCAATTATCATGAAACAATCGAGGCGAGATAATATGATAGCGGGTCATCTATCCACAGAACCCAATTGAATCTTACCCAGTTTCAAGATGCTAAAAGTCAACCAAAACAAGAATATCAATTTACAACCCAAATTCCCAAATACACCATCAAAAAAGGTGTCTTGAACGAAACATTCTATCTATTCTTTTATCTGACAGTCACCACGCCGCCAATCTTCCAAAAAATTAGCATCTAATCAGTCGAATCGTCAAAATCAGAACCTGCTATAGAAACAAATCAATCAGAAACCAAAGAATACCAATACATTAGCGATATGAATACCTAAGTGACAGAATATTGAACTCATGATTAACAATGAACTAATGATTCTTAGACAATTAACTTTTCTTTATGTGTGATCATAACAGGACTGTAAGTCCTCTTTCACTTCATCTTGTAATCCATATATTGATGTATACTGTATGATTATTTTTATGCAAGTGGGTTGTGAGGTTACGACCCTGTAGCTCGTAGACCCAATTGAATGGAAAATGTAAATTTTGTATAGTTTATAGCTTAAATCTTTTAGAAATTGCGGGTCGCAATTTTACGGGCCCGGAGTGTTTTATGTTGGGCCAGAACACAAACGGCCTTCAAAATTTTTTAAATATATCAGTAATACAGCACAAAAACCCAGCACCAACATAACTTAAAATACAACATACAACATCAACTAAACACTCTAAAATCTGAGAGAAAATAAATATAAAATCAAAAAACATAATAATAAAATAAATACAAAATGCATCAAGAACCACACGAAATTTACAAAAGAAATAACATAATAACAAGAAAGTTTGACCGAAAAACGACAAGTTATATAAAAGTAAAAAATATTAATGGATTAAATGAGTTAAAATAAAATATTTTTGGTTGAATAGATCTATTTAAAAATTTAAGAAATAAATTGAGAATTTAAATTATGAAAATAATAAAAATTTAATTTAGATAACACAAATAATTTCACGGTCAAATTTTGTTTTATCTCAATAAAAATAACACGCAAGGTTAAGGTCAAATTATAGGTATATATACTGATGTGTTTTCAAAAATTATCAACTACTTTGCAGCATTATTTTCAAATTTGGTATGCATCGACGTATGATTTGAAAATGAAGGCGTACCTACTATATGAATGAATTTATTGATTGATTAAATGACTTGCGATGAAGCGAGTGAACAATATTTATGTAAATGAAGTTCAGATTACTATGTGACATGCCAAATAAACAATTTTATGCATAGAAGCTTTAATCCAACTTATATGGTAAAATTTATTTATTTATTTTTCGGCCCACAGCCAAAACACATCGCAAGGCAGTAAAATAAAACACTCTATCGAACCGTGTAAGTGCTGTTCATCCGCCAATAGCTCGTGCCCGTGAGAGACCTCGCCGTGAGTAACGACGGGCTCAAACATCAAATCATTCAACTATATAGCGAAACGGGGTAGCTCGAGGGTGGGTTTTTGGTTCAACTTTCTTGCACTCAATTTCGATAAAATCAACATAAAATCTTTAACAACAATCGGCTCAAAATCACTAACACCGAGTAGTCCAGTGGGCACTCATTGAACATAAATAGATCATAAGGACAAAGAAAGGGAAAGGGTAGCGGGGAAAATTGCGAAATCGTTGCAACAGTTAAAATGAATAGCCATCGGAAAAAGACTAATCCGAGCGACCAAAATCATGAACTAAATAAATTATGTTGAGTTGATACGGAAAATATGGGCGGAACGCTGCGCAAATTTCTGTAAATAATTAAAATATTTTCATAAAACTGTAAAATAAGGGCGGAACGCTGCTAAAAATTTCTGAAATAACAAAAATACTTTGTCGAAAACTGTAGAATAAGGATCGAGTACGGCTAAATTTTTATATCAGTAAAATATTTTCATAAAGCTGAGGAATAAGGACGAATCCCTACAAAAAAGCGCCGTTGACGGGAATGAAGGAGGAACTGAAGGACATCCGGTCGAATTTGAAGAAGTCCTGTAAGAAGCATAAATTGAACTTGAAAATAATGAAGGAGCAATTGAGGCTGGTGGAGGAGGATGAAAAGCAAGAATGTGAGGAGGAAATCGATAATGTTGACAGTAGATATGAGAAAAATCATGCCGAAGAAACCAAAGAAGAAAAGAAGCAAGTGAAGGAAAACCAGAGGAACAAGCGAATTGAGAACAAGAACGAAATAATCGCATAGAAGGCCAGAACTATCAGAGGATTCAAAGCTAGAAATATCAAACAATAAAATTTTATATATTTTTAAATAAATCAGTGATTTTGTTTTGATTTGAACGTTTCTATATATTTTTATATATATATATATCTGGTAATTGTTGTGTTTGTTAGTGGGATTTTTATCTGACTCCAAATAATCTTTTTTTTCGATAACGAAATTTATAAATTACAAGAGTTAAAATTATCAACAATTAATTTAAACACTGAAAATGATAAACCGTAAAAATTATGTTTTGCTAAAGAAAAGATAACGATTACTACAACCGTCCTCAGGTATTTCTAAGTGGTGAGAGCTGGATTCTAAGTTATCTACATCTTCGCTCAAACTGGAATGTTCTTGTAAATTCGGTTCACTTTTCTTTGCCTCACTGATTTACACTTCCTTTTAAATATTTTATGACCTTGGTCGTTATTGTGGTGAAAAATCGCTATATACTACTTGCAGCTTTGTTTGATATTAAGTATTGTAAAGCATTAGAACATTCCATTTGAACCTTAATAACCGAAAGCAATTAGAACTTCACGGAATAAAATGGTTGTATAAATGCAAATGAATGTTGAAAAATTTCTAGTGATGAATCTTGGGGTCGAGATGAACGTTACCTAAAAATGTCATAAGAGGAATCTACATTGATTCTTTATCGAATTGTAGCGGGAACTCTAGACGAAATTGAGTAATAAATGAACGGATAATGTTCATACAACTATAAAGTTGAATTATCTATTTGTTTTATTCTTATATTATACTTTAAAGAAAAATTCTTCATTAATTACTTAACTATGTAATTTCATTTTAATGTTCATCGGTTTACTGCATTTTATTCACTTCACCGTCTTAAATTTTCTTTTATTACAAAACCCTATAATTGATATATAGTAATTTATTTTATCATTTAACCTTCCAAAAAATGAATTTGACTTGATTACAATTTACCTTACAAGCGATAATAATAATGATAATGAACAGAGACAAAAAATGTATTTCAAAAAACAAAATAATATTACCGGTAGGAAGTCATAGAAGGAAAAATGAAAATCCGAGGCGCCTCTAAAAATTCCATGAGTCGAATCAAAATAATAATTCCAGTATTCAGGATAGTGGAGATACATTCATTTCACAAATGAATAATAAATCGATAAGTTGACACTGGGCGTGTCAATAAGGCGTTGGATAAGATAATTCACTCCCTAGACAAGGTCGCCAGGGAGATAGCGCCAGCTAATCTGATAATTTTATATAGGTCACGGGAAGATTTTAGAGCGACGTCAACGATAAATACCATAATTGAGGTTATCGTAGATATTATCATTATTATTATAATTATTATCAGTATTATTATTATGATTATTATTGACCTAATTATTATTATAGATATTCTCTTTTTTTATTATTATTTGGATCGTTGCTATTATCGTTATCATTATGGTTATTATTAATATTAATAATCTTATGGTGAGTTATGATATTCATTTTTTATTGGGGTGATCATTATTATCATTATTATTATTGGCAGTATCACCATTATTACTTGTATAGATTCATTTTAAACTTCACAACCGATTAAAAATAAATAAAAGTTTTCGGCTAACATGCTTTTTCAATTACGATACAGTTAATAGCAAGGAATATTTTAGGCAGCAGCGATGATTTAAATGTTATGCTACAACCAGCGTCAGAGTTACAGAAGTGTTTTCTGTTGCGTACATGACATGCATCATTGCTACATTTCTGTTATTATTATTATTATTATTATTATTATTATTATTATTATTATTATTATTATTATTATTATTATTATTATTATTATTATTATTATTATTATTATTATTATTATTATTATTATTATTATTATTATTATTATTATTATTATTATTATTATTATTATTATTATTATTATTATTATTATTATATTATTATTATTATTATTATTATTATTATTATTATTATTATTATTATTAAATAATATTATTATTAATAATAATTATTATATTATATTTTTATTTAGGACGAAAAATTAATAATTTATTTATTTAATTTAAAATAATTAGAAGTAATTTAATTCGATTTAAAAATATTTGAATCGAAATAACTTTTTTTAATATATGAGATATTTGTGATTTTAAAATTATTGAGTTAAGGTAATGGAATATTTAAAATTAATTTTATTTCTAATTATAGTAAAATATCAATATATATTTCAATAAATTTAATTAATTAGAACATATTGAAAGCAAAGTCAGTAATTATCACGAACACTGGGGGAAAGTACATAAATGAGCTCCACTAATACACAAAAAAATGCCATATACTACAAGACGCGTTGAAAAACACATTACAAAACAAGCCGCAGAAACTTTTTTTATCAAAAAGCACAAACCAACCGTCATTATTCAACTAATGTAATTTGAAAATTTTTTGGGGGAATAATTTAAAAATTTAAAACTCAATATTAATTTAAATTAAATTCAACCAATAAAATCAATATAAAATGCAAAATATATTAATTTTTCTCTTATTTTTTTAAAAAAATAAGTAATATTCGAAATCACTTGAAAAAAGCTGTACCAAAAATCGTGAATACGTTAAATAAATCTGATTCAAAGTCAAATTTTGTAGAAAATACTATATCACTTATAAAGAAATCAGAGGTAAAAAACAAAAAAAGTCCTTATAAAACTAATAATATTAATAATAAAAAAAATAAATAATAATAATAATAATAATACAAATAATTAAATTAAAAATAAATAAATTTAATTAAATTAAAAATAATTAAATAAAAAATTAATTAAATAAATAAATGATTAAAATATATAAATTAATAAAAAATAAATTAAGTCAATAAATCAAATGCATAATATTACTCTTTATAATCTAATAAGTAGTATAGAGGGGTACCAAAAAGTGGGCCAGGTAGCACACATATCACTACTATCTTCATTTTTATAAAAGATCAAAAATTTAATTATATACAACACAAATATGTTCGGCATTTCTTTTATAAATAACCCTTGATAAAGACAAACCGAAAATTTGGTTTGCGTCTAATTATTTAACCATCATTTTGTTTAATATTTTTTTATCTAATTAGTTATTTAATTATTTGTGATTTGGTTTTTTTTCGCTCTTGTGTGCGCGCCTTTATTGGAGATTTCAATTTTGATATTTTCACAAAGACGAATTGCACTTCGGAAATTTAAGTAAAACATTCATATGACAAGTTCTAAAAATTATCTTATTCTTGAAGCCTTTGCTAATAAACATAAATACACAATTTATTTGTCATTAACAAATTAATTACGGTTTAGTTCAATTACGTGTAAAAATATAACAGAAATTCAAAAATTTTAAATGAAAATATTTACCCATTCCTTGCTTGATGTAAATAAAAGTCCATTTCTGCACACTACCCTTTAAATATTTAAAAATATATGATTGCTCCTTGTAAAAAGGCTAAGAAATTAATTATATTTCTAGTAAATTACTGATTATTTAAGAAAATTGAGAAGTTCAAAAATACTTTTTATTTTTGTTAATTGAATTAACCGAAAATAAAGCAAAATTATTTGATTAAATGATTGTTATAAATTATATTTTACTCATAAAATATATTCTCATTACTTATAAATTATATTCTACTCATAACTTTATTTACTCATCATTTCTTACTTTCGTCTTTCTTTCGTTATTCTCGGGATCATCACCTCCAACAGTATTAGATTTCAATTATAATAATTCACAATTATATAAACCTTGTCTTCATACATCACAGTTTTATAATTAAATTTTATTTCAATAAAAATAATTTTTGAAAATCTAATTTAATCTGCATATTCTGTATCATTTTGCTGGAATTTAAAAACTAAATTAAACATCATTCAAAATGATTTTTGAAATTTGAGCAAATTAAGTTAAATTTTTCCGAAATAAGCTCAGAAAATTTATTGAAATTATTAATCACAATAGACAAAATTGAATAAATTAAAAAAGTTAGCATTTCAACCATATTAACCATAAATATATTAAATATTATACATAAAATTGATCATTGCTTCATTTAAAATGTGTTTATTAAATAACAAAATAACCTTGGCCCTAACAGACTCTAGTTGTTCATAGGTTTCATCGTCAATGAACTGGCACCGATGCCCATAACTACAGGTGCCTAATTCTTGAAATTGTGCACAATATACGGTTTTATATTTAAAATATCTAACTAAGACCCGATTCTCCATAGGCAAATTTCCATAGTCGCCCATATTTACATGTTCCTTTCTAAAATTTCAAATAAAAATTGTCAATTAAATACTTTTTAAAAAAAACATTTACCAAGTAATTTATGCAGTACTCTGTTTTTTCAATCCATGAAATAATGAACCATTTTAAACCCAAATTAATAACCATCAGCCAATCAAAATCGTTACTGATGAAATTACTGAGTAATAATTTTACTAGAAAAATTATTAAATCAATTCTGTCTGGAGATAATTTAATGTTTTAATTTTTAATTAGATTTTTATTTGATTTAATAATTTTTCTAGTAAAATTAAACCAAATACTTTAAAGAAATCCAAATGTCCATTCTTTTTGAGATAGATTAGATTACTATAGTAATTATAAAAAAAAATTTACCAAACTTTCTGCTGGCATTGGGGTTCAACTGGGGCACGGGTTTTCTGAATGGATTATCTTTCCATTTATACTAAGGGTTGGATAAATATTATTTGTCAAATGGATTTTATTTAATTAAAATGATACCTGTGACTAAAATGAATTTAATAAAATAATAAACAGGAATTTTTGCTCCGCCTTTATTAAGTTATAAATGCTTTATGAACGTAAAAAAATCTCGAAACTTACTACAAAATATGTCTAGGAGGCGTGACAAATGTCGTCCACAGTCGGTATCAAACTGCATCGTAAGCCTTCCATTTGAAATTGGAGTTTTACATTTGGTTGATATTCAGACAGAGATTAATTTCTAATATTTTGAATCACTTTATAATATTAACTTGTTAAACGTATTTGATATGTGAAAAGAACCTGTATGGATAAATATATAAATTCATAATTATATTTATATATTTAAACTTTTAATACTTTCCTACACGACTTTTAAAATTGAACGACGCGTTTAACCACTCAATGATCAATAAAACCGATATAAAATGAAAAATTACATATTTATTTACGATTTTCGCCCTTAAAATTTTAATATTTTAGACATTATATAATAGTAGTTGTTAAAATGTATGTTATGCTATTTGTAAACATTATAAAATGTTCTGTAGCCAGAAGCGTAACTAGGGTATGGCAGGCATGACACGTGCCATGGCGCCAACTGAAGGAGGCGCGAAAAAGCGCCTTATGTATAAATACCCAAATGAAAATAAAAAAAATTTTTTATAAATATAAATATGTGTATTTAAAAACTGCGTAGAAAAAAACACGCATTTGTTTTTCGTTTGTTTCTTCATGCCCTCTATGCCTCTAGCTCTCTTTCTCTCTACAAATGTGATTTTGTATTTCAAAAAAAGAAATGCAATAAAAAAATTTGCGTCAGCTAAAGCAAGAAAGATAAATTTGTAATAAAGTGTAAATAGATTTAACTTGTGTGATTTTTTTACTCAATTCTAAAGTAGTTTTTAAGAAAATAAAACGCAAGTAACCTAACGTCTGGGATGGGCGCAAGATCGGTGTTTGCCATAGGCGCCATTTACCATAAGTACGCCACTGTCTGTAGCTATTTCTTTATATCACTTTTTGATATACACTGCAGAGGACTTTGACTAAAGGTGGACAGCATTTATCTCGCAAAAAATTTGAAATAGCAAAATTTTATTCATTTTCCAATAACGAAGAGAATGTGCAAACTAATACAATAATCATTTATCATTTTTGAAAGAAATATTTTAAAGATCTTGAGAACCAGTTTGTTCTTCTCAGCACGTCATTTTCATATAAAGTTGAAAAAGTTTTGAGGTTGTGTAGAAAATTTGTGGCTTTGCGTATTGCAGTTACAAAGGTAATCGTTCAACCTTCCTGTGGGCCACTATTTATAAGGTTAAAAGGGACAGCTATTTTTTCGTAATTTACAAACTCACATCTTTCTCTTATGAAAAGAGAACAAAGACTACCGGAATTAAATCTACAGATAAATCAAATTTATTTTGAAAATAAATTGCAGAACTATATTCGAGCAGTACCGATATTTTAGTTCTTTATTTCAAAATTTAATATTCCAAAATTATCAACAAAATGTGAACTACATTATATTAAATAGCTACAATGAACTACATTAATTATATTATTAAACCATATTGTTAATAATTGAAAATTTTTTTGCAGTTAAATAATTGCATACCTATATATGATATATGAAAACATCCAATCACATCACAATTGTATGTAACTGTTTGTGTGTAATCAAATCGTACAACCAATCAGAGCGAACTATATATAAGTATTTTTTAAAGTAATTTTTCAATAGCGCGCAATTTATGGGATCCTTTATAATATTGGTTGAGAGCCTATCAGTTGCTGTAATGCAAAGATATTATTATTTGATTTGATTAAATAATTAGGTTTTTGATTGTATTATTAATAATTTGAATGTTTATTCTATTTTTTGAAATATTTATCGATTTCGTATAATATTTATTTTTGTAATTATGATCATTAATTAATGAAAAAGTATTTATTTCAGTATTATGAAAAGTGTATAAAATTCTTGTAGATAATTTAATTATTTTTAAAATGTATTTTTAAAAAAATATTTTATTTCTTCAATGTTGCGTAATAATTTTTCTCCTTATAACCAAATAATTTTTAGCAAAACTTTAAAATTTTTATTTTAAGTAAATTTACTATGAAATAAAACTTACATTTTTTTAGAAAACAATAAGCAATAAATAATTTCACTTTTAAAAATATTAATAATTTATAATTTAAGTTAGTATAATTATTGTGATTATAAATTTTATTCGTCTTTTAAAAGTTTTATTTATAGTCTGAATTATAGACTATAATTTATAGTCAGTTGATTACAGTCGCGCAACCAGGAATTTTGAATGGGATACACTGTCAGTATCGGCCCAAGGAGGGTCAAGTGCGGGCCTTGCACTAAAGGACCCACATATACTACACTGGCCAGAACTTTTTTAATATTTAATATTTGATTTATTATAAAAATTTGATAAATTATAAAGCAGAGCATAAAAATTTACAAAACAAATCGATAAATTTGTGCAAAATGCAAAAACAACAAAGGAGTAATATTACTTATAAATCGGCCCTTACAGAACAATATCTAATTTCCTCTTTTTTTCCTGCAATATATTAAATATTTCTTCTTCCGTTATAGGCATGTCTCTATATATATAGAGCAAAGCCAAACCATTTAGCCGGTCTTCTGCCGTGGTGCTTCTCAAATAGTTTTTTAAATATTTTAAAGTTGAAAATGACCTTTCAACCGTACTTGTTGTCACGGGAAGCGTGGCCAAGATTTTAAGCAATTTGAAAATGTTGGGAAATATTTCTTCACTGCATTCGCAGAGGTACTGCAAAACGCTTGCATTTTTTTGTATTGGATTTAAACTGAACTTTGTTTGCCACAGTTCGTATTCGGCTATTAACATACAGTAGAACCTCGTTATAACGGACCCCGTTATAACGGACTTCGGTTATAACGGACAAAAAAAATCACAGAAATATATTAATTAAAATTTTCTTATTTTGACTTAATCTCTTAACAAATCCGTTCAATGCATTACAAATGATATTTATTTCTATCAATTAAACAATATTGATTGTATTTTTAAGTGAATAGCCTTCATATAAAATAGTGGCCTGTTTTAAGAATAAGAAATAAAACCCTATTTTTTAACATTAGATTATTTTATACATTGCGGTATATTTTTTTTAGTGCAATTAAAGAATCTTTTATTTCTACTAATAGTTTGCTGTTCCTTAACCGTCAAAATGGATAAACGAAAAAGAACAATGCTCAGTATCAACCAAAAATTAGAAATAATTAACAAATTAGCATCAGGTGTTCCTGTTTCTGGCATATGTGAACAGTATGATATAAAGAAGCAAACTGTATCAGATATAAAGAAAAATGCCGAGAGAATAAATAAATTTGCACTACTCTGTGATGTAGGGAATATGAACAATGAACGTAAAAAAATGAGATTTGCAAAAAATGCATTGCTCGAAGAGGCGTTAATGAAGTGGTACATTCAACAACGCTCCTGTGGAAATCCAGTAAGAGCTCTTGAGCTAAAAACTGCAGTAATCAAGTTAGGAAAGTATATGAATATAAATATTAAAGCAAGTGATGGATGGTTGTGGCGCTTCCGAAAAAGACACGGAATATCAAACAAACGGATTTATGGCGATCCAATGAGTTGTGCAGTGGAAGAAATTGAACCATTCAGACAAATGTTTAAAGATTTTATGACTGCTAAAAACTTCTCAAAGTTTCAGATTTATAATGCTGACGAGACTGGTCTACTCTGGCGCACTTTACCTGAGAATACTCAAGCTTATAATTTCGATAAAAATACACCAGGAAGAAAAAGTTGTAAGGATAGAATTTCAGCGTTGCTTTGTGCAAACGCAGATGGCAGCCATAGATTAACCCCTGTGATTGTTGGCAAATCTTGCAAACCTCGGGTTTTAAAAGATGTTATGCATTCTTTGCCGGTAGTATATTACAATTCTAAAAAAGTATGGTTTACTTCAGAAATTTTCAAAAATTGGTTTTTTAATCATTTTGTTCCAGATGTTATAAAATTTCAACATGAAAAGCTTGGAATTCTTCCTGCAGAAGCTACTGGTATTTTGTTGTTAGATAATTGTCCTGCGCATCCGTCAGAAAGTATCTTAAGAACACCAGATGGCAAATTTACTCGCATGTTCTTGCCAAAAAATACAACAGCTCTCATTCAACCAATGGATCAAGGAATAATATAAGCAACAAAACGAATCTATCGCAAGAAGTTTTTAGATGAAGTGATGGTTGTGTGCTTGAATCAAAAAGAGGAAGAAGATACAAGAGGTCAACGCACAGTACAAAATTTGAAAAATTACAATATTAAATCTGCAATTTTTAATTTTGCCAATGCGTGGAAAGAAGTGAAAGAGCTGACACTAACAAACGGTTGGAAAAATCTTTTTAATGGAATTGATGAAGATATTGATATTGTTCTTGATGGTATTGAAGTTCGTGACTTTTATGAGGTGATCCAAAATAACGGGGAAACTAAAGTAGTAGAGGATGATGTTTACGAATGGTTGGAAATAGACGAAGATGATCCTGGCTATAATATTATGACTGAGGGTGAAATAGCAGATCTGCTTATAAATGAGCAAAACAGCGAAAAAAGTGAATCAACAACTGAAGAAAACACACCTCGAAGGGTAAAAATATCAACAATCGCTTCTCACCTTGCCGATCTGATCGCGTTTATTGACACTTCGCCGGACAGTGATTTCCAACAATATTCTATGCACTTTCGCCTTTTTCGCGAGTTAATTATCAAGAAACAACGAGCGCTATTAAAACAGACAACCCTCGATTCATTTTTGATTACATCTTCATGCGCGAAACAATTAGATAGTGAAAAACGAACTTCCAAGATGAAAAACGGGATAATAATTAAACAACTTTAAGTTAATTTTTTTATCTTGTAAAAAACTTTTATATACGCATTTTAAATGCATAAGTAACAATTGTGACATTGTTTTTAACCCAGAGTCTTTTTAAGAAGATTTATGGAGTCAATACGAAAATTTACTTATAACGGACTTTCGGTTATAACGGACAACCCCTTCCCCGATATAGTCCGTTATAACGAGGTTCTACTGTATTTATTGTGCGATTTAAATCGGTGTTATATTTTTGCAATAATATCTCTATATTTGGTGGGTTTCTGGGTTTTGATATTTTGAAACTATATGGTTGTTACCTAGGTACCCCATACAAATATTCTTTCGCTTACCACTCGGCACCCGTTGCTAAGCAACGTTGGAACTGTGTTCGAGTGGGTAGATCGTCCGAAAAAGTGAGCGCTATTGCTAATGCTATAATTGACCGAACGATCCTTGGGTCCAACGAGCTGTCGATAGAAGACCTGTGCTCGCTTTTGATTCTTAGGTCCCATTACTCTCCTATCTCTTTCAAATGTTAACCTATACTCTCATATCATTCATTGTTATGTCCATTCCCATAGTCCTTCTTATCGTTGTCCATGTCGAAGATTATTCTTTGGTCGGTACACCTTTGGTTATGTTAAGTATTCACACACTAGTTCTCTTACTCTTATCCCTATCATAACTATAATGTTCCCTATTATTGTTACTAGCATTATCATTGTTGCTATTATATGTATTACCTTTATTAATTGTTACTACTATTACTTTTATTATTATTTTTATAACTATAATTACCGTTATATTTATTTTTATTACTACTATTATTTTTTACTACTATTATTATTATCATAATTATTATCATCATTACTACAAATACCATGATTATTATTATTATTATTATTATCATTATTATTATTATTATTATTATTATTATTATTATTATTATTACAATTATCATTATTATAATTACCATTACCCTTATCATTATCGTTATTATTATTAAGATTTTGTAGGGATCCGTTCTTATTCCTCAGCATTAAATTTTTTTATTGATATACAACATTAGCCGTAATCCATCTGTATTTTTCGGTTTTCGATAAAGTATTTTTTGTAAATTCGAAAATTTTAGCAGCGTTCCGCCCTTATTTTACGGTTCATCCCTATTCTACAGTTTTCGACAAAGTATTTTCATTGACTCGGAAAATTTGAGCAGCGTCCCGCCCATATTTTCCGCCTCAACTCAAATTAATTTATTTAATTCTTATTTAAAAACATTATTTTTCATGATTTTGGTCGTTTGGATTAATCTTTTTCCGATGGCTATTCATTTTAACTGTTGCAACGATTTCGCAATTTTTCCCGCTACCCGTTCCCTCTCTTTGTCCTTAAGATCTATGTATGTTCATTTCATAGTTAATGAGTGCCCACTGGACTACTCGGTGTTAGAGATTTTGAGCCGATTGTTGTTAAAAATTTATGTCAATTTTACAGGAAACGGATGGTGAAGGAGTAGCCAAGGGACTACTCATTTACCCTCCAATTTCCCCTATGTACGGATAATATTGACGTTCCAGCTCCTGCGTTCCGCACGCCGGGGCCTTCACGGGCACGAACTATTGGCGATTTTACACGCACTTACACAGTTCGATAGTGTGTTTTATTTTTCTATCTTGCGTTATGTTTTGGCTGTGGGCCACCAAAAATAAAATAATAGAAAAAATAAATTACCAAATGAATTAGGCAAAAATCTCGACGCATAAACTGTATATTTGGCATTCATATAAACAAATTTTAAATCGGGCATCGATGTACATAAACCAAAATAACATAACTGAAGATTAACAATCTGAAAATATTGCTACAAAACATAACTGTAGATTAATAACCTGAAAATATTGCTACAAAACATAACTGTAGATTAACAATCTGAAAATATTGCTACAAAACATAACTGTAGATTAATAACCTGAAAATATTGCTACAAAACATAACTGTAGATTAATAACCTGAAAATATTGCTACAAAACAAAACTGTAGATTAATAACCTGAAAATATTGCTACAAAAAATAACTGTAGATTAAAACCTGAAAATATTGATAACTGTAGATTAATGATCTGAAAATATCTAAAAAAATCACACAACAAAGTAAGATTTGTAAAAAATGTGCATCTTAAATTTGGTTGAAATTAATACTAAAAAGTAGTAGTTGAAAATCTGGGAAAACACATCAGTATTTATACCTATAATTTGGCCTTAACCTTGCGTGTTAGTTTTATTGCGATTAAACAAAATTCGACTTTGAAATTATTTGTGTTATCTAAATTAAATTTTTATTTATTTCTTAATTTAAATTAGTAATTTATTTTTAACATTTTTTAAATAAATTTATTCAACCAAAAAATATTTTATTTTTATTCATTTAATTCATTAATTTTTCTTTTATATAAATGGTCATTTTACGGTCGAATTTTCTTGTTATTATGTTATTTTTTATGTAAATTTCGTGCGGTTCTTGATGCATTTTGTATTTATTTTATTTTACTTTTATGTTTTTGATTTTATATTTATTTATATTCTCTCAGATTTTAAAGTGTTTAGTTGGTGTTGTATATTGTATTTTAAGTTATCTTGGTGCTGGGTTTTTGTGCTGTATTACTGATGCATTTAAACAATTCTCAAGGCTATTTGTGTGCTGGCCCAACATATTTGTGCTATACTCATGGTGACTGGTATTTGTATTTGATGGAATTAAAATATTAAATGCTTTCAATATTGCCTTGTGCTTCAGAAACCTCTCCTTTAATTGTGTTACTGTTGCGTCCAAAAATGGGATAAATAATGAAATGCGATAATATTCTTCCACGGATTGAGAACTAATATTGCATCTGTGGATTTGTCGTTTATTTATGCGCGGAATTGAAATAGCATAGTTGGTATCTACCATTTCTCTCAATAATACTTCAGCTCTTTTGTATATTTCATTGAAAACAGTTACTGCTGATTTACGAAATTTCTCAAACTGTCCAACTACATCTTCGCAAATTTTAATGGCTGTTACAAGGTCAAGTGACCCAGTTTGCAATATTTTGCTTAGCGGTAGAGTGTAAGAAAATATTTTTCCACAGTCAAAATGGATAAGAAAAAATTGGTACTTTTGATAGCACAGAATAAGATATATGCACCCGAAGACGATTCTTTGTCTTTCCAAGTTTCAATTTCTTCTAGTGCGAGAATAAGTGAATTAAGTAATTCAACCATTATCATGATTGAATCATGTCTTTCAACGCAACGTGCTGGACATAATATTTTCAGTTTAGTTCGTTTTGCATCTGGGCATATATCAGAAATTTTCTTTTGAAGAACTGCATCTTTTTTCGGTGTATTTATGAAACTGTAACATTTTTCCACAACACCCATACAATTTATGATGTCCTGTATTTGACATACATCAGACAAAGCTAAATTTAACGAGTGTGAAGCACAATGAAAGTATAATGCAGAAGGGTATAAATCCATTATTTTAGTTTGAACTCCGTTAAATCTGCCAGACATTGCTGCTGCGCCATCGTAGCCTTGTCCTTTTAAATAAGATAGATTTAACCCAATGCTACTCAAAAACTGCACCAATGTATTTGACAGGCTTTTACTTGATTTGCTTACTGCAGGCACAAACTGCAAAAAGGACTCGTTCATTTTTTTGTCTTTGTCGATGAACCGTGTGCAAATAGAAAATTGCTCTTGCGTTGACATATCTGTGGTTTCATCGGCAAGCACAGAAAAACATTCTTTTTGATTTGCTCTTTCGACAATACGTTTTAGTATTATTTGATTGCAGGCATTTATGATTTCATTCTGTATCTTTCAAGACTAATAATTGGTATTTTTGAAGAGGTTTCTAAATGTTCTTTAAGAGCCTGATCGCCTGATTCAAGACGAAATCTTATTAATTGACGAAAGTTTCCTTGGCGTATTGTACTTTTGTCAATTTCATCAATATTCATACTAAAGGTGTCCGTATCTCGATGTCCCCGAAGTGGAAAACCATCTCTACCACAAAACAAAAGGGTTTTATTATTGGCGTTAGCTTTAAACGATTTTCCTTAGTCTGTTTGACCCTGCAAGTATCAATGAGGTCAATAACCGATTGCCGCTTTCTGTCAACAACCGTTTGCGAATCGTCTGCACGCAAAACTGAATATTTATTATAATTAGTAATTTGGTGTTTATTAAATTTTCTTGTTGCCCTACGCCAAGTTTTGAAAGGGTCTTTCACCAACTGACCAAGAGCTTGAGTTGCACGATCTGCAGGGTTGTTTGTAGCAAACAAGCAGCAATACTTGTAATAGACCGCGTCAATTGATTTGGAATAAACTAGCCATTGATAATTTAAAAGCCAAGAGTAATTGAATTTCCTCTTAAAATTTTCGTTCTGTATTTTGGTGCCAGGGAAACAAAAATTTGGTGGCGGTTTCCAAAAATTATTTAGATAGTAAATTTTCTCCTCGTCCTTGAGAATATTCAAATTCGAATGTTTGGACAGAAAGTTGTGCACATCATTATTATTATCATTTCTATTTTCCAAATTTTGACTATTAGAAGGCTGAGCCTGGTGGTCAACATGCATAATCTGATCATCAGCAACGGCAATAAATTCATTATTTGGCTTTTCCGGTTCTAATTCTGCAATCTTTTCGCTTTCACTTGATCTTGATTGTTTGTTTGCAAAAAAATTTAATAAAGTTGTTTGCTTTCTTTTACTCACCTTAATGCTTTATATGCATGAATGTTGAATGAATTAACTAATAAAGAATGAGAATATAATAAATTATGAATTTACTAGAAAATTGATAATAACTTACTTTTTAATTCATAATTTATTTTGCAATTTGTATAAAGATGTTATACTTATCGTAATGAATGAAAATGAATTGTTGATTGTTATATATGCAGTAGTGTATTAGTATTAGTAGTAGTAGCAGTCTCACTCTGTATTTAGATTAGCTGTTTGTGTATGTAGATGTGGATTGTGGATGTACCTTATACCTTAATGCGTCTTATGTGTTATTATACAAACGGATGAACAACGCGCCTCAACATGGCGAACTGCCGACTGCTAGGGTCCTAGGTGCCGTGTGCCGTTGCTGATCGCGGGTTGCTTGTCGCCCCTGTGCTCAGTCTCTCAATCTCAATCTGCTGAGCCTGCTGGCCTGCTCAGACCTGCGCCTGAGGTGTCTGTACCTGCCATAAGTCAAGGCCACATAGCACAAAGCACACGCTTTGGTTGCCGGTTTTCATCATACCACTTCTCACTTCAGTTTCTAACAGATTTTATGATCGAGCTTTTTCGGATTTTTTATTTTGTTTTTTATTGGTCGAAGGGGTGCGCGGTAGTGTACCAGCATACACCCTCATTGCGTCACTGGTTGATTAGTAATGTTAAATGCTGCCCTAATATTTATGAGGAAAATGTAGAAACGTTAAAACTTTCAGCTGCGGACAATTAATTGAAATTCAGAGATTGAACAGAAAGGTTTATGTAAGTGTAGAGACACAAATTCGACAAGAAAATGCAGAAGAACTGAATGAAGATAGTTTATAAGAAAATCTAGAAGATCAGGAAACTAAAGGGTTTTGAGCATTTCTGTAAAGTCACGAAGTAATATGTCAAAACTTCACTGGCTTGTTCAGAGCAAGTTGTTCTCTCGTGTTCGATGGGCAGGATAATCAAACTATTGAGGTATGCCTAGCTCATCATAAATATGTCTTGATAAATTACAGCTTCGAAAAACTTTGTTCGTAATATACGATGCTGACACTCATTGTTAGAAGTATTCGTAGACCAATTCAGAAGTTTGAAATGGTCTATAATTATCTATTTGAGAATTTCAGTGGTACTCCATTAGGTGATATCCGGTTTGAGGTCATCATAGATAAGCTCATTAGCTTATTTGTGATTTAGTTCAATGTTCCGCAAACTTTTTGTGTTCAAGGTACACCTAATAAATCAAGAAACTTTAGAGGTATACCAAAGATGTTTATTTAAATATTTATTTATTATTTATTATTTATTATTTATTTATTATTTAATATTTTGTTTATTATTAAAATCAATATAATATGAAAAGATGTTTAATGAGAAATGTGAGCCTGCTTAACTGACCACAGGTGATCAAAATTTGGGGCTATCGTTGATAAGGCTGCTCTGATCTTTTCGTCGATTGTCCTCAGGCGTTCTCTTTTTTTGATTTCATCGCAATGAAATGTGAAAACCCCAATTCGCATAAATAGGTCATGGCAAATGGTAAGAGAATTGAAAAAGCACGCTTTGAAAGCAGTGGATACTCATTTTTATCAGCAGCTAAAAATGTGATGGCTCTGTTTGGTAAATTTTAGTTTTATTGTTCGATCAGTTTATAGCTCCATGAATTCTTCCTGCTTGTTTATTGGTAAGTGTCCAAGAAAAATGTTATCTGAGAATGGATTTCGAACCCAGTCCATAGGTTGCAAGTCACACCTTGGAAAAAAAAGTTTGTTTTTTCTCCTAATAGCTCCAAGTGTTTCACTATCAAAGCCTGCACTTGTTTTCTGGATCGGTAGCCATGATATTTGTGAACACTTCATTACTACCATTGCTAACGTGGCTGATCCATAACATCAATTTAGATCAAATGCTTTCAATCTTGTCCGATAACGTTAAAATTAGAATTCCTGCCTTGCATATTTTTGTTAAGCTCATTTAAATGAGCGAAAATATCCGCCAGATACGCTAGTTTTGCTACCTATTCTTCTTTTTTAATCAGAGAAGCAAAATCTGAACCCTGAACCTCTAAAAACGCCTGGGTCGCATTTTTCAGCTCGTAAATCCGAGAAAACACTTTTCCGCGAGAAAGCCATCTTACTTCTGTATGAAACAGGAGTGACTGATGAACCTCTCCCATGTCCTGACCAGCATGTTGCAAGAAATGCCAATTATTGGTTGGATCTTTTGTATTCCAGGGCTTCCATTATGCAAGATGAAGAGGTTTTTGAACTGATTTTCGAGAAAAGATACATTCTAAGAAGTTGAAGGAATATGGAAAACAGAAATCAACATCGATTAGTACATCAAAGCGTTTGGCAGAATTCCTCGGTGATGAAATGGTGAAAGATACAGGATTATCATTTAAATTTATAATTTCAAAAAAGCCTGAAGGGCAACAAATAACTGACCGAGCAATTCCAACAGCGATTTTCCAGGCTGTGAATCAGTGAAACGATTCTACTTAAGTAAATGGCTGAAATCGAAAGATCTGAAAGATTTTGACATCAGGAATATCCTCGACTGGGATTATTACATCAACAGATTTAGCAGTAATATTCAGAAAATTATTACAATTCCAGCTGCTTTGCAAGAGGTTCCAAATCCCGTTCCACGTGTCGCTCATCAGGGTTGGCTGCATTAAATCCTTATGGAAAATGATAACAGATTTAAGCAGCAAAGGATTACAGATATGTTCCAGACAATTACACCCAGTTAATCAGCCGCTGATAAAATGAAGGACATTGAGAACTGTGCTCCGATATCCAAGAAAAAGCCAACTGGAGTCTTTTAATTGAAGCGAGCAAGAAATAAGGATACAGTTGACGTATATGGGGTATAGCTGGACATGGATAATTTACCAAATCATTATCGTGATGTGCTTGGGGATCTAGTGCCTAAAGGTAATAGCAAATCCCAATCCCTTGCTTGGCCGGAGTTCCACAAAAAGAAATGGAAAATTCAAAAGATAATCAACGACCAATCAGAATTCAGTAAAAAAATGTCAATCATAAAAATTCAAAATGAATAAAAACTGTTGAAAAAAATTCAAAGTGGAATATCTTCGTCTTTTACTCGATCCAAACAATCGATCCTGGAGGATACTTGGCAGATTATCCAAATCACCGACACAATGTTTCTGGAACCTATCGTGTTTGGCATTAATTGGCCAAGAAATGCACAACATCAAGTTGACAGTTCCTCGTACATTCTATGTAAATACGAGAATCCCCAAGGCACCCGGAGAAAATATGTATTTCAAGCAAGTCCACAAGTTATTGCCGATATATCGTATTGTCTATCACCTTTACGAGTACAATCTTGACGAGACGATTTTTATCAAGCATCGATCAGACATTTTATCGGAATTCATTAGGAACGAAGTGAAAGGAATACATAAATTAGAAGTGCCGTTATTGTTGCAAGTTTACGCAAAATTGGGGCACATGTGTTCCATTGATCAACAGCTACAAAATAATCCCTCAAGTTTCCTATTGAATGAACTGAAATTCCGATCAACTGCCCAGCATCCATATCTTTCACCAGATTCGATCAAAACCACCTTTCTATTCCAGCAAAAGTCAAACAGAAACGAAATTATCGGTTGGTATGATCCGAGTAACAACCGAGCTCATATTTGTCTCATTGAACAATCAAAACCGAATACAAATAAATGTCCAATCTTGGTTCTCAAAAGAAAGAGAAGCATTTTTATCACTGAAAGAAAATTAATCCTTGATACAAACGTACCGGAACATGTGCAATTCGAGGTTTCCAGTCACAAATTTGAAATAAGCGCCTTCAAGGCAATCAACAAGCTGTTAGTGGCACACCGAAATGAAGTGACTACCCCAACATTTATTGCAACAAAATCCAAAATGACAATTAATGAATTATATTCAAACTTGCCTGCCTTACAAGAATATCCCTTGGTGCCGATAACAATCGGTGAAACTGACGTCTCCTTTCATGTGCTCAATTGGCAACGAATAGCCATCAAATCCGCAGTAAGAACTTTGTTAAGAATGAGAAGTTATTGGTGGAAATGCTGTTACGTGCAAGATATCTCCATATTCCGGCGGGGAACATGAGCAAATTCACCAATGATTATCGAGGAATTTCCGATAGTTATGATTTGTTTTATGGGCGATTTCTGATGAAAAAAAATTTCATTTGGTGGTGCAATGATAAATCAGAACCGGACTTGGGTAAGAAAGAAAACCAAGATCGTCGTATGATGCTTGCCGATAATGATGCGCTGAATGGAATGATTTACCGCAACAAACCCGGTTGTTATCCAACTACTTGTGTCCAGTTGGAAATGAGTTATTTTCCCATCAATACGATCATTGCTATGCATAAAGTTATGGAAATAGATGGCACCAATGAAAGACTGTTTGAGTCAATGTTAGTTCCAGCAAAAACAATTAATCAAGCAATGATACAGTCCAAATGTAATGCCGTCAAACGCAACCTGAATCTAACCAGCAACACCATGTATGATGACTTCACTGCAACCGGACCGGCTTTTAAAATCCTGAGGAATGTCATCCTTCAATGGCTGGAAGATGTGAGAAACTACAAAAATCCGGTTGCAGATGAACATTTAATGGGATTCTATAAATGGATGAAAAATTCCCGATCTTTATTTTATGATCCGGCATTATTCAAATCTCTTCAGAAATTAATTAGAATGGTCTTTTTCAAACTGATAGAGCAACTGAATAATCTTGGAGTAGAAGTGATTTATGGGACTTTGAATAAAATTGTGCAATGTACAAAACGGACTGATTTAATGGACGCGCTGATACACGTAGAATACGTAACAAAATCCGTGAGAAATCAAGAAATTTTCAGTCAGCTCGACTTTCAATGTTTCCAGTTGGGACTATTTGATATGGCAGGACGTCAGTAATTATAACGGAATCAAATCCGATCTGGAATCGGCAACGAAAGAAGAACACAATTCAATGGTGTGAGAAGAGCTATCATTTGTGAATATGACGAATGCGTCATTGTCGATGGACTTATCCCAGAGCCAGAATGATGACAGCCTTTTGACTACGGAAATCGCTGACAGCATTCAAATTGAAATGAATTAACATTTGTCGCGATATTTATCACCAATGAGTGGCGTCCAATTGAGATTGATTGAGATATTGCAATATTTCATGCTGGCCAATTGGAAAATAGTAAAGGATGAATACAAATTGAACCGATTGTCTGCTAAGAATGATGTTGCAGAGGAAGCACTGAATAACGGGACGATATTGGGTTCCGATGCCAGCCTTTATCCAAGTAGTGTTCAAAGAATGGAAGATTTCCTGCAGAATGAAATGGGATACAAATTGTATTTATTGGTGTCTCAATTGAAGGATGTTCCCCCGATGCATCATGCAGTCCCGTTGACAACCGACGATGATGATGACAAGGAGTGTGATGATGTAAGCAACAAAACCCCACCGTTGTTGCCATTGAAAAATAAAGTTTCCCTTCATCCAATCGTCGATTTGATTAAAACAATGCGTCACATTCTGGCTCTCGATACGTTCGCTCGTTATTACGTCAATGATTGGAAACGGAACATGTTCAAATTGATCAATTTTGATGCCTATTCCGATCAAGCAAAATGGCGATCGCCATATTCATCGGATCAATCAACAGCTGACGCTTTCAAATCAGATTTGATTATTACAGTACCGGAAGTGATTTGTGACAATTGCAATGTTACACGGGACCTGGATTTGTGTAAGGATCTTTATCAAATGCGCATTAAGAACAGCTGGTGGTTTGTGTGTCCCACATGTGACTTTCCGTATGACAGAAATGTGATCCAGGAAACTCTGATCGACCAAGTAAGATGTATCTGTGGATCCAATGAGATGCAGAACTTGAAATGCACTAAATGTACAAACGGAATATTGGAAACATCTTTTGCTGGGACAGAAAATTGTGTAAAATTTGGTAATGCGATTCAAGTCACTCAAAATGCGACATCTTTGAAAGAAAAGATCAAAATATATGCAGATATCGGTAAACATTACGATTTGCCATATCTTTACATGATGGCTTCCTGGATGTTGCAGGGCGAGCACTTATCATAGATGTTATTTAATTTGATTTTTATATAGATTTTTACTTTCTTTTTTCGGTTTTTTCATTTAACTTTTCAATAATAAATTGTAATTATAAATTTTAATTATCAAAAGTTTGCTAAAAACATTTATTTGCTTATTAATTTTGATAGTAAATTTATGGTAAGAAATATATAAAACGAAAAATGATTAAATAAATAATTTAATTAAAAATAAATAAATTTTAAATGATTTAAATATTTGTGATTTTAAAATTATTGATTTAAAAGAAATTAAATATTTAAAATTCATTTTTTTTCTATTATTTGTATAAATATCAATATATTTCAATAAATTTTAATTAATTTGACTTGAAATTTTATAATTATTTTAATTTATTTGAGTTATAATTATTGATCTAACTGTTATAACAAGCAAACGTGGAAGATACTTATCACAATTATTTTAACTCATTGTTATTCTTATACTCAGTGGCGGATTTAGCTATAGGCGTGGGGGGGGTCGCCCTCCACGCCACTGTTGAATCCTAATTGGCGCCCCCAAAGATAATTTTTATGAATGTGTACAAGCATTAAGATTAATCCTATCACTGACACTGACAATTTAATATATCTTTGATTTGGAAGATCTAAATAGATTGAAATGTATTCTACTATCACTGCAGCATACAGCTGCTCAGAGTCACCGTTTATAGATTATTATTATTGATAGTACATATTACTCTGCTATGTTGTTAAACATAGTTGATGCAGCACAGCAGCAGGCAAATTTTTCAGTAGTGCAGATTACTGCTTACTTAGCAGTGCTGAGACTGCCACTAGCCAGACGGCCTGACCTTTCTCTTATTAAAGTTTTGTCTGTGTACAAAGTTCAACTGGATTTAAGTAACTCCAGCTGTTATGCTGCATCATATTAATAATATTACATAGCTCCAGTGAAGAGCTACAGTTTGAAGTTTTTAAGCTTGTATAGTGTTTGTACATAAATCTAACCATAATAATTATTGTCAATTTGGACTTTTTTGACAAACAAATTATTGCGTTACTATTGAAATATTAAAATAATATTCAATATTGAATTCAAATAAAATTTAAATTAGAGCCATGGCTGAGTCAGCTGGTGACACTAATAAAAGAAAATCAGTTAAAAAATTAAGTGGATCATCTAGGCGTAAATTGGCAAAGGAAACAAGTCTCAAGGCAGATGCTAGCAAATGTATTAAGTTAACATAATTTATAACTAAACAGTCTAAACTGCCAGTAGTTCAATCAGCTGAAGTTTCTGCTAAAAATGAGCATGTATTTGATGATCAACACCCATCTACGCATTTGAGTTCCTGTACTGAACCTGTTGAGACAGACACATCATCTGAAGTTCTTGTTGAAGATGAACAAGTACTATCTGCAGTTGATGAACAACACCTAGCTATACATTCATGTGCATAGAATACTGAGACGGTAACATTACCTGCTCAGGGCTTGAAACATAATCAGGGTGATTCAGAATTTGATACAGTAAAAAAACAACTTGCTTCAGATATTTTACAAGAACCACTTCTTCCTCAATCCGACTTCCCTACAGTTCCAGGACTCTACATTAATACGAGCATAAGCTCGAAACTGATACGAAAATTGTTTGAAATCGGACCATGTCAACCTGGACTCAATGAACCATTTCAATTTCCGACAGATGAATTGGGGCGCAAGTTTCAAATTTCATGGTACACAAAATGTTTTGGAAAAGGTAGTATGAAGGAGGAAAGAAATTGGCTTGTCTATTCACCAACAAATCAAAAAATGCATTGCCAAGCTTGCTGGTTATTCGCTGATTGTAAAACTGAAAATTATAGCAAGGAATGTTCCGACCCAAATTTTGAAGTTTATAACTGGAAAAAAGGCATGGAAAAAATCGACAAACATGAAACTTCCAATCAACATCAAATGGAATATGCCAATATTCGCTGGCTAAATATCGCATTTCTAAGGATAAAACTGTGATATCTGGTTTGATCAGTCAGGAGCGTTATCAAGTGGAAAAAAATAGAGAAGTTTTGAAACGAATGGTAGATGAGACATTTTTTTAGCCAAACAAGGTTTGCCATTTAGAGGACACTGAGAACATTCTGGCTCTGACAGGTGTAGTAATACTGGAAATTTTCGTGAATTGCTATTTTTATTGGCTAAATATGATTCCACTTTG